>LR738710.1:179654467-179714075 GCA_902687465.1 Secale cereale
AGAGGCATATCTCACCAAGATGGATTGTAAAACAGACCAAGAATAATGCACGTTGGTCAACCTCTCTCTTGTTGTTGATCAAAGTGATGGCCGTCCATGCGACCTCGGAGATGGGCTAGCTCACCAATAATCACGCAAGTAGCTAGTCCCCGAAGATAACCACTGCATGCGTGTGGCCCAAACATATGTATGGAGAGGTGTATGTTTGAGTATCAATGGTACAACTTTGATGTGGCACCATGATTTTGAACTAGAAATCCCCACACTGAGTGAGTGTTAGGTTGACGATGCATATGTATGTTACACAACACTTCAAGCCAACGACGGGGATTCATGCATGCATGCGTGCATAGTATATGCGCTCAAACTTAAGGTCTGAATCTCACCATGACCTATACTATGATAACACGAACCAAATGAAGAATCCACCATGGTAACCTATCTTGTTGTTGGTTAAGGTGATCATGGATGTCCACGCGGGCCCCCGAATATATAGGCTTGTCACCAATAACCATGCGAGGGAGTGTACCGTTCGAAGGCAACCACTACATGCATATGTGTGGAGGTGATGTGTGCATGCATGTTTGAATACCATTTCACAACACTGATGTGGTGCGTGCATCAAAAATCGTACACTAGCTCTCCACACAGAGCAAGATCGGTTCATGACGTGTCGTTGTACTAGCCAGTTCGACTCGATGGGAGGGATTAATGCGTACACATGCATGTGTGTGTGCTCAAACTGTATCATGCATGCATGTCATCCCAGAGCATGACCTATATATATACCGTATTACAAGCAAAAATAATAATCCCCTCCTAAGTCAAATTAACCTCTCTTGTTGTTAGGCAAAAAGTAGTGATGGACCAAGCGGGCCCATAGATGGAAAACGCGTTGATATTGCTGAAAACCGCTTAAGTGGGTGCGAGAGGAAAACCACCACCGCTTGCATGTGGGCCAAACATATATATGTTGAATACCCAAAATGCACAACTTTGATGTGCCACATGCCTCAAAAACCATACACCATGAACCCACACAGAGCGAGGTTCATGAAGCGTACTACATATGATGGTCCCCTTCCCCCTCTTCGCCGCATACTATATGCTCATGCCATAATATGTACAACCCAAAAGAATCATCATCGATGGTTAAATTAATTAACCTCTCCCAATGTAGGTCAAAGTGATGCATGCATCGACGATGGCCTCGTGGGCCCACAGATGGAAGCGTCACACGTAAGTGTCCTAGCTAGGATAACCATCGAGTGCATGCATGTGGCCCAAAGAGGTGTTGTGGGATGTTTTAATAGCCAATTTCACAATTTTGATGTGGCACATGCCTCGGAAACAAAAAAGTCCCGACACTGAGTGAGGTGTACTTGTTCGCTGACGCGTACGTATTGTATATATGCTAGTCCCCTCCCACCTCTTCGACATGTACTATATGCCACCATAACACAAACAAAAAAGATTCGACCTTGCTAGTCAAATTAACCTCACTGCCGGCTGTTCGTCAAAGTGATGGACAACGACCTCGCGGGCCCATAGAAAGTGTCACACGCGATTATCGAGTGTCGTGTAGGACAACCATCGACTGCATGTGGCCAAAACATGTATGAATGAAAGGGTTGTGTAATGTTTTAAATAACGATTTCGCGACTCTGATGTGGCACCGTCCTAATTAGCAAAATGGTCAACCCACACGGTGGCTCACAACTCGTAGTGTACCGCGAGCCACCCGCCACCCCCAAACGCACACACCCACACACACGCCGTGAATCCACCGCAACTATGATGCATGTTAAATTAATTACCCCGCGGTGAACATATGTTACCAAAGGAGGGACATTTTAATTTCAAAAAAAATCACAGAGACCATTAAGAGGTTTTTGTACATCAATTGATTGATTTTCTACGGGTATAATATGCAAAATAAAATTTGAGCTACATGCACACGTGACAGTGCACCAAAATGGATTGCAAAAACACAAGTGTCTCCCTGGGTGCATGTTTACTCCCCGTGAAACAAATTTCAAACATTGAGAATCTTGATTTTTAAATTCTAGTACATCCAAAACTTATTTGAAGTTCATGAAACTTATCGTGTTGTCATATGGACACCAGTACAAAGTGGCATTGTACTTTTTTGTCAAATTTGAGACCAGTTTTGATGTAATCTTTATCTAATTACAAACGGGAGATTAATAATAATTGGGAACCAATATCCCAAACGGATTATTTATTCGAACTGTGAGAGTTAGACCAACAATGGATATGTGCCATGCTTCGGCTAAGCAATAGAGTGGCAACATTAATCATCCAAATAGAAAAACAATATACTTGCCCCCGCGTGACCGGAGTGCCCTACGATCAGGCGTGACTTGACGGGACGCATGCGAGCAGTCCATCGCGCAAGCAGACGGGGAGGCGTGCATTGATACGTCTCCAACGTATCTAAATTTTTTGATTGTTCCATGCTATTATTTATGATGTTTTGGATGTTTATGGGCTTTGTTATACACTTTTATATTATTTTTGGGACTAACCTATTGACCTAAAGGCCCAGTCCAGATTGTTGTTTTTTTGCCTATTTCAAGGTCTTACAGAAAAGGAATATCAAACGGAGTCCAAACGGAATGAAACCTTTGGGAGAGATATTTTTGGAGCGATATCTTCACGGGAGACTTGAGAACTACATAATAGGGTTGACGTGGCGTCGACAAGGGTTGGGGGTGCGCGCCCCCTGCCTCGTGGGCCCCACATTTGGCCCCCGGTGCCCTCCTTCCTCCTATATATACCTACGTACCCCGAAACCATCAGAACAACAGAGAAACCCCTAGTTCCACCATCGCAACCTTCTGTTCTCGTGAGATCCTATCTTGGAGCCTGTTCCGGAGCTCCGCCGGAGGGGTGATCTTCCACGGAGTGCTTCTACATCATCATCATCGCCTCACCATGAGGTGTGAGTAGTTTACCACAGACCTTCGGGTCCTTTCCCAATGACAGTAGGGGCAGCAAGGCACGTATTGTATTGTTGCCATCGAGGATAAAAAGATGGGGTTTATATCATATTGCTTGAGTTTATCCCTCTACATCATGTCATCTTGCTTAAGGCGTTACTCTATTCTTATGAACTTTATACTCTAGATGCATGCTGGATAGCGGTCGATGTGTGGAGTAATAGTAGTAGATGCAGAATCGTTTCGGTCTACTTGTTTCGGATGTGATGCCTATATATAATGATCATGCCTAGATATTTTCATAAGTATTCGCTTTTCTATCAATTGCTCGACAGTAATTCGTTTACCCATCGTAGAATTCTGCTATCATGAGAGAAGCCACTAGAGAAACCTATGGCCCCATGGTCTATTTTCAACATATCAATCTACAATCTACTTTACTTTTCCGTTTTTACTTTCTGTTCTTATATCCAAAAATACCAAAAATATCAAACTATCATATCTATCAGATCTCACTTTTGTAAGTGACCGTAAAGGGATTGACAACCCCTTATCGCGTTGGCTGCGAAGTTCTTATTTGTTTGTGCAGGTGCGAGGGACTTGTGCGTGGTCTCCTACTGGATTGATACCTTGGTTCTCAAAAACTGAGGGAAATACTTACGCTACTGTGTTGCATCACCCTTTCCTCTTCGAGGGAATATAATGCAAGCTCGAGAAGTAGCAAGAAGAATTTCTGGCGGCGTTGCCGGGGAGGCTTACGCAAAAGTCATATACCAAGTACCTATCACAAGCCCTTATCCTTCGCATTACATTTTTTTGCCTCTCGTTTTCCTCTCCCCCACTTCACCTTTGCCGTTTTATTCGTCTCTTTTCCGTTCGCCTTTCTGTTTGCTTGCGTTGCTATGTGCCCTCTATTAGCTTGCATCTTCGCTTGCTAAATTACGGATCCTCATCCACTTGCTAATCTCTTTAAGAGATCCAATTATGTTGAACCAATTTCTAGTGAGCTGCGTGCACTAGATTATCTTTATGAGGTTTTGCTTGAAATTTGTGAATCTGAAAATTGTGATGAAGTCTTGAAAGAATAAAATTATGAAGTGATTCACAATAGCTCTTTTAATGAAAAGCATGATTGCAATGATGTTATTATAAATTCTGTTGATGTCAATTGTGCTAATGATATGCAAAACCCTAAGCTTGGGGATGCTTATTTTGCTATGCCCACTACTTGTTCCAATGATCATGATTGGGGTGATTCTTCTTATGATCTTGAAAATTTATTTAATTCCCATGATGAATATGAGATTGATAATAATGTTTGCAATAATATTGAAAGTGGGTTTGGAAGAGTGTCAACTTTAGATCCCACATATTTGGAGTATGATCAATCTTATGATTTTTTTTGATAAAAGTGGGTTTGGAGAGGTCATGACTTTAGTTAATGATAATCCCACTATTTTGGGAGAGTGACAACTTCGTATGCATGTGGATCATGTTGAGAATATATTTTGTGATAGTTATATTGTTGAATATGCTTATGATTCTACATGCAATTATTATGAGAAAGGAAAATATGGTTGTAGAAATTTTCATGTTACTAAATTACCTCTCGTTATGTTGAGATTGCTTTTGTTTCTTTCATCTTCCTTGCATATGCTAGAACTTGCTTATCTTGCTAATTTGTTTTCCTATAAAATTCCTATGCATAGGAAGTATGTTAGACTTAGATGTGATTTTCACATGCTATTTGATGCTCTCTTTGTGCTTCAAATCTTATCTTGCATATGAGCATCATTGAATTCTCAAGCCTATCTTAATGGCTATAAAGGAAGAGCTTGTTGTGACCCAATTTTATTTTCTTTGTTTTTGCTTATGTTTAGGAATAAATATGGCATCTAGATTATGTTTAGATGTGGTTTTGTGTTTTAATTAGTGTTTGTGCCAAGTAGAACCTTTGGGAAGACTTGTGTGAAGTTTATATGATCTTGCTGTGAAAAACAGAATCGTTAGCGCTCACTAGAGTGGTCACAATATTTTACTGGAGTGTTCTATTTATTTGATTTTTTTTGCACATGATTAATAGACAAATTCCTCACGTTTACCAATTTATTTCAACTTTTTGGAGTTAAAGAAGTATGCGAAAGTTACAGATTACTACAGATTGTTCTGTTTTTGACAGATTCTGTTTTTCGTGTGTTGTTTGCTTATTTTGATGAATCTATGAGTAGTATTGGGGTGTATGACTCCTAGAGAAGTTGGAATACAGTAGGTTTAACACCAATATAAATAAAGAATGAGTTCATTACAGTACCTTTGAGTGGTGGTTTGTTTTCTTATACTAACGGAGCTCAGGAGATTTTTGTCTAAGTTTTGTGTTGTGAAGTTTTCAAGTTTTGAGTATTGCTTTGATAGACTATGGAACAAAGAGTGGCAAGAGCCTAAGCTTGGGTATGCTTGAGGCACCCCAAGGTAAAATTCAAGGACAACCAAAATCCTAAGCTTGGGGATGCCCCGGGAAGGCATCCCCTCTTTCGTCTTCATCTATCGGTAACTATACTCGGGACTATATTTTTATTCACCACATGATATGTGTTTTACTTGGAGCGTCATGTATTATTTGAGTCTTTTCTTGTTAGTTTGCCACAGTTATCCTTGCTGGACACATCTTTTTGAGAGAGATAAATATGGCCTAGGAATTGTTTGAACACTCTATGTGCTTCACTTATATCTTTTGAGCTAAATAGTTTGCTATAGTGCTTCACTTATATCTTTTGAGCTAAATAGTTTGCTCTAGTGCTTCACTTATATATTTTAGAGCACGGTGGTGATTTTATCTTGTAGAAATTTTTGATCTCTCATGCTTCACTTATATCCTTTTGAGAGTCTATTAGAACAACATGGTGACGTGCTTTGGCTATAAAACTAGCCTTCACATGATAGACATCCAAGATGAATGTAGTAAAAACTTTCATACCAAGTGCATTGAACATAAATACAAGTTGGATGCTTGATAATTGTTTTGAGATATGATGATAGTGATATTAGAGTCATGCTAGTGGAGTTATTATGAAATTGAGAAATGCTTGTGTTAAAGTTTGTGATTCTCGTAGCATGCACGTATGGTGAACCGCTATGTGACGAAGTTAGAGCATGAGGTATTTGTAGAGTGTCATCCTTTGTGTGGAGGTCGGGGGCGCGCGATGGCTAACTCCTACCAACCTCCCCCCTAGAAGCATGCGTTGATTGCTTTGTTTTGATGACTCGTAAATTTTCGCAATAAGTATATGAGTTCTTTACGACTAATGTTGAGTCCATGGATTATACGCAATCGCACCCTTCCACCATTGCTAGCCTCTCTTGTACCGCGCAACTTTTGCCGGTACCACACACCCACTATATACCTTCCTCAAAACAGCCACTATATACCTTCCTCAAAACAGCACCATATCTACCTATCATGGCATTTCCATAGCCATTCCGAAATATATTGCCATGCAACTTTCCACCGTTCCGTTCATATGACACGCTTCATATTGTCATATTGACATGCATGATCATGTATTTGATATCGTATTTGTCGCAAGGCCACCATGCATAATTTTTCATACATGTCCCTCTTGATTCATTGCACATCCCGGTACACCGCCAGAGGCATTCATATAGAGTCGTACTTTGTTCTAGTATCGAGTTGTAATATCGAGTTGTAAATCAATAAAAGTGTGATGATCATCATTATAGAGCATTGTCCATATGAGGAAAGGCCAAATAAAAAAAAAGATGGCCCAAAAAAATAGAGAGGGGCTAAAACAAGAGGAGAAAGCCCCTCCAAAAAATGAGAGAAAAGAGAGAAGGGGCAATGCTACTATCCTTTTCCATAATTGTGCTTCAAAGTAGCATCATGTTCTTCATGATAGAGAGTCTCATGTTTAGTCACTTTCATTTACTAGTGGGAATTTTCATTATAGAACTTGGCTTGTATATTCCAATGATGGGCTTCCTCAAATGCCCTAGGTCTTCATGAGCAAGCAAGTTGTCTGCACACCCACTTAGTTTCTTTTGTTGAGCTTTCATACATTTTTAGCTCTAGTGCATCCGTTGCATGGCAATCCCTACTCACTCACATTGATATCTATTGATGGGCATCTCCATAGCCTGTTGATACACCTAGTCGATGTGAGACTATCTCCCTCCTTTTTGTCTTCTCCACAACCACCACTCTATTCCACCCATAGTGCTATATCCATGGTTCACGCTCATGTATTGCGTGAAAGTTGAAAGGTTTGAAAGAATAGAGTATGAAAACAAGTGCTTGGCTGAAACCGGGGTTGTGCATGATATGAATATTTTGTGTGATGAAGAGGGAGCATAGCCAGACTATATGATTTTGTAGGTATAACTTTCTTTAGCCATAGTATTTTGAGAAGACGTGATTGCTTTGTTAGTATGCTTGAAGTATTATTATTTCTTATGTCAATATAGACTTTTGTCTTGAATATTTCAGATCTGAACATTCATGCCACAATAAAGAGAATTACATTGAAAATTATGTTGGTTAGCATTCCAAATCAAAAATTCCGTTTTTTATAATTTACCTACTCGAGGACGAGCAGGAATTAAGCTTGGGGATGCTTGATACGTCTCCAACGTATCTATAATTTTGATTGTTCCATGCTATTATTTATGATGTTTTGGATGTTTAATGGGCTTTGTTATACACTTTTATATTATTTTTGGGACTAAACTATTAACCCAAAGGCCCGGTCCAGATTGTTGTTTTTTTGCCTATTTCAGGGTTTTACAGAAAGGGAATATCAAACGAAGTCCAAACGGAATGAAACTTTCGGGAGAGATATTTTTGGAGCGATATCTTCACGGGAGACTTGAGAACCACAGAATAGGGCTGACGTGGTGTCCACGAGGGTGGAGGGCTCCCCCCCCCCCCTACAGGTCTCGCCCCCTGCCTCGTGGGCCCCACGTTTGGCCCCCAATGCCCTCCTTCCTCCTATATATACCTACGTACCCCAAAACTATCATAACAACAGAGAAAACCCTAGCTCCATCTCTGCAACCTTCTGTTCCCGTCAGATCCCATCTTGGGGCCTGTTCTAGAGCTCCGCCGGAGGGGGGATCTTCCACTTAGTGCTTCTACATCGTCATCATCGCCTCACCGTGAGTTGTGAGTATTTTACCACAGACCTTCGGGTCCATAGTTAGTACCTAGATGGCTTCTTCTCTCTATTTGGATCTCAATACCAAGTTCTCCTCGGTCTTCGAATAGATCTATTCGATGTAATCTCTTTTTGCGGTGTGTTTGTCAAGATCCAATGAATTGTGGGTTTATGATCATGATTATCTATGAGAAATATTTGGTTCTTTTCTGAAATCTTTTATGTATGATTATAATATCCTTGCAAGTCTCTTCGAATTATTGGTTTGGTTTGGCCTACTAGATCTATAGTTCTTGCAATGGGAGAAGTGCTTGGCTTTGGGTTCAATCTTGCGGTGTCCTTTCCCAGTGATAGTAGGGGTAGCAAGGCACGTATTGTATTGTTGCCATCGAGGATAAAAATATGGGGTTTATATCATATTGCTTGAGTTTATCCCTCTACATCATGTCATCTTGCTTAAGGCGTTACTCTGTTCTTATGAACTTAATACTCTAGATGCATGCTGGATAGCGGTTGATGTGTGGAGTAATAGTAGTAGATGCAGAATCGTTTCAGTCTACTTGTTTCAGACGTGATGCCTATATATAATGATCATGCCTAGATATTCTTATAAGTATTCGCTTTTCTATCAATTGCTCGACAGTAATTTATTTACCCATCGTAGAATCCTGCTATCATGAGAGAAGCTACTAGAGAAACCTATGGTCCCCAGGTCTATTCTCAACATATCAATCTACAATCTACTTTACTTTTCTATTTTTACTTTCTGTTCTTATATCCAAAAATACCAAAAATATCAAACTATCCTATCAATCGGATCTCACTTTCGTAAGTGACCGTAAAGGGATTGACAACCCCTTATCGCGTTGGCTGCGAAGTTCTTATTTGTTTGTGCATGTGTGAGGGACTTGCGCGAGGTCTCCTACTGGATTGATACCTTGGTTCTCAAAAACTGAGGGAAATACTTACGCTACTGTGCTGCATCACCCTTTCCTCTTCGAGGGCATACAACGCAAGCTCGAGAAGTAGCATGCATGCAGGTGTGTGAATCGACAGAGGCGTGCTCACTGTGCAGTGTCATCGGGAGGCGTGCGAGTAGCTGTGTGAAACTTTGGTAGGCATGTCAACAGTCCGGTGCGTAGACTCACCGGGAGACGAACCATCGGTTTGACTGCCGCTCGCCTCTCTCCCACAACTTCCACTACTCCATATTAATGGTGCGCCCGAGCGGCTGCACCCCCCCATCCTCGCCACACACACACACACACACACAATCCTCTCTCTCCGCTTGCATCCTCGATGTTGTTCTCAGTTCTCAAAGCCATCAGTGTATGAGGATGCCGTCGAAGCGCCCCATCGGAGGGAGTGGCGACGTCGGGGCTACTAAAGCAACGTAGCACGGCGTGGAGATGGAGACAGAGGTTGTCGTCACCACCGGCGAGTTATGGCTGCACCCTGATGTCGTCGATAGTGTCGAGCTTCCACAGCCGGAGGTGGAGTTCCACACCGACTCTGGTGACGACCCCGACGATGACTCTGGCGACGACCACTCCGGCGACGACCCCGACGATGACGGACAGCTGGTTAGTCATCTATACCCATTTATGTGTCAAATAGATCATAGGGTTTCTCTGGTTACTCCTGCCTCCCCCTTTTTGGAATAGAAATCATATGGTTATGTTCTCCCAATCCATGAAATGTGAGTAAGTTTCATTAGATCCGTGTAGTGTATTGATTGTTTGAATGGTACAAGTGATAAGTGATTAGTTGTTTGATCTATGCAAAAGATTTCTGCTAGTAATCCGACTAGGTTTAGTGTTCGTGCTAATAATTCCTAGCATGGACGTGACAATTGATTTTGAATGACCTACATATGTTTGTGCCATTATTTTCTTCAAGATTGTTCTGTACATAGACAAATGTGCTTAAAAATCGAACCATAATCTTTGGATATGTATAAATAAAAAGCCATAAATTCCTAATCCTACTTCACAGCATGTAATCATTGATATGATGCCAATTTTTGGCAACTGCCAAATGTTCGCTAGAGATTAGTTGTAGCCATTAATTTGACACCATATTTTTTTACTATTTGTATAGGTGCTGTCTGACGATGTGGACAGCGATGATGAAGATGTCCAGATGAGGTACAAGAGGCAATCCTAAGGGAGCTTTATGCGGGAATGCATAACAGGCGTATTAGGACCTAGAACGGTAGCTATCGATGCCCATTTTGCTACCACAAGCGTCATGACGCATATCAAAGTGTTCTGGCGCATGCAAGAGGACGGGCCGTTGGCTCCTTCAAGCAAAAGTATTCTCGCAGGGTGGAGAACGGCACGTATGCCGAGTACCTGGAGAAGCTTCAGGATCGTGCCGGCATGTGAGATGAGATGTGGGATCAAACTATGTACGCTTGAGAAATGTTTAAATGACGGTTGAACTATGTACTTATGGTTGAACTATGCTTGTGTACGTGTACGCTTATCATCTATGTCTGAGTATGTTTAATCTATGTGTACTTATGTCTAACCGTGGGATATGGATGCAACCAGTTCGGTTGATGAAATCTACCTCCGTCTTGGTTTATTGGTCCCCTTTCTAATTTGTGTTAAATTTCGACCAAAGGTTTAACTGACAAAATGTTAGTGCAGGTCAGCAAAAATTATATCGTTGAATGGGTATTTGAGCATAGTCTTCAATGATATAATTTTTTGTGACATGCATAAACATTTCTTAGTTAAATATTTGGTCAAAATTTGGAAAAAAATACAAAGGGGGACTAATAAACCAGGACGGAGGTAGTACATCAATCACACATGGTTCCCAAAATTGTAACCGTGTGCAATGACTTCCATTTTTCCTGTTGCGCCGATCACACACGGTTCACTCTAGTAAACCATCGCCTCCAAATTTCTTTGTGGGACGTAAAAACCTCACCACTCAATTCAAAAAAGAAAAAAGAAAATCCTCACCATCCCCACATCACAAAAACCCTCACCCCGCATGCCACCCCCTCCGGTCCCCGTTCACACCTGCATAAGCTCCTCCGTGTCTATGACATGGCACCGCCTATCGCGGCGGTAAACACTTAGCTCGACGCCTGCCGCCGCCGCCAGGCTGCCGACAAAGCCCACTGCATTTCGCCACTTCCGCTTGTCGCCGCCTATCGCCATCGACTTTCTCTACGCTGCTCGCAGTCGACCCAGCTCCGCTCAGTTGGGGAATCTACCGAGGGTTCTTTCTCATGGACGACAGAGTAACTAATTTAATGAGATATTATCTCATCTCTTATCCCAGTTCATCTGCCTCCTTTAATCACCCGGTAGAAATCGCCGTGAATTCATTTTTATTCGAGCTGATTTTTTTTGACAAAAAGACTGTAAGGGAACCCCATATAGTATAATTGGTGCAACAAACCCAAATTCCAAGTACCGTGCCTCGAACCTGGGTGGATGGGAAGGCATCATCCCCTTGCCACCACTAGGCTATGCCTTAGTCTGCTTATTCGAGCTGATTTGAGGGTTTTCTTTCACTCATAGAATGTACAGTGCGCCGGCGTATCAGGACTTTGCGACCTCCGCCAGAGATTCCATCTCACCATACCAGATCACTTGATGATGCGCGCAATATGTTCAATCTCGCCCTAAATCGGTTGGCATGGCCTACTTTCCTGAACATATTCTCAATATTGCTACATTTGGATAAAAGGTGCCACATGCACCATATACGTCAAAGGGTTTTTTTCCCTCTTCTTTCTACATTAGGCAAATTAATGATGTATTGTTCTTTCAATTACTCTCATATTTCCATGACATCATGTTTACCCCATCTATTTAATTATAGATTTTTGTTCTTCTATTTCAACTGTTGTACAGTTCTTTCAATTTGGGCCTATATTTGCATGTTACCATATTTTCTTTAACAATCCTACCATTTCCTGTAGCGCATCCCTTGCTATGCAATGGATTATGTTCCTCCTTTTCTAAAAAAATGCAACGGATTATGTAGTGCACAATATTTCCCTTTACATAGATCAAGACTGCACGGATGTGATGCTGCACACAAACCATGGATTTACAATCGTTGCTACTGTAAGACTTGATGAACATGGTGACTCCTAGTTTGGCACTGGCTTTTGGATAGAAATTTCTAAGTTGTATGTACTGAAAGCTGGCACTAAAATTGCACTGCACATAAAAGGGCCTGGTCATGAGATATATGCTAACTTCCCCGACAAAATCATCAGTCCAGACTTTGTTCGAAGTAAGTTTTCTTTTCAACTATCTGCATGTTGACTTACACAACAATGTCAAATGAATTGTGTAGTATTTAAGCAACCAATTGTTATTCCCTTTTTTTACTATATTCCTACCTAATAACTTCTAGTTACCAATACACTTTTCTATTGCCCTGTGTTAACTAAATATTCCATGTACTCTCATTTCTATCATAAAGCTAATCTGACAAGGAGACTCCGGAGGTGGAGAACGGGGCTGCCAATAAGCGGAGGCGGGGCGAGCTAGAACCGCAAGAGACTCCAGTAGACCTAGACTTCATCAGCAGCCTCCCCGATGATATGTTGACAGTCATCAACTCCCTCCTCCCAATCAAATATGGGGCACGGACAACTGTCCTTTCCCGGTGGTGGCACCCCCTATGGAACTCCAGCCCTCTCGACCTCATCGACACCCACTAGCTTTGCCATGGCTATCTCAAAAGCTTGGATGTGTTCTCCAAGATCCTCGGCAGTCACCTTGGCCCAACCAGAGGCCTTAGAATGGGCAAGTTTCGTTCCAACGGCAAGGACCGAGCCAAGCTTGACGACTGGTTCTAATTCCCCGCCCTAGATCAGCTCGAGGAGATCACTTTTGATGATGGGCATATGTGGTCGCTGCCAATGTTCGCACTCCGCCTCGCGCCCACGCTGCGCGTCACCAAGTTCAAGAACGGCCATCCCCCCCTTAATGACGCGCCCGCTCTTATTCTACCATGACTGAAGCACCTCGAGCTCGTCGTCGTTTGCCTCTCAAACGGTGACATGGAGCGCCTGCTCCGTGGCTGTACTGCAGTCAAGTACCTTCGTCTTCAGGCAATCAATGTGTTGAGTAACTTCCACATCACCTCCATGACTCTCTGGACTATTTATGTGTGTTGCTGGTGCGGCAGGAAGACATCACAAGATGTGTACCACGGTATGGTCATTGAGGACACACCTGCACTTGAGAGATTACTTGTAGTTGATCAAGAAGGTCCAACAAGAATCAATGTCATTTTTGCACTGAAATTGACGGTGGTGGGCTACTCATCCGACAAATACTCCAAACTTGTTATTAGATCCACACCGGTTCAGGTACAACAACCACCTTCTACCTCTACTTCTACAAATTAACATTATTTGTAATTTTGAAGATGTTTGTTCGTCTGTCATTGTCGGGGAACGACACCTATGGGATCACTGGAATCCCTTCTACGGTTGACGGGCATGGGGTTATGCAAAGAGTGGGTCTAGAGGTCAGCACAAGGATCATTTACCCAGGTTCGGGCCGCGAAGATGCGTAATACCCTAGTCCTGCTTTGGTGTGTATTTGAGTTTTCTTGAGCTTCTTGAAGTAGCTACGTTGCACGTCTAGTCAAAAAGATCTGAATCCTTCTCCAGTATGCCTCGGACCTCCTCTTATAGTCAAAAGGGACTGCCAAAGTGGCACACAGGAGGTGGAAAGGTATGCAGTGTACAAGCTTATCTCCTGCCATTACGGGACAAGACACATTAAATGCGCTACTTACGGGACAAGACACACCTCTCAAACGGTGACATTGATGAAGTGACGACAACGAGGCCCGTCCCATCCGTCGCCACTTCATCTAGCTCCGATGCCCGTCCAAGCCAACGAGGCATGCAGCGCCATGTAGGTTGGCAGGCAGCTGAGATGGCGTAGTGGTAGGGTCTTCACGAAGATCTGCATGCCACCACACAGGTGCTTGGCTAGCTGGATCAGGAACCACGTACTGCCATGTGGGTACTTGCTTGGGCTAGTGGGTCGGCCGCTCAGCTGGGGCGACAATGGGGTGCCAAGGGCTTGCCGCGGTCTTGCGTCTATACCCGGCAAGGGTCTTGCCGGGGCCTTTGTGAGCGCCCACGGCAAGAGGCTTGCCGGGGCTTCAGGGGTATCTTTGGCAAGGAGCCTTGCCGGGGCCTCGTGGGCATCCTCGGCAAGGAGCCTTGCGGTCGTCTTGTCTTCTGGTTCTCATCTTAGGATTCGTAGACCCTTGTCTTTGCAAAGATCTTCATGCCATCACGTAGGCGCTTCCCGAGCCTTGGTTCCAACATTGTTGATGGTGTCGGAGCTCCTAGGCTCAAGGGTGGCTGCAACGGAGGTGTTGGGTGAGTTGCCCCAGCAAGGTTCTTGTCGGGGTCGTGTAGGCTGCCCCGGCAAGGGTATTGTCAGGGGGGCCTATCTTCTTGCTTGGCCTTCTTGCACCACTGTCTTGGCGCTGCTCTGGTAGTCTTGTGCTTTGGCTTCCCTCCTCTGCCTTGTTAAGTGTGGCCGCATGCATAGCTCTGACTGCCCGTGCACAAGTAAGGGGTACAAAGGAGCGCCCCTACTTTTGTACACCGACAGGAGCCTCTGGGCCTGGGCCATACATAAGCGCGACACGTTGTTGGGCTATGCCCAGAATGGTGTGCGTGCAGTGGGGCTGGATACTTTTTACCGCGGTAACTCCTCTAGTGGTTGCACTTCCCCATTATCTGTGTGTGACATGGGGGTCGTGCGTGGGGTGGTTGCTGCACCCCCGCGTCATGTCATAGTAAATGGTAAAGGGGGCGGCCCACGCCTTCCCCATAAAAAAGGGAAAACTGCAGGCGCGCCGCTCATTTACCTTCTGCGCTTCTCCAATCTCGAAGTCGATGTTCCTCCTCTTCTTCTTCAAGTGAAAAGCTGAAGCTCTTGCCACCGCCCGCCGCTGCTGCGCTCTCATTGCTTTTGATTCCTCACCTCTTCCTTAGCCGCCATGGCACCCAAGTCCGGTAAGGGCAAGGGAGCGGTCGAGGACGCAGGGGAGAAGGAGCTACCAGAGAGCGAGTTGGCGGTGCTTCGGATGCAGCTCGCCTACTTCCCCCCGACGGTCGATGCGGTCGAACTTACGGACTTCTTCAGGCCTTTGTGGGGGAGGCAGACGGCGGGGCATCCAGCCACGCGCATCGTCCCCGCCAAATTTGCCCAGGCCGGCCCAAATCGGTACCCCTTCTTCATCGACTACTTCTCATGCGGCCTCTGTCCCCCTTTATTCAATTTTTTCAATGATGTTATGCACACCTACAGCTTCCATCTTCTTTATTTTACGCCGAATGTCGTGGCGTGTATGGCTTTCTTTGCCCACCTCTGCGAGGGTTTCGCCGGGATGGTTCCCAGTACGGCGCTCTTCCACTACTACTATCCTCGCATCCAGGCGGGGGACGCCATCTCCGGCTGCGTCACCTGGATTCCACGGTCCCAGGAGAAGGGCACATATCCGGAGGGTGCGCAGAAGGAGAGGTGGGAGGGGTGGAGGAGTCGGTGGCTATGGATCACGGAGGATGATCCACTGGAGTTATGTCGGGTTCGTCAGAGCCCGCCGGCCCGCCGCAAGGACTGGGGGAATGTCGACGTCAATGACAAGAAGCTCGCGATCGCCGCCACCAGGATCCGCCGTCTCGCCTAAGCTGGACTCACCCTTGAGATGATCGGGGCCGATTTCATCCGCCGCCGAATCGTGCCACTGCACAACAAGGGGAGGCCGACTTGGCTTTTCCAAAACGCGGCCGACGTCATGAGGCTCCGCCCTGTCTGAAGCACAACTTCACGCTGTTGGGGCATGCCCATCTTTGCCAGATGCTCTTCCAGCTTGACGTGGACCGCGACGGCAGGGCTGAGAGGACTGGCAAGGCTGCCAAGGCCGTCAAGGGGCCTTTGTTTGGGTTGCCGGCGGGAGTGGTCCCGCTGAGCAACAACTCTCGCCAGTCCACCATTATTGCCATGATGCCGGACTTCAACGCGCATGGCCTTGACCCGGCCTGGGCCCAGCCGCCAGTGGATCAGGTGCAGGAATTTTTTGACAACTTATCGGAGGGCTTCGTTCGCGAAGAGCCGGTGCTCATCCGCAACACCACCAAGGAGGAGTCCGCCATTATTGCCATGATGCCGGACTTCAACGCGCATGGCCTTGACCCGGCCTGGGCCCAGCCGCCAGTGGATCAGGTGCAGGAATTTTTTGACAACTTATCGGAGGGCTTCGTTCGCGAAGAGCCGGTGCTCATCCGCAACACCACCAAGGAGGAGCTGGATTATATTGCCTCCAGGGCTGTGGAGGTGGCGCTTGCCCTAGAGGCCGGTAGCACGGGCCAAGTGTAGGATGAGGCCAACGCGGCTATTGAGCATGAGGAGCTCGCCAGATGGGTGAAGTCTGCTGGGAAGGCCAGCGGCGTCGGCGGCGACGCCGGCGCTCCTCTTATTGAAGATGTGGTCGAGGAGTCTTCCTAAGGGGAGGTCGAGGCCGTCGACCCTCCGGCCACGGGGAGGCGGTGCGTCCTGCGGTGAGCTAGCTCTAGTGAGCAGGTCTGACCTGGTAGCATCGCGCAGCGGCAGCAACCTTAGGAGCAACTCATGCGTGAGACGAGGGCGATGAAGGCCATGGCAGTGAAGAAGGCGGGGAAGACCGCGGTGGCGAAGAGGACGGCGACTGCTTCCTCTTCGTCCAAGCATGGCCGGACCCCATCTCCTTCTCCCCCTCCCGCAGATATCGCCATGGATGTTGACTTAGATCTTGGGTCTCTCAGCCCAAGGAGGAAGAGGAAGCCAGAGGAGGAGGAGGTGGAGAACGAGTATGCATTTTGCTCCCCACATTACCTCCTCACTCCACCTCTGTATTATCTTTCTCTGATTCGATGTTGTCTTTAAAGGGACATGGAGACGCTGGCCTAGAGGCCAGCGAAGAGGGCTAGGGCCTCGACGGGCGACAAGCCCCCGGTGGGTACTTCGGGTACACCATTGTTGGTGGAGAGCAGCCCGGACAACAGCCCCCGGCGTAGCCCCCACTCTAGCCCCCAGCATAAGTTCATTACTCACTTCTCCACAGATGAACACTGGGGTGTGAATCCTCAATGCTGACCTTTGCCGGGTTTGCAGGAGTGGAACGGCAGCAGGAGGGGCCGTAGAGGGCCACCCCTAACATGCCGCCCCCCTCAACTATGCCGCCCCGAGGGGAGTCCTCGGCAAGGGCATCGACCACCGAGCCCATGCCTATGGAGGAGGAGGAGATGAACTTGGGCGTCGGTGACTCTACCCTGGTAACGATCGTTGGCGGGGAGGGCGCCACTTCTTCCCAGCCTGGTATGGATAAGTTTTTGTTTCCTGTCCTTGTTCTTTCTTCTTCAAGTTGAGCCTCGACTCTGGCTACGCCTCACCTTTTCTCCTGGTCTTTAGATTCTCCCTTGACGGACCAGGTGGATGTCGAGTCCATCATCGAGGAGGTCATCAAGGACACTAAGGCCGAGGCCAACAGGATCGCTGCCGAGGAGGCCGCCAAGACCACTGCTGAGGAGGTTGGCAAGGGGCCCGCCGGAGGGACCAGCGAGGCCAGTGCCGAGAGGCCAGCAAGGGGCCTGCCGAAGGGACCGGCGGCTGCTGCCGAGGAGGTGGTGGCTGATGACCAACCTTCCTCCTCTGCTGCCTCTGACTCGGGTCGATACTTGAAGGTGAGCGACGACCTGTTCTTCCACCTCCCATGGACGGCAAGCACCAGGGCGCCAACCGAGGGGGAGGTGTTCGACGACGAGGTGCTCGCTGCCGCCGGGCTTGGGGTTGTTGACGAACCGAGCGTCGGTGGCGACGGTTCTCGAGAAGAGCAACTCCTTCGGGCCATGGACGCTAACTTCTAGAAGCTCCAAGCGCTTCACTGCACCCGCCTGGACAAGGCAAAGTCCAGGTTGGCGGTGGTGGATAAAGCAGAGGCAGACTTCCAGGAGCGCGTTGCCCAGATGCAAACTTTGTTTGCCGAGCCCCGGGATGAGTTGAAGGACACCCAGGATCAGCTTGACGAGCACGCCCGAGCGCTTATCCTTGAGCAGTCTGATTTTGAAAAGTCCTAGGAGGTGGCAAATGAGCAGGCCGCCAAGGATGAGGCCAATCACAACCAGCGTCAAGCTCAACAGGATTCCCAGGAGGAAGACCTCGCCGCTCGTGAGCGGGCACTTGCCGCTGCACTCCGCGGCAAGGATGAGGAGGTCGAAAAGCTCAACGCGCAGCGGACCCAGGAACTAGAGTAGAGGCACAAAGAGGCACTCAATGCTTGAGCTCTGGCCCATGCCGGCAAGGTGAAGGAGCTGGAGGCGGAGCGGGATGGCTTGAATAAACAGGTTCTGGGGCTGGCCAAGGAGAAGGATACGATCAACGCCGCCTTGACGGAGGCACAGGCCGAAGTCCTCGGCAAGGCCGAGCAGCTCTCCACGGCTCGCAACTCCATTAAAGACCTGAAGCTGGAGCTGGAGGGTCTCAAGGGGACGCTTTCGAAGGCAAAGGCTCGGGAGGAGACCCTGAACAAGTATCTGGAGGAGGAGAGGCAGCTGCGGAAGAACGACGCCGCTAACCACGTGGATTACATGAAGGGCGAGAACCTCTAGATCAGCTGCCTCGTCGACTTTGCGGAGAAGCTCACGACGCAGTTGGCCGCCATGGGCATGCCAAACTTCGGGTATTTCTGGGAGGCGAACCTCAGCATCAACACCAGCCTGACCTTGTTCTTCGAGTGCATCCTCGACGCCTTAGAAAAGCTCTGCTCCGATCAAGCGATTTATCTGGCCAATGAGTCCCGGAGGCTCTTCCAGGGTGCCTTGACCAAGGTTCTCACCAAGGTGGCATATTGGAACCCCTGCCTCGACTTCGACGCCGCGCTGGAGAGCTTGCCGGAGGATGTAGACCTCGCGATGTTCAAGGAGCGTATCAAGCTCATCATCAGCTGTGTCAACGGAGTTCAGAGGATAGAAGGCCAGCGCCAAGATTAGGCGCCCTGCTTCTCATAGCCGCTGCAGGTTCACAGCCAAGACAATTTTTATCTTTAGTTAGAACTACAACAACAATTGATGTAATATAACTCTCTAGTATTTTGAAGTCACGCACGCTGTTTTCCTATTTGATCCCTCTTTGTATGTCCACCCTACGCTTAATTGGATAGGCTTGCCGACGCGTAAACCCAAGCCGCGGCGCTTTGAGGACGGATCCTCAATAGCCTGTCGGGTGTGCTTGCTGCCGGGCAAACCACCTTACCGTTCTCAGCGTGGCCGTTTGAACTGTTGAGCGGACTCGAAACAGGACAAAAGTGTTGCCAGTAACGGAAAGGCTACCCTGCCGTTCTCGACGTGTCCGCTCGAACTATTGAGCGAACTGGAAACAGGACGAGGGCGTTGCCAATAGTGGAAGGGCCCCATTGCGTACAGGTTTATCATACAGAGAGCAAGATCTCCGAGGAGAATACCCTTATATAAAGAGGAATTACTCAAACTTTTGCATGACTTATCTTTTATGTTGTTGCATGGGCGTCCATTGCACTCGCTGATGATGCCGCACGCATGGTCATCTTCTTCCTTGAAAGCCATGGTGATGAAGAACTGCTAAACTAACTGCTAGACCGGATTTCCACAACTGTGCGCCCCCTACCTGACGCGCCAAAGATGTCGGGGAATGACACCTACGGGATCACTGGAATCCCTTCTAAGGTTGATGGGCGCGGGGTTGTGCAAAGAGCGGGTCTAGAGGTCAGCACAAGGATCGTTTACCCATGTTTGGGCTGCAAAGATGCGTAATACCCTAGTCCTGCTTTGGTGTGTATTTGAGTGTTCTTGAGCTTCTTAAACTAGCTACGGTGCATGTCTAGTCAAAAAGATCCGAATCCTTCTCCAGTATGCCTCGGGCCTCCTTTTATAGTCAAAAGGGGCTGCCATAGTGGCACACAGGAGGTGGAAAGGTATGCAGTGTACAAGATTATCTCCTGCATGTCATTACAGGACAAGACACATTAAATGCACTACTTAGGTTTCCGTTTGCTTTATCGGGGACGGCAACGAGGCCCGTCCCGTCCGCCGCCACTCCGTCTGGCTGCGACGCTCGTCCAGGCCAATGAGGCATGCAGTGCCATGTAGGTTGGTAGGCAGCTTGGATGACGTGGTGGTAGGGTCTTCACGAAGATCTACATGCCACCACACAGGTGCTTGGCTAGCTAGATCAGGAATCACGTACTGCCACGTGAGTACTTGCCTGGGCTAGTGGCTCGGCCGCCGAGCTGGGGCGACGATGGGGCGGCAAGGGCTTGCCGCGGTCTTGCGTCTATTCCCGGCAAGGGTCTTGCCGGGGCCTTTGTGAGTGCCCTCGGCAATAGGCTTGCCGGGGCTTCGGGGGTATCTTCGGCAAGGAGCCTTGCCAGGGCCTCGTGGGAATCCTCGGCAAGGAGCCTTGAGGTCGTCTTGTCTTCTAGTTCTCATCTTAGGATTCGTAGATCCTTGTCTTTTCAAAGATCTGCATGCCATCACGTAGGCGCTTCCCGAGCCTTGGTTCCAACATTGTTGATGGTGTCGGAGCCCCTAGGCTCAAGGGTGGCTGCAACGGAGGCGTTGGGTGTGTTTCCCCGGAAAGGGTTCTTGTCGTTGTCGTGTAGGCTGCCCCGGCAAGGGTCTTGTCGGGGGGAAGCCTATCTTCTTGCTTGGCCTTCTTGCACCACTGTCTTGGCGTTGCTCTGGTAGTCTTGTGCTTTGGCTTCCCTATTCTAGCTTCTTAAGTGTGGCTGCAGGCGTGGCTCTGACTGCCCGTGCACAAGTAAGGGGTACAAAGGAGCGCCTCTACTTTTGTACATTGACAGTCATTCAGAAAATGATTCCGACAAGCTTGACCCCGAAAATGCGCACAGTGAAGATCTTGGCACTAGAATCTATCGGCCCCAACGTGCAGCAAGTTGTCAGTTTCCTGAGATGATTTCCTTGCCTGGAAAAGCTATATATCGAGGTGATGTTCCATTCCTGTTAAATGTTAACCATAAGGGGGTTCAGTTTGTGACACCTTTTTCCAAGTTTACAATGACAATGTACTACGATTTCTGAAGGATTCATTTCGAGGATTTTAGTACATACATGTTCCACCCCTCCTGTCAGGGATATTACTATCAGGTATAAACCGGCTAGGAGGGTCCGGTTTACGTTATTAAGATTAGATTATCGGAAGCCCAGTGGAGTATGTAAATAGAAGGTTATAGCCCACGGAGGCTCAGGGCCCATTTATGCGGCCCGTGATTTGTAAACCGTAATACTATGTAACTTGGGATGTAAGATAGAAAGAGTGGAGACCGAGGCGGACATGTTTATGAGTCGGCCTCGGGTCTCTGTAAACCGGACCGGGCGTCGCCTCCTATATAAAGGGACGACCCGGCGATGGTTCAGGACAAGAAACAACAGCTCGAGACACAGGCAAAGCGGATTCGCTCCCTGGTCATCGAAGCCCAAGCAATACCACACCAAACTAGACGTAGGCTTTTACCTTCATTGAAGGGGACGAACTAGTATAAAACCCATGTGTCCTTCGTCCGCTTTAACCCCTTTAAGCTAACCCGAGCGATGGTCTCACGACTAAGTCCTAACCCTAGGACATCTGCCGTGCTAAATCCACGACAGTTGGCGCCCACCGTGGGGCTATCGCACGATGGTTTCGAGTTCTTGAAGGGCAGCTTTGAAGGGCTCAAGGGCTACGCAGTGGGCCGGATGACCAAAAGTCGTCGCGGCCGGATCTACATCGACGATGCAGGCTGGGGCCCCGAGGCCGATTCAATCGAATACGGGTATCGGGTCCCCTTTGGCGGCATCCACATCTTCATTGGCAAGATCGGCGAACCGGGCCCTGAGTCGGACATCTTCCCCAACATTGTCGAGTCGGCTCAGCATGCGAGACCCGCCCGAATTCAGCCCGCCGTGAAGCACGTCTTCGTTGGTGCAGTGCATGGAGTACCAGCCGAGGATGGATCGGATTCTGGTGGCGAGACCGTTGTTTATTCCGGCAACGAATCTTCGTTCGGAGAGACCGAATCTTTGTATCTGTTGCGAGACGGCCGATCCGAGGGTTGTTTCGACGGGGATAGTATTCCGGACCCCCTTGATCCGCCAAACAGGGTTGCTGTTTTCATGGCCGGATCACAACCCATGCAGCAGCCCTCAACGACTGAGGTGTTAAACTCAGAGGCAATGGGAGCCAGAGCTGGAGATCTTCCCCCGTCACCCTCTGACGTCCTATCCACCTTAGTCGACACTTTGACAGCACTCGCAACAGCAAAAGTAGCCCAGGCCGACAAGGAGCAGCACGATGCAGAGATCGCCCAGGTGAAGAGCCGGATTGAGCAGGCTAAGTTGGATCTGGCTACGGAGAAAGCTAGGATGGCTACAAGACATGCAGAGCTGGATTCTCAAGCTTTTCGGCTCAGATTAGATTAGAACGCCTCACATGAGGTAATGTGGAGAAGACAACGATCTCGTTTGTCGCCGGTTTATGAGGCGAGGAATCTCTTCAGCACGCCATGCACAGGAACCAGTAACCACCCGAAGTAAACCGGGGAGGAGCGCCAGGGACGGGAGCGTCGGTTCAGCCACCAGCCGCAGAGCCGAATCGCCAAGTTGTGCCGAGCCAGCACGTACCCACCCCTCCCGGTCATTATTCTAATCCGTTGGACAACATCGTTGACACCGCTTCACGGCTGGCCGCCCTTCCCATTGAGGGGACGTCCCCCATAGCAGTGGAGGCACGACGGGCCAAGGAGTTGCTGGACACAACATTGACTAAACAGCAAGCTTATTCATATAGCCGGGAGAGAACCCATTCAACCCCTCGCCCGAGCCGGAGCTATACGAGGCGTCTGGATGAACCGACCGTATCAAGCAGCGCACGGAGACGGCATCGGTAGAGGCAGGATAATCCTGAAGGAGAAGAAGCACATGCATAAGAGGCGGTGGATCAGGCCAGACATGACGCCCGTTAGGCGACGCCGGTCCATCCCACCACCACAGTCGAAACAGGGATCATGTCCAGTTCTTTGGGAGTGCAGTGCCTCATTCCCGCTCTACGGAACGTGAAACTACCCAAAGATTTCAAAGGTCCGCGCTAGGTGCCCAACTACACGGCGGATCTCGCTCCGGAGGCGTGGGTAGAGAGTTATGAGATGTCCATGGAGATGCTCGACGTGGATGAAGCGACATGTGCTAAATACTTCATAATGATGCTCGAGGGCACGGCTCGGCCATGGTTAAAAGGTTTGCCGCCTAATTCCATCGGATCATGGGGGGAATTGCGTCGCCGGTTTATCAATAATTTCAAAGACACGTGCAAGAAGCCGATGTCTATTGTTTATTTTGCTGCATGTGTTCAAGGGGAGCAAGAGTCCACAAGCAGTTGGGTGCGTCGAGTGTCCAAAATCTTGCACTCCTCCAATAGCATCAATCCAAGTACAACGATAGTAACCTTGGAAGGCAACTGCCGGTTTGAGCCTTTGAGGCAAAAGCTGGGGCGGCTCAAACGAGATTGCAACAACATGGGCACACTCATGGGTTCTTTGGTAAAATATGGAGACATTGATAACACCAAGTACCCAGACGCAGATGGAGACAAGCCAGGGAAGGCGAGCTAGAATGGTAAACCACCGTAGGCCAGTCCGGCGGGCCAAGGGTACAATGGCAAGCGTAAAGCGGAGGGCAGCTCAGACTTTGTGGCCAACACCAACGTTCAGGACAATGGGAAGCACCGCAAGGGTAAACCGCCCCCACGCAACGGGAGGCCACCCATTAATCTAGAGCGCCAGTTGAACATGCCTTTCCCAAGGCAAGGTACAGTGGAAAACCTGGCTACGCATCTCTGGAAAGACTGTTTTATTATGCAAGAGTTTATGAAACAAACCAAATATGATCACGGCCCCCCGGCGGATCAGGTCCCGGTTTTCAAGGTCCGGGTTATCAAGGTGGTGGATCCGGTTCATGATACCACGGCGGTAACAGTAACCACAGTGGCGACAGTCAGCATCAACATAACCAGCAACATGGCCAGGGTGGATACAACAACCAAGGGAACCAACAACGTCAGCAGCAGCAGCAATCCGGATATCAGAATAATCCGAAGGAGCTGAGCAGTGGGCAGTATCACGTCTTCACCACAAGTCTATGCAAATGGGATCAAAAGGTTATGAAGAGGGCAGTACACTCTGTTGAACCGGCGATACTACGTTTTTTGCGTTGGACTGAGCTACCCATTGTATGGAGTAGAGAAGATCACCCACCCTGGGTTGATAATCCGGGTCAGTTGGCTCTGGTGGTGGCACCACAGGTAGGTGGTTATAAGTTCACCAAAGTGCTTATGGATGGAGGCAGCAGCATCAACATCATGTATTATGAGACTTTTCGACGTATGGGGTTGACAGATAAGAAGCTCAGACAGTCCAACACAGTGTTCCATGGGGTGGTACCCGGTAAATCGGCCTATCCAGTTGGAAAAATTGATCTGGAGGTGACCTTTGGAGATGAGCATGACTCTAGATCGGAGACTGTGACCTTTGAGGTGGTAAAGATCAGGAGTCCATACCATGCTCTGTTTGGGAGGTCGGTTTATGCCAAGTTCATAGCTAGACTGTGTTATGTTTATCTGCAGCTCAAGATGCCAGGCCACAAAGGAACTATTACGGTTCATGGGAGCCGCAAGATTGCATTGGAGTGCGAGGAAGGAGATGCGGCTTATGCCGAGGCGGTTTGTGCTACGGAAGGGCTAAAGTTCTATAAGGACAATGTTGATCCGGCAGATATGTCCCCGCTGAAGAAGCCAACCACGGAACATGATCCGGCATTGAAATTCAAATCAGCTGAGGAGACTAAACAGGTGGACTTTGTTCCGGCCGATCCATCCAAGCAGTTCACTATCAGCGCTAACCTAGACCCCAAATAGGAAAGCACGCTCATCGAGTTCATCCATGAGAACCGGGATATCTTAGCATGGAAGCCTTCTGACATGCCAGGTATACCGAGGGAACTCGCTGAGTACAGTCTTAATATTGATCCGAAGTTTAAACCGGTCAAGTAGTATCTGTGTCGCTTCAATGAGGAGAGGCGCAAGGCTATAGGCGAAGAAGTGGCTAGGCTTTTGGCCGCAGGCTTTATAATTGAGGTGTTTCATCCAGAGTGGTTGGCTAATCCGGTGCTAGTACTGAAGAAAAATGGAACTTGGAGGATGTGTGTTGATTACACAGACTTGGACACGGCTTGCCCAACTGATCCTTTTGCTCTCCCCCGTATTGATCAAATTATCGATGCTACGGTAGGATGTGAGCGGCTGAGTTTTTTGGATGCATATTCAGGTTATCATCAGATCAAGATGGCAGTTAAGGACCAGGAGAAGACAACTTTCATAACTCCGTTTGGAGCCTTCTGCTATGTATTCATGCCTTTTGGGCTCAAGAGTGCTCAGGCAACCTACCAACGTTTGTGCAGAACTGCCTACAAGGGCAGATTGGAAGAAATGTCCATGCATATGTTGATGACATTGTGGTGAAATCCAGGAAGGAGGAAACACTGATAGAGGATCTGAAGGAGACCTTTGACAACCTCCAAGTTTACAAAATGATGCTTAATCCATAAAAGTGCGTTTTTGGTGTTCCGGCGGGCAAGCTCCTGGGGTTCTTAGTGTCAAACAGAGGGATTGAAGCTAATCCGGAGAAGATCAAAGCAATCACGTCCTTGGCTAAACCGGCGTGCATCAACGATGTCCAACGCATGGCAGGCCGTATTGCAGCACTGAGCCGGTTTATCAGCCGTTTAGGGGAGAAGGCAATCCCGCTCTATCATATGATGAAAAAAATGGACCGGTTTGTCTGGAGCGATGCCGTGGATGCTGCGTTTGAGGATTTGAAGAGGCAATTGGCAGAACCGCCAGTCCTTGTTGCCCCGGTTGACAATGAGCCGTTGCTGTTATACGTGGCTGCCAATGCCCATGCAGTAAGCGTGGCCATTGTGGTAGAGCGCAAGGGGGCAGGCAAAGAATATTCGGTTCAACGGCCAGTTTACTACATCAGTGAGGCGCTCATTGAGTCAAAACAGAGATATCCAAATTGGGAGAAGCTGGTATACGGAGTGTTCATGGTGAACCGGAAGTTTAAGCACTATTTTCAGGGCCACCCAATCACCGTTGTTAGTTCAGCGCCGTTAGGGGATATAATCCAGAACAGAGAAGCCACTGGTAGGGTTGCAAAATGGGCCATTGACCTTAGCCCGCACGGATTAAAGTATGTGCCCCGCACTGCTATAAAGTCCCAAGCACTGGTGGATTTCATTAATGACTGGACAGAGTTGCAAGTACCTGAGGAGAAGCCGGATCATACATACTGGACTATACACTTTGACGGTTCAAGGCAGTTGGAAGGCTCTGGGGCTGGAGTCGTGTTAACTTCCCCATGAGGAGATAAGTTTTGCTATGTCATCCGTTTAATGTTTCCTTGTACTAATAATGCTGCTGAGTATGAAGCTCTCCTCCATGGTCAGCGGATGGCCAAGGAGATGAATCTGAGCCGAGTCAAGTGTTTTGGCGATTCAGATCTGGTGGCACAACAGGTTTCGGGCAAGTGGGATTCCAAGGATCCGCTCATGGCAGCATATGGACGAGAGGTAGATGTTGTTGCTGGATACTTCAAAGGATATCAAGTGGATCATATAGACCGGCAGAAAAATGAAGCGGCCGACACGTTAAGCCGGTTGGGTTCCCAGCGTAAACCGGTTCCGCCTAATACTTTTTTGGATGAACTGCATAATCCGTCGGTGCAGGTACCCTCAGAAGTGGACTTGGTTGTTCCTGATCCGGAAGCGCAATTGGTTGCAGCACTTCATGTTATTCTGGATTGGACACTCCCTTACTTAGCATACATGAGCCGAGGCGAGTTACCAGAGGATGAAGTCGAGGCCCGGCAGATAATCCGGCGGTCTAAATCTATGACTATTGTCAATGGAGAACTCCATCATCACAGCGTTTCTGGAGCATTTCAGTGGTGTGTATCATCAGAGGAAGGCTGTGCTATTCTTCGAGAGATCCATGAAGGGGATTGTGGTCATCATGCCGGTTCAAAATATTTGGTAGCTAAAGCTTTTTGTCATGGGTTCTACTGGTTGATGGCTCACGCCGACGCAGAGGAGTTGGTCAGGAAATGTGATACTTGCCAGAGATTCTCGCGGCGTGCTCATGTACCGGCGCAGGAGCTGAGGATGATCCCAATTACTTGGCCATTTGCGACTTGGGGGCTTGATATGGTTGGACCCTTTAAGAGATCCCAAGACCAGAAAACCCATCTGTTGGTAGAAGTGGATAAATTTACAAAATGGATTGAAGCGGGGCCTGTTAGTAAGTGTGATGCAGCAACAGCGGTTCAGTTCATCAAAAAGGTGATTTTACGGTTTGGCTTTCCACATAGCATTATAACTGATAATGGCACCAACCTATCCAAGGGGGCTATGGAGGAGTTATGTCAAAGAGAGCATATTCGCCTTGATGTATCATCAGTAGCTCACCCTCAGTCCAATGGCCAAGCTGAAAAAGCCAACCAAGAGATCTTGAGAGGCATCAAGCCCCGGCTTATGGTTCCTTTGCAAAGAACACCGGGTTGTTGGGTGGAGGAATTGCCTTCTGTCTTATGGAGCATCAATACTACACCTAGCAGATCCACAGGGTACACGCCTTTCTTCATGGTATACGGAGCAGAAGCGGTCCTCCCTAGTGATATCCGGCACGACTCTCCACGGGTGGCAGCTTACGTTGAAGCGGATAATGAACAAGCAAGGCAAGACATTTTGGACCGGCTAGACGAAGAACGGGACATGGCAGCAGCGCGATCAGCGATTTATCAATAAGGCCTGCGCCGATACCACAGCCGCCGGATTAAGTCCAGGACATTTCAGGAAGGAGATCTAGTGCTTCGGCTTATCCATGACCAGACAAATATGCACAAGTTGTCCCCACCTTGGCAAGGACCCTTTGTGGTCAGCAAGAACCTGCACAACGGATCATACTACCTCGTCGATGTTCGAGAACATAAGGATTCACGTACGGCAGAGGAGGAGACCAAGCGGCCGTGGAACATCGCTCTTCTTTGACCTTACTATACTTGAGCCATTGGCTCCGCTTTATGTACAATGTATATATTATGATTAATAAAATAAACCAGCGCCCTCGGTAAACCGGGGAATCAGCCATCTTTCTTTTCAAAATAGTATCACATGGGGGCTTCGAAGGAAGCTTTCCATGGCCTCTTAAAACCGGCGCCCTTGATAAAATCAAGGAATCAGCCGTGCCTTCCACACAACAGAGTATCACATGGGGGTTTTCAAGGAAACCTTCCATGGCCTCTTGAACCGGCGCCCTTGCTACATCAAGGAATCAGCCATCTTTTCTATACAAAACAAGAATCACATGGGGGCTTTCGCGGGCAAGGAAGTTTCCCATGGTCTCTTGAGCCGGCGGCAATATGAAGCCCATCATAAGAGCACTGCTTTGGTTGCTTCGGCAATTTTCACATGATGATGAGGGGTAGAAGAGGGTTTGATGCCTAGCACAACTCAGACATATGCCCCGACGAGCAATGCTCACACACTACCTGGGGGCTCTCAGCAAGTTGAATACCCTTGTAGTGAACATGGCTTGGAAGCCCGGTGCATACACCTAGAACCCCGGATTAACCTGCATGCATCAAGTAAATCACGCCGTCCAGGTAAATCTGGTATGACCCGTCGAACGCATCACAAGTCAATCCTTCGGGACCCTGAACTTGGTCACGTTAAATTGATGATCGTCAAGTGATTACCCAAGCCAAAATCTTTATGAGATTTTGAATCATTGGGTAGCTGTTGACATTGATGATTTGGTTAAGGATTGCGGATCATGTTGATAGGCTTTGCTAAAATGGTTAATGACAGTAGCCTGGCAGCTCATAAAAAGCCTCGAATTTGGAGCCTGGCAGGTCGTAAAAAGCCTCGACTACATGGTCTTATTTGCCCAAAAAACTTTATTTTTCATTTTTTATGTTTTCACAAATCTTTATCGTCAAGGTCATTGGTTTTTAACCAATTCCATTGATTAAAGACCGGACAACTACAAGGTGGTCCATATATCTACAAAGCTAAAGTCTGGGTCATGAACACCAGCACTAGTTAAACCGGCGTTCATCGTAACTCGGATCGGCCTTCATGCTAAGCCGACAAGAGAGCTAAGGGAGTCATCTGCACTCGTGCCTTGGATTATTCCTACCGGGTTAAGGTTTACAGATACACTTAATCACAGGTATGATATATGTTTATATTTTATATGCAGTTCAAGTTATTTACTTAGAACATGTGTCAGGGCAGTATAACCCATCCGGTGGTAAATCGCCAGGACATCCTTTAGCATTGTTCATGCAGACACAGGTAATATAAAATGTTAAAGCATTGCAAACAGGAGATAAATCGGGAATTGCCAATCAAAGTAATGCCACGAAGGATAACAGTGGGACAAAGACAGTATCTCAATTATTCTATTACAAGGCACTTGCATGCCCAAAAGAATATCAGTTTTTGCAAAGTGTTCAGCACATAAAGATTAAACCGGAGCCGGTTTAGGATTCTTCTTCGGCTCGCTGGGAAGACTGAGGGTCAGCTTGCTCCAGATCTTCGTCGGCTTCTGGCAGCTGCTGGAAATGAGGAGTGCTCCAGTCAATCTTGGCAAGGGCGCGGAAATATACTTCATCGTTTATGAGGTCTGACAGATCAATGTCAGGAGCGAAGGTATGCTTACGAACGGGTGGGATCAGATTTTCGGCGTCATAAACCGGCCTCTCCACCCGTGCATTCTCTAAATCATAACCTAGATGATACCTTGTTAAGTCCGCTTCATCGGCAAGCTTACTGGCAAGAGGGCGCATATCTTTGGTTAAAGTGCAAAGATCTTCAGCAGAAAAGGCTGACCCGGCTTCTTTCATGCTGGGATAACCATTCATGGCCTCTGCTGGATCAAAATCGGGAACCCATGCCTTGGCCCCGGTTAACGCCATGAGAGAGCCAGCTCTGGAAGCAGATTTCTTCACTTCAACAAGTCGAGCAAGCAAGATAGATAACTTCTCCAGAGTACCTTGGATAGTGGTCGGCGCCGGTTTATTATGCGACATAGCACTGATGGCCCTCTCAGCACCGGAGTAGAGTTGTTCCACCAAGGTATAAGTAGCCTTAAGCTTCCTCTGTACATCATCTCCAAGATGAGTTATGCGCCTCCCTACATACAAGTGATGGGTTAAACCGGAGCAGTATAATTGCAAGGATACAAACATATGAAGACAAGTACTCACCGAAAATGGCAGATGTCATCTCGTTTATATGATGCTTTAACCCGGATAACTCTTCCGTCACCGGGTTAAGGGCAGCCTCAGCATCCTTCGCTCTCTTTTCTAAAGCAGCCCTTTGCACCTCCCACGTGGACCGCTCAGCTTCAAAGTCCTTCTTGAGTTTTTCCATACTAGCTAAAACAAGGGCAAGCTCTTCCTTGGCTTTAGTTGAAGCAGTCTCTTGGAAAGCAAAGTTATTCCGGAGCTCAGTTGCCTCCAAAGCTCTCCGGTTCAAATCAGCCTGCAGAAAACAGAGTGTTAGAAGAGCAGTTCAATCGAAAGTTTCAAGCACATAACAAATTATGCACTCGACACTTGGGGGCTAATGTACAATTGAAGTGAAAGAAAGCAACTTTTCAAGCAAGTCCCAAGCACATAACAAAGTTATATCCTTGGCACTTGGGGGCTAATGTAAGATCATTCTCAAACATGGAAGAAGTCCCGATTCACCCGCAATGGAGTAAACCGGCCCTTGGAGGTTATATATGCAAATCAAGATATGTCAGTTAATTTATCAATGTCCCGGTTCATCCTAAAGGCTAAGACGGCACTTGGGGGCTACTATGGCCTAATGATGCAATTGCAAGTTACACGCAGAAATAAAAGGTAAAGGGAAAGGAGTTACCTCATATTTCTCCTTCATCATGTTTACCAAACCGGCCTCATGGTCGCGGTTGGCAAATAGCCGATTCAGATACCCAGAGTGGAGCTCCTGGGCACTAAGCTGAGTATAACTTGACAAGTCTGTGCTCCACTTCCCTTTGTCTTGCTGAAACTTTTCCTCCTTGGCAGTGTGTCTAGCAAAAACAACAGGCTCCGTGGGAGCAGAGAAACTTATTCCAGTAATCTCAACATCTTCTGTTGAGGCAGCAGTTGGCCTGGGCGGATCATCAGTCACAGCAGGATTGGTCTGCACCGGGCTGGCAGCAGTCGGACTAGCCTGAGGAGGACTAACCCGGACAGGGTTGGCCAGTTCAGTTGTGTTCTCCATAATGTCACCCCCCCCCCCCCGGAGCAGCAGGATCTTCATGATCCATGGGGGAGGGATCATCGTGCCGAACTTCAACATTTTCCTCCAGAGGGTTGGCCGCTTCAAGATCCTCTGCCGGTTCAGCGGTGGTGTTTTCCGTAGCCGGATTATTTAATTTCTCCTTCTTGCTAGGCTTGGGCATACTGATAAGGATTAAAAGAGTAATGAAAATCAGAAAGTCAAAACGGAAAGGTAAACCAGACATTTGGAAAGATGGCTTACCCAGGAACGGTCTTAAGCACCGAGACTTGAGTAGCAGTCGACTCGCCGGAAGAAGACAGCGGAGCTTCCTAGTAGTTGGGATCAGACGGTTTAAGAGGTTTGCGAATAAGACCTGCTTTTGGATGAAGAAAGGTTGGAGTAAACAAAACCTCTCAGTGGCGTCTGCGAGCGGGCGTATGGGGTAATCCGGATGATTCAACCATGTGACCACTATGGCGTGTGGTCCGGCGAGCCTCATGCTACTGTTTCTTCAAAATAAAATTGGGATCCAATTGAGCATAAGGGTGAGAAAATGGATACATTCGGGCTACCCGACGAATTTTGGGTGGCAACGGTTCTGAGTCAGAGGAAGGAGAGATTACCTCGATTTCATACGCTTTACTCCCTTCCACTAGATCCTGGGAAAGGACATTGTTAATATAAACACAGACAAGGGAAAGTTAAAGGTATGAGAACCAAGCAGTACCTTAGAAGCCGGATCATCTTCTTCAGGGTTTGAACCGGAAGCGGCGGCAGGTTTGTACTTCTGTTTCTTTACGGCTAAGCTCTTCTTGCGGGTTGGCTTCGCCGGTTTATCTTGAGCCTTCCTCTTCCAGAAGGGATCATTGGCCTGAGTAAAAGAGTAAAAACATATTGAGGACAAGAAATTTAGATGGATTAAAGTGGAAAGAAAGGGACAGAAGAATCTTATGGATGGCGGTTCATTGTTTGCACAGAATGGAGCTAAGCCGGTTCGGGTGCACTCCTCCAGAGGAATGTTCAACATCTTTTTTGCAGATTCAGTAACTTCCTTGTCGGGAAGCACTATGTTTGTATGACGCTGTGGGTCTTCTGGATTGCCGGTATATTCGCACATTAAGCTTGAGCGCCGGCTTAATGGGAGAATACTCCAGGAGAGCCAGCAGGGGACAATGTCAACCCCGGTTAAACCGTTAGCTACGAAGCCCTGCGCTTGGAGAGTTGGGGGGCATATCGAGCCCGGTCTTGGGCGCTCAGACGCTGCGGGAAAGGATGATCCGGCGTCAGGCGGTAAGCACGGTAACCCAGCAGCGAATTTTCTCCCTCGGGCGAAGTATCCTTGTAGTAGAACCAAGTTTGGTTCCAATCCTTGGGGTGGCTGTGAAGAGTGGCATGAGGAAAGCTTACGTCCTTCCGCTTCTAGATGCTCATACCACCAAGTTCAGTATGGGGCCCGTCAGAAAACTCAGTCCGGCGGTTCAGATGGAAGAAATCCTGGAACAGCTCTACAGATGGCTCCTCTTGTAGATATGCTTCGGAGAAGACTTGGAAATTGCAGATGTTTGATACGGAATTTGGACCTAAATCTTGCGGATGGAGTTGAAAATCGGCTAAAACGTCGCGGAAGAACTTTGAACCGAGAGGGCTAAAACCCCGGGCCAGAGGATCAAAAAAGACTATGGTCTCTCCCTCCATAGGCTTAGAAGGACACTCTTTCCGAGGGGCCCGCTAGTGCAGAACCTCTTTAGGACCCAGAACGCCAATTGAGGCCGCCTCTACTAAATCGTCCTCAGTGATCCGGGATGGAACCCAGTTGCAGGCAACAAACTGTTTCGCTGTGGAAGCAATCTTTTTCAAGGAAGGAATGCTGAAAAATACAACACAAGATCCGGTTTACCATCCACTAGACATAAACCGGCGCATTTTATGAAGATGTTGATTTAATTAACGGTTTAAGCAAGGGGCTAATGGTTCCTACTGATCTGGATTACGTGTGCACGAGGCAACTACCAGTTTATGAATATAGAAGGAGAAAGTTAAACCGCCAATTACGGAATGCAGGCTTAAATCTAAAACGTCAGTGCATGCATATAAGGCGCAGGTTACAGTTGAACCGGTGACATAAGCAGATAAGTTGCAGATCTAAACGGCGAGAAACAACTTTCACATGAAGCAGAGGTAAAATATGGATCTACGACGCAGGAAAAAGGCAAAACAATTCAAGTCATATTCAGGGAAGGTAGCGGAAGTTTTCTACAGATCCAATCTAAGCTAGCAGTATTGGAGGAACTACAGTTATAATGATGGAGCAGAGTTACACGCACGAGAGTTAACCTAATTTTTTTTACAGCTACAGCTAAATAACGGCCTACGGTGATGAACTACGAAGAACAAGGGTTCGCGGCAAGCTACAGGGAAACCCTAGAGCTAAGATCTATGGGAAGAAGATGTCATGTACCTGAGTAAGCGGAAGGACAATGACGAGTATTTGGACGCGCTCAGGTTGATGCAGCGGTCGGCCTTGCTGACGACGGTGAGCTCGAAGGACGGCGGCGGAGGCTTGAGCGCTGGAGATAGAAGAAGACGAAGCAGAGGGGGTAAAAGAGATGGCCCTCGGCCTTATTTATAGGCCGAAGAGATAAAACGGCAGGCGCGGGAATCGAGGAGACCAAAAATCGGATATGGATTGAGTTGTCGCCTTGATCTTCGGAGCAGTAATAAATAAAGGTAACAAACAGATGGGGGCATTAAATGCGCAGATGATGTCATGACAGTTAAAAGCGACTCTAGGAGATGACGTCATGGCCGGTTTATGAAGTATACGAGATCTGCAGAAAGGGAAATTCGTACAAGACTTTGAAGACTGACATGAACGAGTTCAAATCAATCTGGGGCATAATGTCAGGGATATTACTATCAGGTATAAACCGGCTAGGAGGGTCCGGTTTACGTTATTAAGATTAGATTATTGGAAGCCCAATGGAGTATGTAAATAGAAGGTTATAGCCCACGGAGGCTCAGGGCCCATGTATGAGGCCCATGATTTGTAAACCGTCATACTATGTAACTTGGGATATGAGATAGAAAGAGTGGAGACCGAGACGGACACGTTTATGAGCCGGCCTCGGGACTCTGTAAACCGGACCAGGCGTCGCCTCCTATATAAAGGGACGACCCGGCGACGGTTCAGGACAAGAAACAACAGCTCGAGACACAGGCAAAGTGGATTCGCTCCCTGGTCATCGAAGCCCAAGCAATACCACACCAAACTAGACGTAGGCTTTTACCTTCATCGAAGGGGCCGAACTAGTATAAAACCCATGTGTCCTTCGTTCGCTTTAACCCCTTTAAGCTAACCCGAGCGATGGCCTCACAACTAAGTCCTAACCCTAGGACATCTGCCGTGCTAAATCCACGACACCTCCCCCCCCCATATTGGTTGCTTGATCCATATGGTTACAATCAATAAGCATTTATCCTTTGGATTCATCTGTACTAGTTTTCTTGGGGAACTTTTCATCCACTCCAACCTCTTGTGAAGAAGGCTACATTTTTCTAGAATGTAATCAAATGCCCATGTTAATCATGTTAGATCAAAGATGGCATGTTAGTGCATTTTACAAATCCTGCAAACCAAATAGGCATGTAGTAATGTTCAAAACTGCATGTAGCTAGGCACTAACACATTTTCTTCTTTTGCAGATAAGATAAGGCCCAATGCTGGATAATGTGATACTATATAACAATCACGTCGAATGCCTAGATTTGCATCTCCTGGAAATTACATTGAACTCCTACCGAGGGACCTTACGGAGATTATATTCGTCGGGTTCTTTGTTCTCAGAGCAAGGGTGCTGAAGGAAATGAGGTTTGCCCTACATTTATTTCGCAAAAATGAATGGTTTGTTGATCAGCGTCGGCGCCCGTGGCAGAATGGAATAGGCTCCAAAAATGCTGAATTTCATTTTGGAACTTCAGATGACAGAGTAATGGAAGTCATCGTGTCAACCCCATACATGACTTCTCGGTGGCTGACCCCTTTGCAAAAATTGTGATGTTTTGAAACCAGACTAAGAAGTGGTAATATTAGTTTGAACCTCTCTGATATCCATGTTCAGCGGATCAGCACGAGTGTTTGCAGCTGATGAGCTGAATTTCATTTCTAATATCAGTTTGAACCTTGTAATCTTCAAATTTGAGGCATATAACTCTGGAATTTGAACCTTGTAATATTTCGAGCTTTTGTGGTACAATCGTTGAAATGGCATCGTATGAGACTCGTATATTGGTAGCACTATTTTGACCTTAATGTGCAATGGTCTTAGATTTTATTAACCATTCTCGAATCTGTTTACCTTGTCGATCTCACAGCACACGATCTGTATAGCTAACTTGACTGCGATCTTCGACATTATTGCACATAGTTGGTTTCTTCCACTGTGTGCCCTGTAGAGCGCAGAATTAATTATCGCACTCGAGTGTCCATCATCACCGTTCTGTGTAACTTTGACCTTGTCATCCACGGGTAAACTTAGGACCAAAGTCATTCTACACACTTCATTTATACAAAGCTTTTTGCCAATAAACGCCCACGATTTGTCCCTCTTCTAGCCGACGTGTGGCCAAACTAGCCGGGCGGGAACCTTACACGATAAACTGCGCGGTCGCGCGGGAATAGGCTCACCGACGATACATTTAGCGCCTCTTCGAGCCCGCGCATGCGGTGCGGCGTTGTCAAGCGTGCACTGGAATCCTCCGCTATGAACGTCATGACAAGACGTGACGATTACAGGCTGGCCGCCCCCCATTTATTTTAGCGGCCAACCTTTCGATCGCGCCCCACCATTGCAAGAAGCATACCCACCACAAGAAATTCTTAGAGGGTATCCTGCGCGGCTCCAATGGCGTTCCGAGCGGCTGCCGACGAAGAGTAGCAGTTCACCATGCATGCCGTGGTGGACACCCACAGAAGGTTCATGGACCTATTGGTGGTGTACACCAACGACCCGGTCTGGGTGGAGCACTTGAGGGATCGAAGAAGGTGAGAGTGTCTAGAGGGGGGGGGATTAGACTACTCGACAAGATAAAAATTCTGTCTTTTATCAAGGACAGATTTTGGCAGATTTTCCACAACACACAAGTCAAGTAGCACACTACACATGCAATTCTAGAGTATGGGCAGCGGAAAGTAAATTGCACAAGTAGTAAAGAGAAGTGGAGAAGATCAAACGCAATTAGGAGACGCAATGATTTTTCCCGTGGTTCCGATAGGTAGTGCTATCGTACATCCACGTTGATGGAGACTTCAACCCACGGAGGGTAATGGCTGCGCGAGTCCACGGAGGGCTCCACCCACGAAGGGTCCACGAAGAAGCAACCTTTTCTATTCCATCATGGCCTACGCCCACGGAGGGCTAGCCTTACTCGGGGTAGATCTTCACGAAGTAGGCGATCTCCTTGCCTTTACAAACTTCTTGGTTCAACTCCACATCTCGATGACGGAGGCTCCCAAGCGACACCTAACCAATCTAGGAGGCACCACCCTCCAAAAGGTAATAGATGTTGTAGATGATGATGAACTCCTTGCTCTTGTGCTTCAAATGATAATCTCCCCAACACTCAACTCTCCTCACTGATTTGGCTGTGGTGGAAGAAAGGATTGAGTGGAAAGCAACTTGGGAAGGTTAGAAATCAAGTTTCATATGGTAGGAATGGAGCAACTTGATCTCAACACAAGGGTAGGTAGTTCTCTTCTCAGAAAGTGTAAGGTAGGAGTGGTAGTTCTTTCTGATGGCTCTCTCCATGAATGAAGAGGGGGTGGAGGGGTATATATAGCCTCCACACAAAATCCAACCGTTACACACATAATTGAGCAATCTCGGTGAGACCGAAGTGAAAACTCGGTCAGACCGAAAGTTCAAATATAGTGAACGTTGGGGTTTTCGGTGGGTACCATCTCGGTTTGTCCGATTTGAGTCAAAGATAGGAACTTGCCAGTTTCGGTGGGACCGAAAATGCAATCTCGGTGAGACTGATTTGAGCCAAGACAGGTGCTTGCCAATTTCGGTGAGACCGAAAATGCAATCTCGGTTATTCCGATATGATGTCAAACGGTTACAGAAGGTTGGCAGTCCGTATTTCGGTGAGACCGATCTCAAACTCGGAATGACCGATTTTTCTAGGGTTTGGCTTATGGCTGAGGTGGTTCATCTCGGTGGGACTGAGTTTGGAAAATCGGTTTGTCCGAGATTACTTATGAGTGTGTATAGTAGTGAAAGTTGCTGATAGTTGAAGGAGATATATCACTAAGCACTTGAGCAACCAGATCATCAACACAACCTCATCCCCTCTTAATAGTATTGGCTTTTCCTATGGACTCAATGTGATCTTGGATCACTAAACCAAAAATGGAGTCTTGAGCTTTTGCCAATGCTTGCCTTAGCATTTTGAGGGGTCCACTTCTTCAGTCATTTCCATAGCCAATGTGATTGGATTTCCTGAAACATACTTGATAAAAGCATTAGTCCAACCACAAAGTATGTTGTCATTAATTACCAAAACCACCCAGGGAGCAAATGTGCTTTCAATCTCCCCCTTTTTGGTAATTGATGGCAACACACTAAAATTACACTAAACAGACATCAAAGCTTATTAAAAGAAAGACAGAATTATCACGAAAGCTTTGACAAGCATGTAGTACACAGGCTCCCCCTACAAGTGTGCAAGATTTTCATAGATTATGGTTTTGGACTACCACAAGCACACAAGAGATATAGGCAAGATGTGCTACATGCAGCTTGGCTATATGCATCAGAGCAGAAGAAAAAGAAGTGAGTGATAATGCATATGTGCATGGTGATTTCTTGCAAACAAGTATTTACAAGCAAGTCACCATCATGCACATTCTGCAAGATGCATATAATTACCTTGAGGTTCCTTGGCATTGTACCTGAAGGGATATACTTGGGAAAACAAGGTTAGATAACACAAGAGTATTCCTTCAACCAACTGCAAGAACATCAAGAGTACCAAGCCAGTGATGACATGTATAAAGAGTGTCTCATATTGAGCACAAGCTTGAATCAGCAAACATGTCTCCGAAACTTAAAAGATTTTCAATGAATTCTGAGAGATTTTGCTTTCCATAAGATATCAATTGTGAAAATTCCTCTCCCTTTGAGTTCTCTCAGAACAAGGGGTTCGATGGAAAGAGCAAAATCAAAAGAATGATGCCAAAAGAGAATGATGTCCAATGTAAGACACGACAAAGCTTTGATGTGATTCTCTCCCCCTTAAGATAAGATTGCTTTTCTTCTCCTCCCCCTAAGTCTTCTCTTCTCCCCTACTCCCCCTAAGTCTTCTCCCCCTTTGACATCAAGTGCCGAAAAGGACAGCAAACTAGGAAGGTTAGGAAAGATGGAAAGAAAGAGGTGGGATCCTTAAGAATCACAACAGGGCAAATAAGAACATGCATAGAGAAACAATGAGTGGAGCTGCAGGAGATGATATCCTGGAGGAAATAAATCAGTGACACCGAATTGAGTTAGGGTAGACCTTTTTCGGTTAGACCGAAACAAAAAAATCGGTGACACCGAGTTTAATTCCAAGGAAATACAGAGATAATTCAGCTCACTCTGCGAGGAATGTTTCAAAAGATTTGCAATGAATTTGTAAAAGATTTTCGGGGAATTGATCAGAGCCAGAAGGATATTCAAAGAAACATAAGAAATAGAAATAAAAAAGATTTCTAGATGAAGTTTTTTTTTGGTTTTTGTTTGTTTTTGTAAAGGAAAACTCAATGAGAGAACATAAGAGAAAATAGAAAGATTCCAAAAGCATATGTACTTCATCTAGATAAAGGTCGGCGACAAGATCACCTATGTTTGAGTATATTGACTTAGGAGTCAAATGAGGACATTTGATCATAGGTCATACTCATCATTTAAGCTCAAAATGGGGTTGCCATTTTTCGATTAAGCATTTGATGTGATCACATCTTATGAAGCTGCTTGTACTCATGACTTTGAGTAAAGCTCCTTAAAGATGTGAAGAACATACCTTGGGCTTGTTGATGCTTTGCTCATGTAGGTAAGCTCGATGTAGGTGCTCATTGAATGTGAAGTTGGAGCGCCATTTCTACTTGTGTAGTTCATCTTCCTACATGGGTTAGGCAAGCAAGGAAATACTTGAGGATATCCAAGATGACAAGAGTGAAATACAAGATGTATAAGATGTCAAAAAGGATATGTGGAATTTTGTTCCTTGAACTCAACATCCCAAAGGGCTAGATACTTGGTCAATGACAAGACTACTCATGAATTGAGTGTGTGGTAATCTTGTGGAATGTAGATCATCCAAGTACCTGCAAAGAGTTAGATGCAATACAAGGAGGCAAATGTGTCCAAGACATATGATCATCATCATAAGAGAAATATCAAGGATTAGTCAAGTGAGCTCATGCCTTGCATGCATCAATGGAGTTCTTACTCCAAGTTTGAAGCATCAATGATGTTCAACTCACTCCTTAAGCGACAAAACACCTTCTCATCAAGAGGTTTTGTAAAGATATCAGCAAGTTGTTTGTCAGTACGAACATGCTTAAGATTAATGTCACCCTTGGCAATATGATCACGAATAAAATGGTGACGAACTTCAATATGCTTTGTTCGAGAGTGTTGCACGGGATTATGTCCAATTTTAATCGCACTCTCATTATCACAAAGCAAGGGAACATGTCTCACATGTATCCCATAATCCTTAAGCGTTTGTGTCATCCATAGCAATTGAGCACAACACGAACTAGCAGCAATATATTCTGCTTCGGCAGTGGATAATGATACTGAATTTTGTTTCTTGGAGGACCAAGATACAAGGGATCGACCAAGAAATTGACACGTACCCGAAGTTGACTTTCTATCAACCTTGTCACCGGCATAGTCCGAGTCGGAATAGCCAACAAGGTCGAAAGAGGCTCTCTTAGGATACCAAATGCCAAAGTTTGGTGTGTGTGTATCAGGTATCTCACTATCCTTTTAACAGCTTTAAGATGACATTCTTTAGGGGCTGCTTGATATCGTGCACACATGCATACACTCAACATTATGTCAGGACGAGAAGCACAAAGATATAGTAGAGAACCAATCATAGAACGGTAAACCCTTTGATCAACGGGTTCTCCATCTTTTGTCAAGTCATTATGTCCACTTGTAGGCATGGGGGTACTCATACCTTTGCTTTCTTGCATGTTGAACTTCTTGAAGAGGTCCTTGGTGTACTTTGTTTGTGAGACAAAGGTACCCTCCTTAGATTTCTTGATTTGCAACCCAAGGAAGAATTTGAGTTCACTCATCATGGACATCTCATACTTCTCCGACATAAGCTGTCCAAACTTCTTGCTAAAATGGGGGTTAGTGAACCAAAGATAATATCATCAACATATATTTGGCACACAAATAGTTCACCATTAACCCTTTTTGTGAACAGCGTTGAGTCTATCTTTCCAATCTCAAAGCCTTTTTCAAGAAGAAAGCTAGTTAAGCATTTGTACCAAGCTCTAGGAGCTTGTTTAAGACCATAAAGAGCTTTGTGCAACTTGTAAACATGATTAGGCTTTTTGGGATTCACAAATCCGGGAGGTTGTTTTACAAAAACTTCCTCCTCAATTTCACCATTTAGGAAAGCACTTTTGATATCCATTTGATAGAGAGTAATATCATGATGATTGGCATAAGCAAGAAGAATGCGAATGGATTCAAGTCTAGCAACGGGGGCATAGGTCTCACCATAGTCCATACCTTCGACTTGTGTGTAACCTTGAGCTACGAGACGAGCCTTGTTGCGGATGACTTGTCCATCTTCATCTTGCTTGTTCCGAAACACCCATTTGGTTCCAATGATGTTTTGATCATCCTTGGGCTTCTCTACCAAAGTCCATACCTTGTTCCTCTCGAAGTTATGTAGTTCTTCGTGCATAGCGTTCACCCAATCCGGGTCTTCAAGTGCTTCTTCTACCTTCATAGGTTCAATACTAGAGATAAATGAGTAATGCTCACAAAAGTTAGCTAAGCGAGTTTTAGAGCGAGTAATTCTCCCGGAGTTGATGTCGTTCATCATTTGTTCCACGGGATGATTTTTCTTGACTCTTGCTCGAACTCGGGATAGCTTTTGTTGATGTTGTGGCTGAGCTTCCTCATCATCTTCATCTTCCTCTTCTTCTTCTTCATTGTTGTTGGTGTTGTCTTGAGGCGGTGGAGAAGGAGGTTGTGGTGGATCTTCTTGTTGCACTTCCTCATCTTGGTGAGTTCCACTTGTGGAGGCCTCCATGTTGCCTTGAGGTTCATCTCGCCATGAGGTAGGTGGCTCCACATATGTAGATGAGGTACTCTCCTTCACTTCCATGGGACGAATCTTTCCAATAGATAAGTCTTGGATAGCTTCCAATGGGTCCTTGTCTCCTACATCAATAGGCATTTGCTCTACTTGTGAGCCATTAGATTCATCAAACTTCACATCTACCGTCTCTTCAACCTTTCGGGTGAAATTATTGTAGACACGGTAGGTGTGGGAGTTTGATCCATAACCAAGGAGAAAGCCTTCATGAGATTTAGGAGCAAATTTAGACCGACGATGCTTATCAAGGATATAGCATTTTGAACCAAAAACACGAAAGTATCCCACTTGGGGTTTGTTACCGGTGAGGAGCTCGTATGATGTCTTGCCGAGGAGCTTATGAAGATAAAGCATGTTGATAGCATGACAAGCTGTCTCGACCGCTTCTCCCCAAAAATGCTTCGGTGTCTTGTATTCATCAAGCATCGTTCTCGCCATCTCTATGAGCGTTCGGTTCTTCCTCTCAACAACTCCATTTTGTTGAGGAGTGTATGTAGCCGAGAACTCATGTAGAATCCCTTCCTCATCGAGAAAAGAGTCTACATTGGCGTTCTTGAACTCCGTTCCATTGTCACTCCGAACTTTCTTAATATTCACCTCAAATTGATTTTGGGCCTTTTTGGCAAAGGTCTTGAAGATTCTCTGAACCTGCGATTTATCATCAAGGAAAAATACCCACGTAAATATGGAAAAATCATCAATTATAACTAGACCAAAGGAGTTACCACCAAGGCTTTTGTAAGCATTGGGACCGAAGAGATCCATATGAAGAAGCTCAAGCGGTCTCCTTGTGGTCATGATGTTCTTTACGGGATGACTTCCACCTACTTGTTTTCCTGCTTGACAAGCACTACAAAGTCTATCTTTGTCAAAGAGAACATCTTTAACACCAAGAATATGATCACCTTTGATTAGCTTGTCTAGATTACGCATACCAACATGTCCTAGCCTTCTATGCCATAACCAACCTTTAGAGGATTTAGCAATAAAACAAGCTCTAGGTTGGGCTTTCTTAGTGAAATCAACAATATATAGATCACCTCTACGGATACCGGTAAATGCCATGTTTTGATTGTCACGACGAAAGACTTGGCAATCTACTTTGGTGAATAGCACATTGAATCCAAAGTCAGCTAGTCTAGACACAGAAAGTAAATTGTATCCAAGAGATTCTACAAGCATGAAATTTTGAATAGAGCTATCATGAGATATGGCCACCTTACCGAGGCCAAGTACCTTACCCTTGGAGTTGTCTCCAAAAGTCACATACTTGCGTGGACCATCGTTCTTTGCAAGCTCTCGAAACATGTCTTTATCTCCGGTCATGTGATCGGTGCATCCACTATCAAGAATCCACTCTTTTCCGCCGGACATGTAGTCTCTCAGATTTGCCATAAGATTGAGACTCTTCATGACCTTGTCTAGCTTGGCGTCCGAATCGAAGTAATCATCATCATGCTCATGCTCATCATCATATCGACCCATAGATTGTTCATCATCAACACCTAGGTCAATTTGATAAATACTTGCATTAGTTTTGTCAATGTGACAATAATCTTCGGAATGCAATGCAAGAGCATTTCTAACTAAAACATTGATAAGAGCGGGATCACCCTTCTTTTTCATAAGATCACGAAGCTCAAAGAAGCATTTATCAAAGTTGGGATCATTGGGGTGCATCTTATCAAATTCAATAGTCTTGTATAGAATTTTATCAAGACCTCTCATAGAGTAGTCTGGATAAAGTTCTTCCAAGAACTCCCATATAGCATAGGCACACTCAAAGTTTGTAACAAGCTTAAGCAAATCATCGGGTAACCCTCTAATGATAAGATTTACAGTTCTAAGGTTACAAAGCAAATCAAGCTCTTCATCCATGGTAGGGTGCAAGGGATCAAAAGGAGGCACATAGGGGTTCTCAATATATTTGCACAAATTGTACTTCTTAAAGATACTAAGCATTTCAAACCTCCATGAGTTATATGACTCTCCATTAAGAATAGGCACTCTATGGCTAATACTCCCAAACGTAGACACGTCCATCTTCCTCCAATGGTGTGTAAACCAAAGCAATGGAGACCCAAGGCTCTGATACCAATTGAGGGATCGAAGAAGGTGAGAGTGTCTAGAGGGGGGGGGATTAGACTACTCGACAAGATAAAAATTCTGTCTTTTATCAAGGACAGATTTTGGCAAATTTTGCACAACACACAAGTCAAGTAGCACACTACACATGCAATTCTAGAGTATGGGCAGCGGAAAGTAAATTGCACAAGTAGTAAAGAGAAGTGGAGAAGATCAAACGCAATTTGGAGACGCAATGATTTTTCCCGTGGTTCCGATAGGTAGTGCTATCGTACATCCACGTTGATGGAGACTTCAACCCACGGAGGGTAACGGCTGCGCGAGTCCACGGAGGGCTCCACCCACGAAGGGTCCACGAAGAAGCAACCTTGTCTATTCCATCATGGCCTACGCCCACGGAGGGCTAGCCTTACTCGGGGTAGATCTTCACGAAGTAGGCGATCTCCTTGCCTTTACAAACTTCTTGGTTCAACTCCACATCTCGATGACGGAGGCTCCCAAGCGACACCTAACCAATCTAGGAGGCACCACCCTCCAAAAGGTAATAGATGTTGTAGATGATGATGAACTCCTTGCTCTTGTGCTTCAAATGATAATCTCCCCAACACTCAACTCTCCTCACTGATTTGGCTGTGGTGGAAGAAAGGATTGAGTGGAAAGCAACTTGGGAAGGTTAGAAATCAAGTTTCATATGGTAGGAATGGAGCAACTTGATCTCAACACAAGGGTAGGTAGTTCTCTTCTCAGAAAGTGTAAGGTAGGAGTGGTAGTTCTTTCTGATGGCTCTCTCCACGAATGAAGAGGGGGTGGAGGGGTATATATAGCCTCCACACAAAATCCAACCGTTACACACATAATTGAGCAATCTCGGTGAGACCGAAGTGAAAACTCGGTCAGACCGAAAGTTCAAATATAGTGAACGTTGGGGTTTTCGGTGGGACCGAAAATACCATCTCAGTTTGTCCGATTTGAGTCAAAGATAGGAACTTGCCAGTTTCGGTGGGACCGAAAATGCAATCTCGGTGAGACCGATTTGAGCCAAGACAGGTGCTTGCCAATTTCGGTGAGACCGAAAATGCAATCTCGGTTATTCCGATATGATGTCAAACGGTTACAGAAGGTTGGCAGTCCGTATTTCGGTGAGACCGATCTCAAACTCGGAATGACCGATTTTTCTAGGGTTTGGCTTATGGCTGAGGTGGTTCATCTCGGTGGGACTGAGTTTGGAAAATCGGTTTGTCCGAGATTACTTATGAGTGTGTATAGTAGTGAAAGTTGCTGATAGTTGAAGGAGATATATCACTAAGCACTTGAGCAACCAGATCATCAACACAACCTCATCCCCTTTTAATAGTATTGGCTTTTCCTATGGACTCAATGTGATCTTGGATCACTAAACCAAAAATGGAGTCTTGAGCTTTTGCCAATGCTTGCCTTAGCATTTTGAGGGGTCCACTTCTTCAGTCATTTCCATAGCCAATGTGATTGGATTTCCTGAAACATACTTGATAAAAGCATTAGTCCAACCACAAAGTATGTTGTCATTAATTACCAAAACCACCCAGGGAGCAAATGTGCTTTCAGCACTACATCCACATCATGGAGTCGTTGCTTGCCGAGGAGGGGTACAAGGTGGTCGGGTTCGACCTCGAGTACACCCGCGCTCGTGTCGGGTCTCGTCCCAGGGTCGTCGTCGCCCAGATGTGCGTGCGCCACTACCTCCTCGTGTACCACTACTACCTGGCCACAAGGCCTTGCGAGCGTTTCGCTAGGTTTGTCAACAGCCCCCACTACATGTTCGCTACGATGGACATCACCAATTATGTAAAGGCGCTCGAGAATTCGGGCATCGCCTGCCAGAATCTTGTCGACATCCAGGGCCAATACAAGATCTGGGGCAGCAAGGAGCATGAGAAGGACTCACTGGTTCACCTCGCTAAGGCCATCATCGACCCCTACTACAGAGACATGAACGATTCATGCAACAAGGACAAGCGTGCCTCGCACTCGTCCTGGATGGAGAAACTCAACAAAGCTCACGTCATGTACGCGGCCAAGGAGGCGTACACGAGCTGCGACATGTACAGATGGATCGTTGACATGAGGAAGTGCCTCCTTCCCCAAAATGGCCAGGGATCCAGCCGGAAGCAGAGCAATGGCAAGCGTCATCGCAACATAAATAGATGATTAAATCCTCGTTTCTCCTACTTTAGTATGCATGTAATTGCTTACTTTGGTGTGTAGAAATGTTATGTGTGTAGTCACTTGTATAATTGTATGCTTAATTTGCTTATGCAATGCTGTCTTTTTAAGTATATATGTTGATGCTCTGTAGACAGAGCGTATATGTTGTGCAGACAGAGAAAATCACATCGCACACAGACTAAACAATGTAACTCGTCGGTGATGTTTTCATCAATCACTCATAATTGTATACCAACAATCCTTTTCTCAAAACACACACAGCTTGTTAGCAGTGATCGTCTGTGTTGTTATTGGTCTTTGCACATGTTTTTGATTTCAGACCTGTTTGCCGCATATCACACACATCTTGTTAAGTTGAACCATTTATGTTCTCATCTCTCAACGCAAACAATTCATCTGGGTGAACCGCATGTCGTATATCGCACACACCTTGATCTGGCTAACCGTTTCTTTTGTGTTGCCTAATCAAAAACAGTTCATCCGAGTGAACCGTATGTTGTATATAGCACACACCTTCATCTGGCTGCCCGTTTCTTTTGTTCCTCCTCATCGCAAATAGTTAATTGAACTGAACCGTATGCCCTACATCGCACACGCAATTAAAATTTGAATCGTGTTTGATGCATCCTCCATCTCAAATGTTTTGCACCTTTTTGACGGGTTTTTAACACCATCGTTTGCGATTATGGTATCGCGCATAGTTTCGTCGAAGGGTCTCTGATTGTAGTGTCGCGTTAGCAGCATCCTAAAGTAGTGGTAATACCTAACAGTGAACAAATCCTAGGACTAATCACGTTTGTTAGCCGGCTGCAGGGCACGCACAAGCGCACGAACATGTCCAGGAGGGTTGGATGCTCGCGTGCACGCACGCCAGGCTGGTCATGGCCGAAGCACGGCACATCGAGCGCAGTCAAGGAAGCGCAGGACACGGGTGGCACTAGCAGCGGCAGTAGTGCAGCACGCAGCGGCAAAGGCAAGCGGCAGCAGCAACAACAGGCAGCAACAGCGTTGGGAGCAGGGCGCAGCAGCAGGTGCGGGCACGCATGCGCGGGACGCAGGGGTGAGGCAACGGCGCAACGCGGGGTTTGTGAGTGTGTGGGCGGGCCACTCGGAGTGTGGTCGGGCACGGCGTGAGGACATGTAGTGGGCAGGCAAGCACAAGCTCCATCCATGGCGGCCGAAGTGCAGGGCGGCTAAAAGGCGACAGATGGAGGGGGTGAGCAGGGGGGCGGGCAGAGGAGCTGACAGTGAACTCGAGGACGTGGTCGGGGTGGCCGGGGACGGACTAGAGTAGCGGCAAATGACGGCGAACGGCGACTGTCGGTGTCAAAACCGGCGGATCTCGGGTAGGGGGTCCCAAACTATGCGTCTAAGGATTGATGGTAACAGGAGACTAGGGACACGATGTTTACCCAGGTTCAGGCCCTCTCGATCGAGGTAATACCCTACTTCCTGCTATATTAATCTGGATGAATATGATTACAAGAGTTGATCTACCTCAAGATCGTAATGGCTAAACCCTAAAGTCTAGCCTATGAGGATGTTATGATTCTCTGACCTCTACGGCCTAAACCCTCCAGTTTATATATGCATCGAAGGGCTTAGGGTTTATACCTAACCGACTTGGAGAGGAAGGAAAGATTACACCCGAAACTAAAACCTGCCATTATACGAATACAAGAGTCCTATCCGGATACGACAGACGATCTTCAGCAATTATCTTCACAGCCCACCGGTCCAGCCCACCACGAGTTTATTCGGCCACATGGGGACCCCTCAATCTAGGACTCCCTCAGTAGCCCCTGAACCTGTCTTCGATGATGATGAGTTCGGCTTCCGTATTGTCTTCTGCATTGTAAGGCGGGTTCCTTCTTTCGAATATATCTTCTGCAAAAAGTGTATTGTGTTCGGCTCTGCATGGTTAGTACAACCCTTAGCCTCGAAGGCAAGGCATCGAAAGAAAAAGGAATAATGTGTCTTTACTAACAACTTTTTGGTGAAGCGTCGCGTCGATCCCACTAATATACTAGACCATTTTACTTGGTCCTAGTTTTGTGTTTCGAGGCATACCTCCCTTTGGCATGTCCTATCAATGTAGAGATCATGCCCGCTGATTAGGGGATCCTTATCAATGTGACGTGAGCATCCAAACCGCGCAATACGCACGACTGCTTTGGGAACCGGCGATGTTTACGGCTAAAGTGGGGAGACGTTCTGTATTCACAGCGTTATAAAAGGATACATATCGCTTTCATCAGCCCCATGCTTTCCTCAAGCTCGAGTTCTCCAATCTTCCTAGCCCTAGCACCCTCATCTCTTGCGCCTGTAGTTCTCCGATCCTCAACCACCACTTCCTTCCCCAGCAATGGCGGGATCCGGCGCCAGGGGCAAGTGGGAGGCCTCTACGGTTAATGAGAAAGCCATGGAGGATCTTCGGAGCGCGGGCTATCTCGATGCTGATATTGCGCACCAAGTCCTCGCCAAGGGCCAGGTGGTTCCCATCCCAGAGGTGGGTGAGAGAGTTGTGTTTCTCTCACACTTTGTTAGGGGGCTAGGGTTTCCGCTTCACCCCTTTGTTCGGGGTTTGCTATTTTTCTACAGGCTCGATTTCCACGATCTAGCCCCGAACTCAATTCTCCACATCTCCGCTTTTATAGTGGTGTGTGAAACATTCCTCCGCGTCCCCCCGCACTTCGGCCTATGGCTCAAAACCTTCAACGTGAAGCCGAAGCTGGTGGACGGGCAACACGCGGAGTGTGGGGGCGCTATGGTAAGCAAGCTCCCGAATGCAACTTGGCCAAAAGGGTCGTTCTTGGAGAAAAACAAGGTCTGGCAGCAAGAGTGGTTCTATATCATTGAACCCCGCGATGCCAAATGGGTGGCGTAACCTGCTTTCAGATCTGGACCCCCGGAGAGGTTAACCTCCTGGACCGATAAGAGTCTGAACTGGGGGTCTCAGGTGGAGGTGAAGGCACTCCAAGGACGTGTTTCTGGCATGATTTCTAAGGGCTATCAGCTCTCGGTCGTGGTCCAGGTAATGCTGGCCCGGCTTGTCCTTCCTTGCCAAAGCCGGGACTCCTCCCTATGGGAGTTCGATTCAGCAGGAGATCGGCCCCTGAAGCATCTCTTCGGCTTTACGCACAAAGAGATCTGGAAGCATCTCTTCAACAGCCAGAAGGAGTGGCCGAAGGAAACCGAGGACGTGGGCTATAGTACCGCGTTCACCGCTCAAGAGGTTATAAAAAATTCTGCCAAACATATATCCCCTTTCTTATTTAATGATAATAGGAATTGGAGTTTTTGCATGATATATTGTGCTGGACGAAGAAGGCAATCCGGATTAAGTGTCCGGCGTCTTTGCCAGAAGGCCTAGAAACGCCTCGACTGACGGCGATGCTGGTCTCGGCGCCGTACAAGGCGCCGACCAATAAGTCCAAGAAGAAGAGCAAGGAGGCCGAGGGCGGCCCCCTCCCTGTGGATGGGAAGTCCGAGGAAATCAACATCCTCTCCTCCGAAGAGGAGGATGACTAAGATGAAGAAGAAGAAGAAGAAGAAGAAGAAGAAGAAGAAGAAGAAGAAGAAGAGCCCTCTGCGCAAGGCATGGGGAAGAAGAGGGTGGTTGCCGCTGATGCGGGCAAGGTCGCACCCCGGAGGAAGCTGAACCTCCATGTTCGTTTGGACTCATCGTCCGAACATAGCTTTGTGGTGAAGCTCAGGAAGAAGCCCCCAACCGAAATGTAAGTTTCTACAGATATATTAATTATTGCACCTTGTTTGTTTAGCATTTTAATGCTTACTGAGTATTTCTCACCTGCTGACCTACAGCCCTCCCCGAGCACACACCGACGCCTCCTTATTAGAGGGGAACTCTCTAGTGCCTAGAGAGACGGAGAGTGACCCGCTAGTCCGAGCTCCATCGCCCGTGACCGGTGGGGACACCGAACTGTCCTCCCAGCATGTGTCTTCCGCTCAAGGAGATGGGGTGGGCAAGTGACAGGGCGACCAAGGGTAACACCTCGGCTGTCGCTGACCATGGGGAAATAATACCCATGAAGATCAAAGACAGGGGGCCCAGACAGTCTGGGGCCCTGCCGAATATTGATCTGGAGCCTAGCGTGGCTCCGGGGTTTGAAGACCAGACCCCTAAAGCGGGGGGAGATACGACGGCGCCCGGGGTCAATTCGGAGGCGCCGGAACCTCTGGAGGGAGCACTACATAGTGATTCCGTCGTGGAGGAGCACCACACCATGATGGGTGCGGTGATGAAGAAGATTCAGTCCATCAAAGGCGGACTGAATGAAACCTTTAACAGCCTGTTAACAGGCTTTGTGGTAAGCAATGTAATGTTCTTTACGGAACTTTATTTTTATATGCACATATATAGCTAGTAGCCCCTGATGCTTTGTGTGATTTTGAACAGAATCGAATGAAGTATCCATAGTATAGCATGTTACAGAGCTGAAGTTTATGCTTTTGTATTTGAACAGGCTTCACTAGTTGCGGCAACTACACGAGATGCAGAAGTTTCCGAACTATATCGGAAGATTTTGTTGGCCAACGTGGACCTCAACTACGTCAACCAGCGTTAGACGAAACGCAAGGTATGCGTATTAAAGAATTAAGATGTCAAGAAGATTAAGTAATTGGGTATGAGTATAAACTCTTTATGATATATTGTATTACACAGTTGGCGCCACTGAGCTCGAGGCCCTCAAGGGCGAGCTCACGAAGGCTAAGAAGGAGGCCGTGGCGAGCAAGGCAATCGCTGACAAAGCGGTTGCCGATCTAGAGGCCAAAAAGGCCGCGTGCCAACAACACGTGGCTCGGGTGTCCGAAGTCGAGGACGAACTCAACGATGCTATTCGCAACTGCGAGGCGTTGGAGTTGAAGGCTTCGGAACAAGCGTCCGAGCTTAATGCGGCACTTAAGGCTGCCCAGGATGCGTGAAGCGAGTCGCGCAGCGCCTGTGAAGATATCAAGCAGGCGTGGGCGATAGCATCTGGTAAGACCTTTCTCTTACAGAGCATCTTCGAAGGGCGAAGGTATCTTGGGCTGACACGGTTATGGAGTTCTCCAGGCGTGTTTTCTGATCTTCCGAGGAGCAGTGCTGACGACGCTCAATACTTCCGAGCCAAGGAGGGGAACGACACGGAGAAGCTGTTTTGGTCGCAGTTCTATGCGCCAAAACATCCGGTGCCCCTCAATGACCAGATGAAGCAGCTGGTCGAGCTGCACAATATGGCGGGTTTGGCCATGAAGGACTTGATAGTCTGGCTATGGCCCGCTCATCCAATCCCAAGTTGCTACTTCGGATCGGTGAAGCGGCTCGTCGAAGCGAGTCCGCGAGTCAACGCGTTGAAGCGTTCGGCCTGCATAGAGGGTGCTCGGATGGCCTTCACTCATGTAAAAGTGCACTGGGCGAAGATGAAGGCGCAGGATATAGCTACTACTGGACCGCCCACAGGAAAGGAGTATCGCAAACCAGAGAAATACTTCGAGGACGTCACAGAAGGCGCCCGCCTTGTAGAAGGCCAGTGCTCAAAAGATGTTATATTTGAGCAATTGTATCTGGTTGTAACGACTTGAGCTTATGAACCAATGTATATAACTTTTGCGCTATTATAATGTGAGCGGCTTTTACCTCCTATGTGGTTGTTTATTTAAATCTGAAAGTTTCCAGTCATCGGCTTCAGCCCCCATGTAAATAGTATTGGGGTGTACGGTCATATGCGTAGACACTCTTTATCCAACGTCTTGGTCCGTGTAGGAGGTGTATGCGGAGCGAACCAGGCAATCAGACTATGCGGCATTATTGCTTTTACTTAGCCGTAGGAGTTTGACAAGTGGGGCTAGGTACTAGCCCCTGGTGCGGATATGGTATTTTCAAATTAAGGTATCCATTTGCACGCGACTGGGCAGAAAAAAAACTAACCCTTCGCACAACACGGGGTAGACCTTCATCGATCATAGTATATCACTAAGTCACCGGATCGCGGACCAGGTTCTCACATATCATGGCAGTCAGTTTTCGGCTTTCTCTACTGAGGTACTTGATCGGACGAGCCAGAAGTACAATCGCAGTAGTTCTCCCTTTACACCCTAGCCGAACAATCGGGAACGTGGGGGTAAGCACAGGAGCCGGGCAACCCAACTATTTACCTAAGACATGATTCGGAACTGATGCATATAGAAGAAATATCCAGGACGCCGAACACTCCTTATAGGTGTTCGAACTTTTCGACATATACCGGGCTGAATACAGCCCCTGGTAATGGACCCTGTTGACAAGGCACATGTGGCAATCTGGCATGGGGAGAGAACATAGGTGGTGAGAGAATAAAATTCCAAACATCATATGAACCAAGTTGTTTCTATAATATCCCGCTATAGTACGGCGAGCCGTAAGCTTCCAAATAATGCCGATAACTTTCTTGGACATTTTACATGCCAGAAAAGTATAAAACAAAAATATATAAAAGGTTTACACAGGGTCTTAATCTAAAAAGAAACCTTAGCGCGGGTCCCTGCTACACGTGTGCGCCGTTTCCTCCTCTGTTGTGTGTCCTTGAAGGGGGGAGTGTGATGGCCATTTGTGAAAAAGAGAAAAAAGAAAAAACCTGGAAAAGAAAAGAAATCCAGTGTGGCCATAAACAGAACCGGTTCGTTTAGTGAACCTTGAAAGATAATTTTAGAGTACAATACGGTCGAGCTGAACTATGGACTATGTTTATGCACTGTGCCCCCAGCGCCGCCCAAGGGATTTTGAGGGCATAATTATGTACACGAGGCACGTATGCTATCACCTTATGGGGCGGTCGATGGGGGCGTAACTGCTAATCCAGCTCAGGTTCATCTGAGTTGCCGCACTGAGGCGTATGCCGGACACATTTAGATGTGTCCACGGTTTTAACGACCGATAGGCTGACCGTCTTGAATAGGCCGTTTTGGACTTCGGCTGCTAAGGCCACAGTGTCCTCCTCCGTGCGGAGAGAGCGCTCCATATTTCCATTGACCGTGATGACGCCACGTGGTCCAGGCATTTTAAGCTTTAGATAAGCATAATGCGGGACTGCATTAAAGCGGGCGAAGGCCATTCTTCCGAGTAGTGTGTGATAGCCACTTTGGAATGGAGCTATGTCGAAGATTAGCTCTTCGCTTTGAAAGTTATCGGGAGAGCCGAATACGACCTCCAATGTTAAACAGCCCATGCAGCGGGCTTCTACGCCAGGTATCACTCCTTTAAAGGTCGTGCTGCTTGGCTTGATTCTTGATGGGTCGATCCCCATCTTGCGGACAGTGTCCTGATATATCAGATTGAGACTGTTGCCGCCGTCCATAAGGACTCGAGTGAGATGATATCCATCGATTATTGGGTTGAGCACTAGGGCAGCCGAACCCCCATGACGGATACTAGTCTGATGATCCCTGCGATCAAAAGTGATCCGACAGGCCGACCATGGGTTGAATTAGGGGGCAACATGCTCGACGGCGTAGACATCTCGGAGTGCGCACTTGCGCTCCCTCTTTGGGATATGAGTGGCATAGATCATGTTCACTGTTTTGATCTCCGATGGAAATTTCTTCTATCCCCCTGTGTTATGCTGGCGAGGTTCATCCTCGTCTTCGCTCTTAGGTCCCTTTCCCTTGTGTTCGGCGTTGAGCTTGCCGTCCTGGTTGAAGACCCAATAATTACGGTTGGTATGGTTTGCAGGTTTTTCTGGGGTGCCATGGATGTGGCAGGGCCTATCTAATATTTTGTCCATGCTGGATGGACCATCTTTGTTGCCTTTGAATGGCTTCTTCCGTTGACCGGGTCTGGAGCCGCTGAATCCGGCGTTTACCGATGTATCATCTGGGCTTCCAGCATTATTTCGACGTTTGTTTTTATTACATCGTGGCTTCCCATTGTCGTCCCTGACTTCAGATGTTCCAGGGTCGCTGCTGCTGCTACTAGCTAGCTAGCTGTCCTCGCCCATGGAAAAGCAGGTCATAAGTGTAGTTAGGGCTGCCATTGTCCTCGGCTTTTCCTGGCCGAGGTGTCTAGCTAGCCATTCATCCTGGACACTATGTTTGAAGGCCGCTAAGGCTTCGGCGTCCGGAAAGTCGACGATTTGGTTTTTCTTAGTGAGAAACCGATTCCAAAGCTTGCGGGCAGACTCCCTAGGTTGTTGGATGATGTGACTTAGATCGTCAGGATCCGGGGGCCGGACATAGGTCCCTTGAAAATTAGCCCGAAAAGCATCCTCAAGTTCTTCCCAACTTCCAATGGAGTTCTCTCGGAGGTTGTTTAGCCAGTGCCGAGCTGGTCCTTTCAGCTTGAGGGGTAAGTATTTAATGGCGTGGAGATCATCTCCGCGAGCCATGTGGATGTGAAGAATGAAGTCTTCTATATAGACGGTAGGATCCGTCATTCCATCATACGCCTCGATATTTACGGGTTTAAACCCTTCTGGAAAGTCATGATCCAGCACCTCATCGGTGAAGCACAGAGGGTGTGCGGCACCCTTGTATTTTGCTATGTCATGGCGTATGTCCGACGGTTGTGATGTTCGGTATTGACCCCGAACTGGTATATGATCTGCATGATTGGCTTGATAGCCGCCGTCCCGTGCGGGAGCACGGTCCCTGGATCCGTAGATGCATCTGGTTTGGCTAGCCTTTTTGTTCAGGTCCTCACGCAGATCGTGTTTCCGGGCCTGAGGCGTATCCTCCTTTCCTTTATGGGGTGGGGGTGCGGGCTTGTGTATGACATTGCTAGCCACTCTATCCCGTCCACGAGGTGGTCTGTCCGGCTTCTCGGCAGTGTTATTCTTCGGCGGTATAGGCGCAGTGGCCTCGTCGTTGAATTCTGGCAGCAGTTTATGCTTAGGATAGCCTTTGGTTTGGCGATTGTAGCCATGTTTTTGCTCAGCATCTAGCACTTCATTCCATCTATCGTTGAGTGTGTCTTGTGCAGCTCGAAGCCGTCTTTGTTGCTTTTTCAGGCTCCTTGCGGTGGAAATAAGCCTCCAATGGAAGCGCTTTTGTTCTAAGGGTTCTTCTGGGACGATGTATTCTTCGTCGCCCAGGCTAACATCCTCTTCGGAGACATGTTCATAATTATTGTCTTCGGCATCGCTGTCATCAGACAGCAGTTTCGCACTATGTTCGTCGTCCTCTCGCTCATCCTGATCCATCGCTGGGTCTGCGGGGTCTTCGGCTTGCTCCGGACTATCATCGTCGTTAGTGACAGTGTTGCTATATTTACCTTTACGGGATTTAGTTCGGCGCTTCGTACGCTGAGGTTTGGGAGGTTCATCGACAGGCTTGTCCTTTGCGGGATCCTTTTCGCCATCGCCCTCCTTCTCCTTAGGTGTATCCACCATATACACGTCGTATGAAGACATAGCTGTCCATCGCCTGGCTATAGGCCGGTTTTGGTTTAGATCTGCTTCGGCTTTGAGGTCCATCCCTTTGAAGTCTTCGGAAGCGTAGTCAAGTCGATCAGTTAGATCTTCGACCATGGCTACCAAGTGGGTGGTGGGTGGGAAGCAAAATTCTCCATCATCAGCCTCCAGTTCGAACCGGATATAATTCGATTGTGTGTCCCCAGCTAAGGAGAGAGATTTTAACGAGTTTAGCACATCGCCAAAAGGTGAGTGCCGGAAGATATCTACAACGCTGAATTCGGCAATAGACGCCTGATCGAGTTTGAAGGGTGCAGATGTGCATGGTTTAGAACCTACAGCCGGAGACGAGTCCGGAGTTCCGGTAAAACAGATCCCGCTCAGAGTTGGGTCCGTGTGCAGCTCCAGCGATGTTGAGTCTGCGGCTTCCTCGGCGGGGTTGAGCTTCCCATCCTCGGATGATGCGATCTATTCTGGATCTAGGGCCAGAACAGTTACGGGTGCTATTTCCAGGTCCTATGATAGTGTTAGGTCAAGTTCATCGTGGTGGCAGGGAGAGGTCACCGTGAGCTCGAATCCGTCGAAGATCAAGTCTCCGCGGATATCAGCAACGTAGTTCAAGCTTCCAAACCTAACCTGACGGCCAAGGGCGTAGCTCTCAACCTGCTCGAGGTGGCCTTCTATGTTGGCACGGAGCATGAAGCCGACGAAGCAATCCATCAGTCCTTCGGTCGATGACATAGTGGAACTCTCAATGAAAGCACCAATGTCGGTGTCAAAATCGGCGGATCTCGGGTAGGGGTTACCAAACTATGCGTTAAGGATTGATGGTAGCAGGAGACTGGGGACACGATGTTTACCCAGGTTCAGGGCCTCTCGATCGAGGTAATACCCTACTTCCTGCTATATTAATCTGGATGAATATGATTACAAGAGTTGATATACCTCGAAATCGTAATGGCTAAACCCTAAAGCCTAGCCTATGAGGATGTTATGATTCTCTCGCCTCTATAGCCTAAACCCTCTAGTTTATATATGCACCGGAGGGCTTAGGGTCTATACATAACTAACTTACAGAGGAAGGAAAGATTACACCCGAAACTAAAACCTGCCATTATACGAATATAGGATTCCTATCCGGATACGAGAGACGATCTTCAGCAATGATCTTCATGGCCCACTAGTCTGGCCCACCACGAGTTTATTCGGCCACATGGGGACCCCTCAATCCAGGACTCCCTCAGCGACAATGTACTCAAAGATGACGATGCCGATGGCGAATGTACGAGATGTCCCAGGTCCATTTGTTGCTCGGGGAAGATGAAGTCGAGGGTGGCGGTCCTCCTGGATGGATCCACTGGCGCCGGAGAGCACGTTGTCCGCGGCAATGGCAATGTGGTGTATAGTCACCACACGAGGTTCTGGGCTCAATTTTAAGCCGAGGAGGAGGCGATTCGATGGGGAAAGTGAGGGGATCGGTCGAGAGTTGGCTAGGGTTTCTAGGGGATGCTCTTATAGGCCGAGGGGAGTCGACGTGGTGGCCACCCGGCCATGGCACCTGGGATGGCCGCCACGCCATGGCCTATGCCTCCCCTGTACGTGACGTACGGGAAAGTCCAGGGTGGGCTGGGCTAGATGCTCTGTAGCCACTTATGGCCCAGTAGCACAGTAAGTTCGCATATTTTGTCCCTTTTCCTTTTCCGTAAATTAAATAGCTATTGTTTTGCATTTATTTGAGTGAGCAAACATTTTTTTGTTAAAGATGAAACCTGGCACATAGATAGTAGGCAACATTTTGAGCTAGCCCATCAAGTTGCACTTTATTTTGAAATGTATAAATATTTGAGTAATTTGAAGGGGCTCAATTTTAATTATGTTGGCTCTGTTGTAAATAGGTTAGGGGCATTTTAAAAACTCAATTAATGTTGGTTTCTACATGAAAATTATATAGTGGTTATTTGTCACCATACAAACATTTTAGTTTGGTAGTTTGAAGAAACAAAATTTCACTTGAATTATGAATTTGAATTTGACTTTGATTTTTATTAAGTGCCCAATTGCATAGTAATCATGATGACATGGCCACCATTAGGGGGATTACCGTAGCAAGATTCTCGGGGTGTTACATCAATTACCATTCTATAACTTGTAACAATTCTTTGCGGGAACAATTCATTCTTATCATTAGGAACAGCAGTAATGCCTCCCTTCTTAGGGACACAATGAACAGGACTTACCCATTGACTGTCAGCAATAGTATAAATTATACTTGCCTCCAGAAGCATTACTATTTCATTTCCTACCACCTCCTTCATCTTAGGATTTAATCATCGTTGGGGATCAACAACTGGTTTAGTATCACGCTCCAACTTAATTTTGTGCTACTATAAAGTGGGACTAATGCCTTTCAGATCATCAAGAGTATATCCAATAGCAGCACGGTGCTTCTTCAGAGTTTTCAATAATTTCTTTTCTTCATGATCTGAAAGGTTAGCACTAATAATAAGAAGATATATCTTCTTTTCATCAAGATAAGCATATTTCAAAGTATCAGGTAATTGTTTAAGCTCAAACACGGGATCACCCTTGGGTGGAGGAGGGTCGCCAAGGATTTCAATAGGCAAATTATGTTTCAGAATAGGCCCTTGTTTCAAGAATATTTCATCTATTTCCCTTATTTCATTCATAAACACATCATTCTCATGGTCTAGCAAATATTGTTCTAAATGATCATTAGGAGGCACGGCAATAGAAGCAAGACCAATAATTTCATCCTTACTAGGCAATTCTTTATCACGGGCTTGTCTACGAAACTTAGAGAAATTAAAATAATGAGACATATCCCCTAAACCGACAGTAACAATATCTTTCTCGTAGTCTATCCTAGCATTAACAGTGTTCAAAATAGGTCTACCAAATATAATGGGACAAAAGTCATCTTGTGAGGAACCAAGAACAAGAAAATCAGTAGGATATTTTATTTTCCCACACAAGACTTCAACATCTCTAACAATCCCAATTGGTGATATACTATCTCTATTAACAATCTGGATAATAACATCAATTTCTTATATCTCAGCATGTGCAATTTCATTTATAATTTCTTCATATAAAGTAAAAGGAATTGCACTCACACTAGCACCAACATCACATAAGCCATGATAACAATGATCTCATATTTTAATAGAAACAACAGCCATGCCAACAACTGGTCTATGTTTATCTTTACTATCGGGTTTGGCAATTCTAGCAGCTTCATCACAGAAATAAATAACATGCCCATCCATATTATCAGCCAAGGGATCTTTAATCATACCAATGCTATGTTCAACTTTAATTTGTTCAGGTGGTCTAGGTGCTCTAATATTACTTTTGTTAGCCATAGTTCAAGCTTTAGCATGATCCTTTATTCTAACAGGAAAAGGTGGTTTCTCAATATAAGCAGTAGGAATAATAGGATCAACATTATAAATAATAGTTTCATCTTCAACTTTAATTGGTTCTACTACTTTAACTTCAATGGGAGGATGATATTTAAACCACTTCTCTTAGGGAGATCAACATGAGTAGCAAATGATTCGCAGAAAGAAGCTACTATCTCAGAGTAAAGTCCATACTTAGTGCTAAATTTATGAAAAGCATCGGTATCCATAAAAGATTTAACACAATCATACTTAAGGTTTATACCTGACTCATTACCTTCATAGAGATCCCAATCTTCATAGTTCCGCTCAATTCTTTCCAATAAATCACATTTGAATTCAATAGTCTTCTTCATAAAAGAACCAGTGAAGTATCGAGCATGGATCGATCATTATGAGAAAGCCGAGCATAAAAATTCTGAATAATAATTTCTCTTGGGAGCTCATGATTGGGGCATGAATATAACATTGACTTAAGCCTCCCCCAAGCTTGACCGATAGTTTCTCCTTCACGAGGCCAAAAATTATATATATATATATATATATATATATATATATATAT
>LR738710.1:179714203-179830579 GCA_902687465.1 Secale cereale
ATATATATATAATTCCGATCACGATGAACTAGATGCATATGATAAACCTTCTGATGAAATTCCAATTTCAGTCGGTTGTAGTTCCATGATCCAATATCATCACATAGCCTATACCATGTCAACTCCTTTCCCTTCAAAGATAAAGGTAAGACGTTCTTATTGACAACATCCTCGGGCATACCTACAAGCTTAAATAATCCACAAACTTCATCCACATAGATTAGGTGTAAATCGGGATGCAATGTTCCATCTCCTGCATAAGGATTAGCTAGCAGTTTCTCTATCATACCCAAAGGGATTTCAAAGTAAATATTTTCAGTAGGTGCAGTAGGTTGAGGGACAACTCTTTGCTCATCCATTCGGGGTGAAGATACCCCAAACAAACCCCTCAAAGGATTATTTCCCATAGTAACAAGTGACAGTAAATTTCAGCACACTATATAAATGTTTCCTTACCAAATTCCACTTACCAAAGGCGCTTCACTCCCTGACAACGGTGCCAGAAAAGAGTCTTGATGACCCACAAGTCTAGGGGATCTATCGTAGTCCTTTCAATAAGTAATAGTGTCGAACCCAACGAGGAGCAGAAGAAAATGACAAGCGGTTTTCACCAAGGTATTCTCTGCAAGCACTAAAATTATCGGTAACAGATAGTTGTGTGATAAGTTAATTCGTAATGGGTAACAAGTAACAAAAGTAACTAAGGTGCAGCAAGGTGGCCCGATCTTTTTCGTAGCAAAGGACAATCTGGAACGAACTCTCATATAAAGCAAAGTGCTTCCGAGGACACATAGGAATTGTTGTCAAGTTAGTTTTCAGCATGCTCATATGATTCGCGTTCGTTACTTTGATCATTTGATATGTGGGTGGACCGGCGCTTGCATGATGCCCTTCCTTGGACAAGCCTCCCACTTATTATTAACCTCTCTCGCAAGCATCCGCAACTACGAAAGAAGAATTAAGATAAATCTAACCATAGCATGAAACATATGGATCCAAATCAGCACTTTATGAAGCAACACATAAACTAGGGCTTAAGCTTTTGTCACTCTAGCAACCCATCATCTACTTATTACTTCTCAATACCTTCCCCTAGGCCCAAATAATGGTGAAGTGTCATGTAGTCAACATTCACATAACACCGCTAGAGGAAAGATAACATACATCTCATCAAAATATCGAATGAATACCAAATTCACATGATTACGTATAACAAGACTTCTCCCATGTCCTCAAGAACAAATGTAACTAATCACAAAGCATATTCATGTTCATAATCAGAGGGGTAATGAATAGCATTAAGGATCTGAACATATGATCTTCCACCGAATAAACGGACTAGCATCAACTACAAGGAGTATTGAACACTACTAGCAACCCACAGGTACCAATCTGAGGTTTTGAGACAAAGATCGGATACAAGAGATGAACTAGGGTTTGAGAGGAGATGGTGCTAGTGAAGATGTTGATGGAGATTGACCCCCTCTAGATGAGAGGATCGTTGGTGATGACGATGGCTATGATTTCCCCCTCCCGGAGGGAAGTGTCCCCGGCAGAACAGCCCTGCCGGAGCTCTAGATAGGTTTCGCCCAGGTTCTGCCTTGAGACGGTGGCGCTTCGTCCCGAAAGCTTTCTTATGATTTTTTTTCAAGTCAAAACTCACCATATAGCAGAAGATGGGAGTCGGAGGCCTGCCAGGGGGCCCACAAGGACGGGGGCGCGCCCAAGGGGGTAGGGCGTGCCCTCCAACCTTGTGGCTGGCTGGTGGGCCCCCTCTGGTGCTTTCTTCGCCCAATATTTTTTATATATTCCAAACTTTTATCCCATGAAGTTTCAGGACTTTTGGAGTTGTGCATAATAGGTCTCTAATATTTTCTCCTTTTCCAGTCCTGTCGGGGATATACCCCGCACCGTAACCCAGCTGGAAGTATAACCCGGACGGACTTGGCGGTTTACTTGAGACGGTTTACACTTGGCGATTCACTAGTAGCCCAGCGGGCGGATCACGGATAACAAGGCCCAAGGCCCAGAAGGCCGGTTCATGTTATGGTGGGCCGGTTTATGAAGAAAGCATAAGGAATATTCTCCTACAAAGGAAGCAGACTAGGACTCCTTGTAATAGAGTAATCCTAATCCTACTAGGACTAGTCATGTAACCCGCCCCTTCAACATATATAAGGAGGGGCAGGGCTCCCCAAAGAGGGACAAGTTCTCACAAGTTAGAGGCACCATATTCTTTAGGGCTAGACACAACTAAAGGAGAGTCGGTTTACCGGCGACTCCATGAGGGTCATAATGAGATCTAGCCTCAAACAACATGTAGGGTTATTACTAGATGATGTTTCCCGGGGCCCGAAGCTATCTAAATCCTTGTCTTGCGTTGTGTCTCTCGATTCCGCTCAACCCCTCTCAAGCTACCACATAGATGCGTTGGCCTCACGACTAAGTCCTCACACTAGGACATCTGCCGTGATAATTCCACGACAGTTCGCGCCCACCGTGGGGCCTGCGCACGATGGTGTTGAGTTCTTGAAGGGATCTTTTCTAGGGATTGAGAAGCTCGCGATGCGCCGGATTACGGAATGATCTCATCATCTACATGATGAGCGGTCAGAATAGCAGAGACCAGATTGAGATGGAAAATAATTAGGGTTTGACGTTTTGTGCGCCGTCGGCGACGCAATACGATCCGTCAAACCCAACGGGAGATTAATTTCGTCTGGACGGTGAGTCCTACAAGCTATCAAATCCTAGGCTCTACCAAGACCGACAACAATTTCTGTTGTTGTCCGATCCGCCGAGTTCCAGAAGTTTCCTGCTGCCGGCTCAAGCCCCGAGGAAATCAGGCACTACTGCTCGTTAAGTACTGGAGTACTAGTCCTGTACACTGCCTTTTTTATTCTCCATGAGATTTGCTCAAGGCCGAGCAGAATACTAGTGCATGCATAATCACCGAGAGTTGGTGGACAGATCAATTGTTATGTCAAAAGATACTACCGAGTCATCTTGACTTGAGCAAAAAAAAAAGGGGAAACAGCCCACGACCCGGAAGCGGTTTTCCAACAATCGAGCCGCCGTCGCTCGCACGGATTGATTCCAACCTGCAGTCCATCTGCCTCAAGACGCTGCTCACTTCTGCCCGTGCGGGGCATCTGAGCCGCCGACCGCCACGGCCATCGTTGCAAGCCATCATCACTTCGGTGCTGCCTCCAAATCGCCGTTCCAAGAGCCATTTTCTGCCGCAGTCGTCATCACTTCTGATGCCGCGGTCGCTGTCCTAAGTCGTCATCCGTTGAATCGTCCTGACCGCTTGCCACTGAGTCGCCGTTCCACTTTTGATGTGAGCCGCCCGCACACGGGTCTCGCGGCAAGCTACCGCCTGAGCCGCCTGCTCTGAGCCGCCATCTCCGTCGCGCCACCGCCTCGCCTTCGAGCCGGCCGCCTCCAACGCGCCTCAGCCGTGTATACTACTGAGATAAGAATCAGAACATTGCTAGTCCACAATCCGGAAAGGTGCCCACGGCCCGTTGCTGGTCTGGACTCTGCTTTTTTGGTGCGAATCGTCATCAAGCCTCGCCTCCCATCCGAGTGGCTGTCACACCTTCGTCTCCAATCCGGTCCGTGGCCGACGAGCCGTTTCTACAGCGCTTGCCTCGGAGAGCCGCGGCCTGTCGCGTTCAACTCGCTTGACCACGCCTCTCTCTAGCCTTGAGATGCCTTTCTACCATGAGCGGCTCCTATGCAGTTGTGATTGGCAAAATCAAGTCCCGAGACGGACTAGTACATCAATCATCAACAGCAAGTACATACTACCAAATAAAAAGTACTTAAACTAGTACCCTGCCACATGGAATCCATCATCAATTATTCTTTTTGGAAGAAGACCAGTGCTACTTGAAGACTACTAGATCAGATACGTATGGCTTTTTGATTACCACATCCATCCAAGTTGGAAGATGAATATATGTGCAGCGGACTAGCACTGACGTGGAGCCGGCCTGACCTTGAACCGCCCCTGTCGGCCGCATTTGGTCTAAGCCACCAGACAAATCAGGTGACATCCATCTAAATTTATCTTATTAGCATTTATTGTTTTTATCAAAGAATAGTTACTCTAGTCCGTAATATATTTTATACATGACAAAGTCTACTACGAAAGTGACATCGTAAATATGAGGCTCGCACCGGCTTAAATGTCGTGGCCGACTCTCGTGCTTGCGCCGGCTACTGCAGTTGCGGCCGACTCGTCAGTCTGCGCCCACGCGCACTGGTCTCCAACACCGCGGCCGACTCCCTCGCCAATGAACGTGCGCACGCCACCGCTTCCGCGGTCCGGTCTACATTAACACGCCGGTGTCGCACCCGTTCTGATAAACCGCCCGACGGATATGTGGCCGACTCAGCTGTCCGCGCCTGCGATTAATTTGCCCGCACGTGCCGGTTTACAATGCCGCGGCCGACTCATCTGTTGTCCGGGCGAATCAGGTGATATCTATCCTATTTATTTTTAAATACATATTAATTCATCCGAGCAAAAATACCTCGCCCTGCTGTATTTTATACGCAGGAAAATCATTCATTACTAAGTGGTATTATACCGCGGAGATGGAGGCACGCCAACATCATTTGGCACAAGTGGTCGTCGTTACTCAAAGGACTCCCGCACCGGCTTGCAGCGCCGTGGCCATCCCTCGCGATCGCGCCGGTTTACCGCGCCGTGGCCGTCTTTCGCGACCACACCGGTTTACAACGCGGAGGACAACTTGTTCATCTACGGCGGTTTACAACACTGCGTCTGACTCATGTGTCTGTGATGCCTCTGATGCTGCAGTCATTTTTACTGTCCGCCCTGCGATCCGGTCTATTCAACATACCAGGTTGGCTAACAGACGCCGATGAGGATCATAAGGTCCAAATACATCAGGACAGTTATTTATTAAAGGGACCAAAGAGAGCTTGTTGCACAACATAACTCAAACATAGGTACCCGGCGAGCACAGCTCAGAAAGAGTATCACATGGGGGCTTCGAAAGAAACCCTCCATGGCCTCTTAAACCGGCGCCCCTGATAGAATCAGGGAATCAGCCGTGTCTTTTGTACACAAAGGAGTATCACATGGGAGTTTTCTATAGAAGCTTACCATGGCCTCCTAAACCGGCGCCCTTGATACATCAAGGGATCAGCCATCTTATCAAACAAGAATCACATGTGGGCTTCCGCGGGCAAGGGAGTTTTCCATGGCCTCTTGAGCCGGCGGCGGTATGAAGCCCATCATAAGAGCACTGCTTTGGTTACTTCGGCAATTTCCACATGATGATGAGGGGAAAAAGAGAGTGTTGGTGCCTAACCCAGCTCAAACATATGCCCCGATGAGCAAAACGGCTCACACACTACCGGGGGCTTGCAGAGAGTTGAATACCCTTGTAGTGAACATGGCTTGGAAGCCCGGTGCATGCACCTAAAACCCCGGATTAACCTGCCTGCATCAAGTAAATCATGCCGTCCAGGTAAACCTGGTATGACCCGTCGAACCTGCCACAAGTCAATCCTTCGGGACCCTGAACTTGGCCACGTTAAATTGACGATCATCGAGTTGATTACCTAAAGACAAAATCTTTACGAGATTTTGAAACATTGGGTAGCTTGTCATCGATGATTTGGTTAAGGATTGCGGAGCATCTTGACAGGCTTTGCTAAAATGGTTAATGACAGTAGCCTGGCAGCTCATAAAAAGCCTCGAATTTGGAGCCTGGCAGCTCATAAAAAGCCTCGACTACATGGTCTTATTTTCCCAAAAAACCTTATTTTTATTTTTTATGATTTCACAAATCTTTGTCTTCAAGGTCATTGGTTTTTTAACCAAGTTCATTGATGCAAGACTGGACAACTACAAGGTTGACCATATGTATACAGAGTTAAAAGTATGGGTCATGAACACCAGCGAGAGTCAAACCGGTGTTCATCATAACTCGGTTCGGTTTTCATGACGAACCGACAAATAATCAAGGGAGTCATCAGCAATTACACCTTGAAGCATTATTTCTTCCTGTCGGATTAAGGTTTATTGTGATACACTTAATCACAGGTATGATACATACTTATACTTTATGCACAGTTCAAATTATCAACTTAGATCATGTGCTTGGGCATTATGACCCGTCCGGCGATAAGCCGCCAGGACACTTTGAACATTGTCTTATGCAGAAAATAGGTTGTTAGTACATGATCAGTTATAATGACCGGTGTTTATTAAACCGGCCTGGCTTTCGACTATAAGTCGCTAGTATGAGATAAAATAACGACCGGTGTTTATTAACCTGGCCTGGTTGTGATCAAATATCACTGGAACCGGTTTTCAAACCGGGTTATATTATTCAAATTTTTAAATAGCCAACATGGTTGGATTTTTATTATGGTTATCAATAACCAGTATTATGGCTAAGGTTTTCAAAGTCGTTTTAGCGCAATGGCTATCATATTATCAATGTAAATGATCTATTCTACAACTGAAGGAATAGTCCCGAGTCGCTGCAGGCTTATGACCCGGCACTTGGGGGCTACATTATTCAAGTTGAGATTACACCAAATATACAAGTCTCATGTCGATGCAAGCATGCACCATGACACTTGGGGGCTAATGCAAAGTCAATTTTTTTCTCACCTTATTGAAGACCCGACTCATCACATTGTAATGAGCTGGCCCTTGGGGGCTACCAATTGCTCCTGTCAACAATTCAAGGTACACAAGTCTTAATCCATTATATTGAAGAGCCCACTACTCAGTTGGTAAAGCACAAAGCTCTTAACCTTGTGGACGTGGGTTCAAGCCCCATAATGGGAGTTACATTATACAAATGCTATTTTCACTGAAGTATATACAAAGTCCTTGCTCATTATTACATAATGACCCGGCACTTGGGGGCTACATATGTGGGATATTCAGTTTTGACTAGTAACTGAGATAAACAATCTGGATTTCTTCAAGATTGCAACCACTATATTCAAACAAGTCTTAAGATATCACTATGTTCTCCTCTTAAGACTTGGGGGCTACAGGTAATATGCATATAAAGGAGGAACATCTTCAAAATTTTCAGTTTTGGGCAAATCAGGAAGATTAGTAGTGTGACCCGGCGTTGGCAACAATCATAACCCGGCGTCTATAACAGTCATGACCCGGAATTATCAGTTTTTATAACCCAACAATGGTGGTAATCATAAACCGACATATTCAAGCCGGCTGGATATCAATTGAATATTTGAAGACCAATATTTTTGTCAAATCAGAGCGTTGAAGGCCGATTCAAATGGATTCTTTATTTACAAAATATCTTCTGCAAGCAAATTGATTATGAAGCTGGTCTATTGACCCGGAGTTTTCAGAAGAAGTGCCTGGAATTTTTTGCATTGGTAATGTTTGAAAATATCTGCTAAGGAGATTTGTTATGAGATCATGGATACATATCAAGGAGGAAATGACAAGGATATAAGGATGATCAAGTGCCGGTTCAGGAAAATATTTCAACCCGGAGCACAACCTATCAAATTTTTTCTCGTGTTTATGTATGCATGAAGGATCAAGTTTAACATGGATAAATCCAAATTAAACTGGGGGCTAATGTCGGGGATATACCCCGCAGCGTAACCCGGCCGGAAGTATAACCCGGCCGGACTTGGCAGTTTACTTGAGACGGTTTACACTTGGCGATTCACTGGTAGCCCGGCGGGCGGATCACGGATGACAAGGCCCAAGGCCCAGAAGGCCTGTTCATGTTATGGTGGGCCGGTTTATGAAGAAAGTATAAGGAATATTCTCCTACAAAGGAAGCAGACTAGGACTCCTTGTAATAGAGTAATCCTAATCCTACTAGGACTAGTCATGTAACCCGCCCCTTCAACATATATAAGGAGGGGCAGGGCTCCCCAAAGAGGGACAAGTTCTCACAAGTTAGAGGCGCCATATTCTTTAGGGCTAGACACAACTAAAGGAGAGCCGGTTTACCGGCGACTCCATGAGGGTCATAATGAGATCTAGCCTCAAACAGCATGTAGGGTTATTACCGGATGATGTTTCCCGGGGCCCGAAGCTGTCTAAATCCTTGTCTTGCGTTGCGTCTCTCGATTCCGCTCAACCCCTCTCAAGCTACCACATAGATGCGTTGGCCTCGCGACTAAGTCCTCACACTAGGACATCTGCCGTGACAATTCCACGACAAGTCCAGAATTCTAACTGACAGCATTCTCTCTCTTCATGTAAACCTTGTAAAATAAGAGAGAAAAGACATAAGTATTCTGATATAATGTGTAATAACAGCCCATAATGCAATAAATATCAATATAAAAGCATGATGCAAAATGGACATATCAATCAACAATGATAGGAGGAAATGGACGGTTGCGGCTTCTCTCCACACCAGGCAGCTAACGCAGCACAGGAACAGACCCACCACTATGACGAAGACATGTGTCCTAAGCAAGCTAGACAACCCCAACGTCATACAGATAGCAGGCCAACGGGCGAAAGCCACCCGCGCAAGAGAGGTCCATGCACGCTCGGCGCACGCTCCACGGAAGCGGGGTCCATGGTGCGGCGCTCGCTGATACGTCTCCAACGTATCTATAATTTTTTATTTTTCCATGCTATTATATATTCTGTTTTGGATGTTTAATGGGCTTTATTATACACTTTTATATTATTTTTTGGGACTAACCTACTAACCCAAGGCCTAGTGCAAATTGTTATTTATTGCCTATTTCAGTGTTTCGCAGAAAAGGAATATCAAACGGAGTCCAAACAGAATGAAACCTTCGGGAGAGTCATTTTTAGAACCATATGAACACAGAAGACTTGGAGTACACGCAAGGAAGCGAAGGAGGAGGCCACGAGGGCAGGGGTGCGCCCCCCACCCTCGTGGGCCACCTATTGACCCCCCGACATGCCTCTTCAACCTATATATACTCTCGTACCCTGAAAACATCGAGGCAACAAACGAAACCCTAATTCCACCGCCACAACCTTTGGTTCCCATGAGATCCCATCTTGGGGCCTGTTCCGGAGCTCCGCCGAGGGGCATCGATCACGGAGGGCTTCTACATCAACACCATGGCCTCTCCGATGAGTTGTGAGTAGTTTAACACAGACCTTCGGGTCCATAATTATTCGCTAGATGGCTTCTTCTCTCTCTTTGGATCTCAATACAAAGTTCTCTTCGATCTTCGAGGAGATCTATTCGATGTAATCTTTTTGCGGTGTGTTTGTCGAGATCCGATGAATTGTGGTTTTATGATCAAGATTATCTATGAACAATATTGGATTCTTTTCTGAAATGTTTTATGTATGATTATAATATCCTTGCAAGTCTCTTCGAATTATTGGTTTGGTTTGGCCTACTAGATCTATAGTTCTTGCAATGGGAGAAGTGCTTGGCTTTGGGTTCAATCTTGCGGTGTCCTTTCCTAGTGACAGTAGGGGCAGCAAGGCACATATAGTATTGTTGCCATCGAGGATAAAAAGATGGGGTTTATATCATATTGATTGAGTTTATCCCTCTACATCATGTCATCTTGCTTAAGGTGTTACTCTGTTCTTATGAACTTAATACTCTAGATGCATGCTGGATAGCGGTCGATGTGTGGAGTAATAGTAGTAGATGCAGAATCGTTTCAGTCTACTTGTCACGGATGTGATGCTTATATATAATGATCATGCCTAGATATTCTCATAACTATGCGCATTTCTATCAATTGCTCGACAGTAATTTGTTCACCCACTGTAGAAATCTGCTATCATGAGAGAAGCCACTAGTGAAACCTATGGCCCCCGGGTCTATCTTTATCATATTAGTTTCCCATCAATTTGCCAATTTCTTTTGTCATTCCTTTACTTTGCTTTATTTACTTTTTCTCTATACCAAAAATATTATCTTATCATATCTATCAGATCTCACTCTCGTAAGTGACCGAGAAGGGATTGACAACCCCTTTTATCGCGTTGGCTGCGAGGTTCTTATTTCTTTGTGCTGGTGCGAGGGACTCGCGCGCGGTCTCCTACTGGATTGATACCTTGGTTCTAGAAAACTGAGGGAAATACTTACGCTAGTATGCTGCATCACCCTTTCCTCTTCGAGGGAATACAACGCAAGCTCGAGAAGTAGCACTCGCACGTCCGGTTGCTCGAACCATGCATCAGTCACAGCAAGCCGATAGCGATGGGTCAGACGCCCGTAGCATACAACTGTCCCACAGACCACGGGGTCTGTCCATCTACCCGGGTCAATGACAAGAGTCAAGCAACAAACAAAAAAGCTTGACCAAAGACTCGAGAGGAACAACGGTAGTACACCGTAGGATTAGACATGACACAACGTAGGAGTCAGCTGTGGGGACCCCGACTTATGAGTCGAGATCACCGAATGCACGTGTACAGTGATCCCAGAGATCAATGCTCACTAAACACACAGAAGCTGAATAACAAGAGCCTTACATCCATACATACCGTCTTACACAAATTATGAACATTATGGCCAAGTCTTACATAGATAATGTCTCATGGGCTGAATAGCAAATAAACTCGAATAGCGGAAGTCTTCGTAGATAAGTAGAACCCATGCCATCTGCCTTAACCCTACAGGCATTCTGACTGGGAAAGCATCCTAGTTCGCATGTTCGTCTCCGTAGAATTCTTCTTCAAATTCCTGCTCCTCCATGCATGGCCAATTAAATAACCAGTGGCAAGCCAATGAGTACTTTGAATGTACTCGCAAGCAACACATGATTTGGTTCAAGGTAACAATGCAAGTTGTACAACAAATAAGCAACCTAGCTACAAGCCAGATATTCTACCATTTGTTAGACATGCATCAATGTACTTGGGTAACCTCGAGGACAGGTTACAGATATCAACATAAATAGAGTTCAAATCATCACTGATTCTTCCCAATGCGTCAAGTCACCACCTTGACTCAATACACACACATATATTCACCAAGATTGTAAAATTCTGGACATAGTTTAAGTAGCACCTCCCAACTGTCCATGACCGTGGACACGGCTATTCAAATAGTTTTACACTCTGCAGTGGTTGCGCACCTTACCCACAAGATCCGGGAAGCTTTCGTGTCATCCACGATCCCGCAGTACCTCAAGTACTCGGGGGAAGCACCCGGTCATTACCTTTCCCTAGACGACACTAACATAGGGTCCACTCGTTGGTGCACATCCCTCGTGTACAAACAAAAGATCGTGGGACTTGCCCTTTTTACATTTTCACGTATACACGAAGGGAACAACGATGTGTCCGGTGCCCTGTAAAAACAGTCATGGCCGCCTATCCAAGGACGACCCCGTCCCGGGAGTGACCACAAGTCTCCTTTGTCACTAGTGATGGGGGCACCATGCTAGTATCAGCTTAAGTAGTCAATAATGCCCCGTCCCATAAGGGGTAGAGTGGTTGCACATGTTTGGTTGGGACGGTAATCACACATAAATCTAATCCGTCATTTTACCCACACACGAAAAGCTCTCTTTGGTACCCACTTCTTCCTCAAGTGGTGGCCTTAATTCAACATCACCCTCGGGCATTAAGGGCACCCAATGGGGTTTTCAAAAGAATGCAACCACAAAGGGTTCATGGTGCATATGCAACATCATGCATCAACAACTAATATTTTGACATTTGCATTTGTGCACAAGGTAGAGTTATGAGTAGGGGTATGCACCACGTGCTGGTTCCCAACAAGTTTACCACCGTCATATTTCATCATCACGAAATCGGAAAAAGGGTACCGATGAACAAGAGAGGTGTCATGGTCAAAGGGTTGCTTGCCTGGATTAGCTTGGTCTTCAAAGTCTTCAGATCCTTCTCCCTCTTCCTCTTCAGCAACTTCGTCAAATACGGTATCTAATCGTCGCAAGGTAATACGGAGAAATAAGACAATAATAAAAAAACAGAAAAATCAAAGTGCTCAGAAAAATGTCAACTTATTTTTATAAAATACTAGAGAGAAAACTAAGAGGGCAAAAATTCTTAGTTTTGGATCTGGAGTGACAGAATGGGGTGAATGTATTTTTCAACAGAGGTTTTATTGTTCAAATTTAAATTTTTAACTTGAATAGTACAGAAAAGGTTCATGAATATGTGTGAAAGTTATAACATTAAATAGGTTGGAATATTACAAGATTTTAAGAGTTGGAATAAATTCATTTGGATAATTATTTTATCCTGTAGATTTATTTGAAAAACCTACAGAAAAGAAAAGGAAAAAGGCTACTGTGCAACTGGGCCAGAACGGCCTCAGCGCACAGGCCTAGAGGGTTTCGGCCCGGGCGAGCCGAGCGGCTCGCGCGCGTCAAGTTTAAACCTGACGGGCGGAGCCCAGCTACCAGTGGGAGAGAGGAGGGCGAGAGGGACGGGAGGCTGATAGGCGGGGCTCGCCTGTCATCCCTAACCCCTGCCCAGATGGCCGGCGAGCTCACCGCCGGCGATGCAGGGCACGGCAGGGCGAGCTGAGGGCAGGGATGGAGTCAGCGTGAAGTCGTCGTTCGGGTGGTGGAGGAGGCAGTCGCCGGAGCGGTCGGGTTCGCCGGCGACGAGGTTGCATGGCGGAGAGGCGTCGGGTGGTGGTTGCTCCGGCCGTTTCCGACAGCAACAGAGAGGGGAAAGAGAGGGGAAAGGATCAGTGGGGCTTGGCGGTTCCAGATCAAGGCTCAGGAACGGCGGGCACGGCTCGTACCGAGCGGACGACGACGAGCCGCCGCGGCGCAGCTCGAGCTCGATCTCGAGCCCGAGAGCTTCTGGGAGAGAGCTGGGAGTGTAGGGGGGCGCTTGGGTGAGTCCAGAGGCGAGTGATGGAGAGGAGAGGGCTCGGGGATGCCTTTATATAGGCGGGCGGCGGTCCACCGAGGAGGTGTGCGCCGGCGAGCTCGTTGTGGTCGCTACAGGCCACGGGGGCTCGTCGGGGCTTGTCTGGGGTGCTCGTGGGCGTGGTTCACGTCCAGAGAAGGGAAGGGAAGGAGCGGGGGAAGGCTCCAGAGGCTCGCGCGTGTGAGGCCGGAGATTGGAGCTTGCAGGCGGCCGGCGCGCGTGCGAGGGAGGCCATAGGAGGGAGAAGGAGGAGGGGGACAGGGCCGTGGCATGTCGCAGACGTCGAGGCGCCTCGGCTGGCGCGAGGGGGAGGCTCGAGGTGGTCGGAGGCGCCCGGTCAGGAGCGGCTATAGTGCCAGAGCGCACTGTAGCGTGCTCCAGAGCGCGCAAATGGCCGGCATGGCATTGTTTATGCCATGTGGTCGTGGCCACCAGTGTCTAGAGGATAAGGGAGACCATAAACAACATGGTAATTGCCTTGGATGCTCTGGAGGGCTTCTAGAAGTAGAGAGGGTTGAGAGAGAAGGGTGAATGTGGCTGTCCAGAGGTGAACAATGGGGTTTTACCCACCTCAATCATTGAGTTGCGGTGCAGCCATTGCTGCTGGAGGTAGAAGGGGTCTTGGGGGTGCTGTGGTAAGAACCTGAGGTAAGAGAGAATACTGGAAGAGGTCAAAACAAAGGTTTTGGAAAAATAGCAGAAGGTGTTTGATGGTGTTTTGGGAAAGTAAATGTGTTTCATTTGGCATGAGACTCCACATGATGAAATGGCACATATATATATAGGCCCTTTCACCAAATTAGAGCTCATTTGGGCAAAGTTGCCAATGCAACTTTTGTAAACCATAGAAATCAACAGAAATGGATTTTCCCAGACTTAGTTAAGCAAATCATCCCTTCTTGATGCACCACTTGGTGTAGTGTCATCAATCAGAGTTGTGGGCTTGTCCACCAAATTTGGGGTCACAAGTAAAAAGTTGGTAATGTAAAGTTGTTCAAATTTGAATCTGGACAGAAATGATTTTGGGGCACACTGATCAAGTTACCCTTCTCCAAAACTTGTGCCATTTGGTCTAGATGCATAATTAGACCATTTTAGCAAGTGTACCAAGTTTGAGAGCATTTGGACAAGTTTGGCAATGTAAAGTTGCTCAAACTTCAAAATGGACAGAAATGGTTTTGAGGGGATTTGATGAGGTTTTCTTGCTCCCCAAAGCATGAGGCTTGGCAAGATCATCAAATATGTCATATTTGACATGATAGAATTTCCCTGGAATTTTTAGAGAATATTTCCTTTGTAAATATTTCAAAAGCTTGAAATATCCAAAAAGGATTTCTGAGGGATTTGCCCAATATTTTGAACATGACCATGTGTTGAAAATCTTATATATGGACAATATATGTCCTAAGAGTCTCTCTGAATTTTGGAAAATATTTTTGAAATAGTTAAATAAATTTACCTATTAAAGACCATTTCTGGCCTAAAGAAAAAGCCTTTAAATAAAATAGGAAAATAACTTTTAAAATTATACTTTTGTGGTTTCTGGGAGTCCTATACCTAATAGGATTCGAACATACCTCTTCAAAGATTTTGATCACCCTAAATCAAGTACTTGCAGTGCAAATCTCAATTCAGGGGTTGTTGGAAAACTATTTTTTTTAAATACTATTTGGCCAAAGTATTTTTATAAGAATATACTATACGGTTCTATACACTTGGTATGATCATTGGGCAGAAGTTTGGGGTAAGGAGATGAAGTATAGAAGGTGAGGCTATGTTGACTTTTAAAGAGCACTTGAAATCAGAGAGAGAAAAACTCAATTCCAAATAACAGCCAAATGATGCCAAAAGTTTTTGTTGGTCCAAATTTTCATGATTTATTAATGCAATAACCATATTACAAAATGCAAGGTGTGGCATCAGCCTTGCACGACGAAATTGACAGGGCATGCCCACCACTCCCTCCAACCCTGAACGGGGCGCTACGAGACGCCCACTCAGCGCACCCACTCGAACCGACGAGAGGGGCCAGCGGCAGCACAGGGCCACATGTCATCGCACCGGCAGCAAAAATGTGCACGAGGAGGTGCACATGCACCTGCCCACCCTGTGCAGCCCACGTAGTGAATCCCCGCGCCCCACAAATGCTCGCGCACAACCCATCATGTGAGGAGCCGAGCCAGCATAGCCGACGAGCGGGGCCAGAGGCCGCTGCACCTCCGCCTCGGCTGTTTTAGGAGCCAGCGGCGCCTCAGCGCTCCGCGCCACCTCCACCAACACCGGCGCCGGGGCTTCGTCCACTCGCTCCAAGGATGCGGACGAACCAAGGCCAGGGGCTCCGCTAGATGTGTCTGCCCCAGAAAGGAAGGACGGGCTTGCGGGCCTAGATACCACCACGGAATCGTCGCGAGGATTGGGGGTGCCCCATGGGACCAGCCCCCACGCATCGAAGCGGGGCATCCTGTCAGCAAGGGCCCTTCCGGCTTTTGGAGCCAAGTACAAGGGAACCGCGGAACCAAGGCGAGCCTCAGGCACTCCACCAACAAGCAGCCACATCAGCCCCTGGATCGTGTCAGGAGGGAGCTGCTTCAGCTGAAGACGCGCGATGTCAGGGATATTACTAGCAGGTGTAAACCGGCTAGTGTAAACCGGATTATGATAATATAGTTGTGTAATTGTAAAACCCAGTAGAGGTTACGGCCCATGAAGGCTTAGGGCCCATGTATAGAGTTACGGTTTGTAAACCGCCTGGTCATGTAACTTGAGAGACAAGGAAGAAAGAGCAGAGACCGAGGCGGACACAAATATGAGCCGGCCTCGGGACTCTGTAAACCGGACCGGGCGTCGCCTCTATATAAAGGGACGGCCCGGCGACGGTTCAAGGACAAGAGACAACCCATCGAGACACAGGCAAGCAATCCGCTCCCTGTTCATCGACTCCCAAGCAATACCAAACCAAACTAGACGTAGGCTTTTACCTTCCTCGAAGGGGCCGAACTAGTATAAAACCTATGTGTCCTTTGTGTGCTTTTAACCTCTTCAAGCTAACCCGTGCGATGGTTCCTCAACTAAGTCCGTTAAACCGGACATCTGTCGTGTTAATTCCATGATAGTTGGCGCCCACCGTGGGGCCTCCGCATGATGGTTTCGAGTTCTTGAAGGGCAGCTTTGAAGGGCTCAGGGGCTACGCGGTCGGCCGGATGACCAAGAGTCGCCGCGGCCGGATCTACATCGACGACGCAGGCTGGGGCCCGGAGGCCGATTCAATCCACATCTTCATCGATAAAATTGGTGAACCGGGACCTGGGCCGGACATCTTCCCCAACATCGTCGAGCCGGCTCAGCGTGCGAGATCGGCCCGGATTCAACCAGCCATGAAGCGTGTTTTCGTCGGAGCAATTCACGGGGTTCAAGCCGAGGACGGATCGGATTCCGGTGGCGAGTCAGTTATCTATTCCGACGATGAATCCTCATCCAGAGAGAATGAGTCCTTGTATCTGTTGCGGGACGGCCGATCTGAGGGTGTGTCCTATGGAGACAGTATTCCGGACCTCTTTGATCCGCCAAACCGGGTGGCTGTTTTTATGGCCGGATCACAACCTACGCCACAGTCCACGATGAACGGGGCGATCACAGCGGAAGCTGGTGTAGGGGGGAGCGGCCAAGCCCTCTCGCCCTCTGACGCTCTATCCGCCTTGATCGAGGAGTTCACAACCCGGGCCGTAGCAGAGGTGGCTCCAGCAGACAAGGCACAACACGATGCAGAACTCCTTCAGTTGAAGGGCCGGATCTGTCAAACAAAAGAGGATCTGAAGGCAGAGAAGGCTATGATAGCGATAAGGCAGGCAAAGCTGGATGATCAGGCTTTTCAGCTGAGGATGGAACAGGCCTCTACGCAAGGAGTAAGGAATCGAAGGTACCAGTCTCGTCTACCGCCGGTTTACGAGGCGACGAATCTTTTCAGGACACCGGGAGCGGGAGCCAGCAATGATCCGGTGGTAAACCGGAGGGCGGCCCCAGCGAGGGGCGAGCCGGTTCAGCAGCCCGCTGCGGAGCAAGATCGGCAGATTGTGTCCGCGCCTCACGTTCCTACCCCTCCGGGTCATTACTCAAATCCTTTGGATAACATTGTTGCTGCCGCTTCACGCCTGGCCGCTTTACCCATTGAGGGGACATCCCCCGTGGCAATGGAGGCACGCAGGGTCAAGGATCTGCTTAACACAGCGTTAACACAGCAGCAAGCATATTCTTATAGCAGGGAGAGGCTTCATTCAACACCCCGCCATAGCCGGAGTTATACTAGGCATTGGGAGGAACCAGAGGTGTCCAGTAGTGAACGGAGGCGACACCGTCACAGACAAGATAATCCGGCGGGCACAGAGGCACAAGCTCAGGGGCGCAAGACCGGGTTAGATCTGCGGCTCGCGAGGAGGTCCGCCAAACGACGCCGGTTCACACAACCACAGCAGAAACAGGAGTCACGACGAGTTCCTTCGGGGTGCAGTGTCTTGTTCCCGCTTTACGGAGCGTGAAGTTGCCCAAGGATTTTAAGGGTCCACGTAAGGTGCCTAATTACACAGCAGATTTGGCCCCGGAAGCTTGGGTTGAGAGTTACGAGATGGCCATGGAGATGCTGGACGTGGATGAAGCGGCTTGCGCGAAGTACTTTACCATGATGCTTGAGGGTACAGCCCAGACCTGGCTAAAGGGTTTACCACCTAATTCCATCGGATCATGGGGAGAGTTACGCCGCCAGTTTATCAAAAATTTCAAGGATACGTGCAAGCAGCCAATGTCAGTGGTAGATCTGGCAGCCTGTATACAAGGAGACCAGGAGCCTACTAGTGCATGGGTGCGGCGAGTATCAGAAATATTGCACTCTTCGAACGGTATCAATCCCAGTACGGCAATAGTGACGCTGGAAAACAATTACCGGTTTGAGTCTCTGAAGTTAAAGATGGGACGGCTCAAACGGGATTGTAATGACATGGGAACTCTCATGAGCGCTCTGGTGAAGTACGGGGACTCTGACAACACTAAGTATCAAGAAGCGGATGGAGATAAAACGGGAAAAGCCAATAAGCCCGGCAAACCGGCACAGGCTAATCCGGTTGGAACAAGCTTCTTAGGCAAACGAAAGGCAGAGGGTGGCTCTGATTTCGTGGCCAATACCCAAGTTCAAGGAGGCTTTCAGCGCAACAAGGGTAAACCGCCTCTACAAACCAGCGGGGGGCCCGTTAGCTGGGAGCAAGAGTTGAATGAGCCTTGCCCGAAACACGGATCAAAGGAACATCCAGCTAAACACACTATAGGAGAATGCAAGGCCATGATGGAAGCCATGAGCCGGTTCAGATCTAACAACAGGCCACCGGGCGGCGGATCAGGCCCCGGGTTTTACGGTTCGGGTCACCAGGGGAACGGCTCCGGATCAGGATATCGTGGCAACAACAGTGGTTATAATAACCAAGGCAATAATCAATATGGTCAGGGCGGTTACAATAACCAAGGCAATCAGCAGCATGGTCAGGGTGGTTACAATAACCAAAACAACCAACAACAGGGCCAGGGTAATCACAATAACCAAGGCAATCAGCAGCGTCAGCAGCAGCAGCAACAATCCGGATATCAGAGTAATCCGAAGGAGCTGAGTAGCGGGCAGTATCATGTGTTCACTACGAGTTTGTGTAAACGGGATAAGAAAATCTTAAAACGGGCGGTCCATGCGGTTGAGCCGGCAACACCACAGTTACTGCGCTGGTCGGAGCAACCTATTGTGTGGAGCCGAGAGGATCATCGGCCGCGAGTAGATAATCCGGGCCAACTGGCTTTAGTGGTGGCACCACAGGTGGGTGGCTACAAATTCACTAAAGTCCTCATGGACGGCGGCAGCAGCATCAATATCTTATATTATGAGACTTTCCATCGCATGGGGCTGACGGATAAGAAGCTAAGACAGTCAAACACGGTGTTTCATGGAGTGGTGCCAGGTAAATCAGCTTACCCAGTTGGGAAAATTGACCTGGAAGTTACCTTTGGAGATGAACAGGATTCCAGGTCGGAGATGATAACCTTTGAAGTTGTTAAGATCTGGAGCCCCTATCATGCTCTGTTTGGAAGATCGGTTTATGCCAAGTTTATGGCCAGGCCGTGTTATGTTTATCTACAGCTCAAGATGCCGGGTCACAAAGGAACCATCACGGTTCATGGAAGTCGCAAGATTGCATTGGAGTGTGAAGAAGGAGACGCTGCTTATGCGGAAGCAGTATGCGCTACGGAGGAGTTGAAGTTTTACAAGGACAATGTTGATCCGGCAGATATGTCCCCGTTGAAGAAGCCAACTACAAAGCATGATCCGGCATTGAAGTTTAAGTCTGCGGAGGAGACCAAGCAAGTTGATTTTGTGCCAGGCGATTCATCCAAGCAGTTCACTATCAGCGCTAACCTTGATCCTAAATAGGAAGGCGCGCTCATCGAGTTCATCCGTGAGAACCAGGATATTTTTGCATGGAAACCTTCTGACATGCCAGGTATTCCGAGGGAACTCGCTGAGCACAGTCTTAACATTGATCCGAAGTTTAAAACGGTCAAGCAGTATCTGCGCCGCTTCAACGAAGAAAGGCGCAAGGCTATAGGAGAAGAAGTGGCCAGGCTTTTGGTCGCAGGATTCATAGTTGAAGTTTTTCACCCGGAGTGGTTGGCTAATCCGGTGCTGGTGTTAAAGAAAAATGGAAAGTGGAGAATGTGTGTAGATTACACAGATCTAAACAAAGCTTGTCCAACCGATCCTTTTGCTCTTCCTCGTATTGATCAGATCATTGATGCCACAGCAGGATGTGAGCGGCTAAGTTTATTGGATGCATACTCAGGGTATCACCAGATCAAGATGGCAGTTAAAGATCAGGAGAAGACATCCTTCATAACCCCTTTTGGTGCTTTTTGCTATGTGTCTATGCCCTTTGGGCTCAAGAGTGCCCAAGCAACCTACCAGCGTTGTGTACAGAATTGTCTTAAGGGGCAGATAGGGAGGAATGTTCATGCTTATGTGGATGATATTGTGGTGAAATCAAGGAAGGAGGAGACGCTGATAGAGGACCTCAAGGAGACCTTTGACAATCTTCGAGCCTATAAAATGATGCTTAACCTGGAGAAGTGTGCTTTTGGTGTTCCGGCGGGCAAGCTCCTTGGATTCTTGGTGTCAAACAGAGGAATAGAAGCCAATCCGGAGAAGATCAAAGCAATCACATCTTTGACTAAACCGGCTTGCATCAATGATGTTCAGCGGATTGTTGGCCGGATCACAGCATTGAGCCGGTTCATCAGCCGTCTGGGAGATAAGGCAATTCCGCTTTATCAGATGCTGAAAAAGACAGACCGGTTTATATGGAGTGATGAGGCAAACGCTGCGTTTGAGGATTTGAAGCGACAATTGGCAGAGCCGCCAGTCCTTGCTGCCCCTGTTGATAATGAGCCATTACTGTTATACGTCGCCGCCAATGCACAGGCAGTCAGCGTGGCAATCGTGGTTGAGCGCAAGGAGGCAGGAAAGGAATACCCGGTTCAACGTCCAGTCTATTATGTTAGTGAAGTTCTCATTGAATCCAAGCAAAGGTACCCGCATTGGCAGAAGCTGGTATATGGTATGTTCATGGCAAACCGGAAGTTAAAACATTATTTCCAAGGCCACCCAATAACTGTTGTTAGTTCAGCACCATTGGGAGATATAATCCAAAACAGGGAAGCTACTGGCAGAGTGGCGAAGTGGGCCATTGAGCTTAGCCCACACGGATTGAAGTATGTGCCACGCACCGCTATCAAATCCCAAGCATTGGTGGATTTCATCAATGATTGGACAGAACTACAAACACCAGAGGAGAAGCCGGATCTTACATACTGGACCATTCACTTTGACGGTTCAAGGCAGTTAGAAGGCTCGGGGGCTGGAGTTGTTTTAACTTCCCCGCGAGGGGACAAGTTTTGTTATGTCCTCCGTTTACTGTTTCCTTGTACTAATAATGCAGCAGAGTATGAAGCATTGCTTCATGGCTTACGGATGGCTAAGGAGATGAACTTGAGCCGGGTCAAGTGCTTTGGTGATTCATATTTAGTGGCACAGCAAGTATCCGGCAAGTGGGATTCAAGAGACCCTCTCATGGCGGCCTACAGACGAGAAGTTGAAGCAGTCGCAGGATATTTCAAGGGGTATCAAGTGGATCACATAGACCGGCGAAGGAATGAAGCGGCTGATGCTCTGAGCCAGCTGGGTTCTCAACGTAAACCGGTACCACCTAATACTTTTTTGGATGAGCTGCACAGTCCATCGGTTCAGGTACCATCGGAGGAAGATCTGGCCGTTCCTGATTCGGAGGCACAGCTAGTTGCAGCACTTCATGTTATTCCGGATTGGACGCTGCAGTATTTGGCGTATTTAAGCCGGGGAGAGATGCCGGATGACGAGATCGAAGCAAGACAGATAATCCGGCGTTCCAAATCTATGACAATTGCAAACGGAGAACTTCACCATCGCAGTGTTTCTGGAGCGTTTCAGCGGTGTGTGTCATTTGAGGAAGGTTGTGATATTCTGCGTGAGATCCATGAAGGTGATTGTGGTCATCATGCCGGTTCAAAATCCTTGGTGGCTAAAGATTTTTGACATGGGTTCTATTGGCTGACAGCCCATGCTGATGCAGCGGATCTAGTCCGGAAGTGCGATGCTTGTCAAAAAAATTCACGACGTGCTCTTGTTCCGGCACAGGAGCTCCGGATGATACCGATTACTTGGCTGTTTGCGACTTGGGGGCTTGATATGGTTGGGCCTTTCAAACGATCCCAGGATCAAAAAACTCATCTACTGGTTGCTGTGGACAAATTTATAAAATGGATTGAGGCAGAGCCTGTGAGCAAGTGTGATGCAGCAACAGCGGTTAAATTCATCAAAAAGGTAATTTTTCGGTTTGGTTTTCCACACAGCATCATCACAGACAATGGCACCAATTTATCTAAGGGAGAGATGGAAGAGTTTTGTCAACGCGAGCATATTCGACTAGACGTATCTTCTGTAGCTCATCCTCAATCCAATTGTCAAGCTGAAAGAGCGAATCAGGAGATTTTGCGAGGTATCAAGCCACGGCTTATGACTCCCTTGCAAAGAACACCAGGGTGCTGGGTTGAGGAGTTACCTTCTGTCCTCTGGAGCATCAATACTACGCCGAACCGGTCCACAGGTTATACACCTTTCTTTATGGTGTATGGTGCTGAAGCGGTCCTTCCAAGTGATATCCGTCATGATTCGCCACGGGTGACGGCTTATGTTGAAGCGGCCAATGAGCAGGCAAGACATGATAGTTTGGACCGGCTGGATGAAGAACGTGACATAGCAGCAGCACGGTCTGCAATTTATCAACAAGACTTGCACAGATATCACAGCCGCCGGATCAAGACCAGGACGTTCCAGGAGGGAGATTTGGTACTCCGGCTCATCCAAGATCAAACAGATATGCACAAGCTATCCCCGCCTTGGGAAGGTCCCTTTGTGGTCAGCAAGAATCTGCACAACGGTTCATATTACCTGGTGGACGTTCGAGAACACAAGGACTCACGGACATCGGAGGAAGAGTCAAAGAGGCCGTGGAACATCGCCCTCTTGCGGCCCTACTATACCTGAGCCCTGAGCTCTGCTGTATCCTATGTATATATTATGATTAATGAATAAACCGGCACCCTCGGTAAACCGGGGGATCAGCCTTTTTTCCAATATAAGTGTCTTATGGTGATAACCATCTACAGCTTACGTCTCTTATTATATGTCATATTTTAAAAGAAAATAAAATGCTTTGATCAGTCTATCTGGTTGTGCAGGACAATTGCCGTATATGTACTCTGGAGCTGTGATCACTAAAGGGCTTCCTGTTCAAACATAGGTCGTATTCTAACCAAAGAGAACACAGCCATTTTCTGTTCAAACATAGGTCGTATTCGAACCAAAGAGAACATAGCCATTCTGTTCAAACATAGGTCGTATTCGAACCAAAGAGAGCATGGCGAAGGCCAGTAGGGGGTTAGGATCGTATTCGAATCCTAGCTTAGCCCCTATGGTCCAGTTTGTATGATTGTATTCGAATCATAAGCTCAATGGATCGTATTCGAATCCATTGCTTGGATAAAATTTCAAGGCCGGTAGGGGGTTAGGATCGTATTCGAATCCTAGCTTAGCCCCTATGGTCCGATTTGCTGATCGTATACGTATCAGAAGCTCAATGGATCGTATTCGAATCCATTGCTTGGCTAAATTTTCAAGGCCAGTAGGGGGTTAGGATCGTATTCGAATCCTAGCTTAGCCCCTATGGTCCGATTTACTGATCGTATTCGAATCAGAAGCTCAATGCATCGTATTCGAATCCATTGCTTGGCTAAAAATTTTAAGGCCAGTAGGGGGTTAGGATCGTATTCGAATCCTAGCTTAGCCCCTATGGTCCGGGTTACTGATCGTATTCGAATCAGAAGTTTCGATTTGGAGCCTGGCAGCTCACAAAAAGCCTCGACTACATGGTTTTATTTGCAAACTTGTATTTTTTTGTATTTGTGTTATATGGTTCTTTGATCCGGAGTGGGACAACTCCAAAGTTGGCCGCATATCTTCAAAAGTCTGGACGTAGATCTCCAGCATTATTTAAACCAGTAGTTCTTCTAAACCCGGAATAGTTGGGTATGCCCCGACGGAGCCAAGGGCTTCCTCAAAAACAACAATGTTCGCCGGATTAAGGATATCTAGCATACTTAATCGCAGGTATGAAGTTATTCTTGTTTTAAACAGATACTTGTTTGATATATTTATGAGAGCAATTTAATGGGTCCGGTGGTAAACCGCTAGGACACCTTTTAAGTGTTTTCTATGCAGAAACAGATAGTATGCAAGTTAAAATATATCAAACAAAGGATTCAACTTGGCAGATACCAAAGCAAAGTTGGGACATCCGGATCACGACGGACAATAGTTCAAAGCTATCCTATTACAAAGGCACAGCAGGCCTGAACGGATTAAAGTTTTTCCGGCAAAGTAAAACCAAGGCTACAAAGATAAACTGATTGGCCTATGCTTCCTCCTGCTGGGACGGTTGAGGATCTACCTGTTCCGGAGCATCTTCGTCTTCTTGAAGCGGCTGAAAGTCAGGGACGCGCCAATCAATTTTTGTCAAAGCACGGAAGTACATCTCTTTCGCAATAAGATCAGACGGATCAACATCTGGGGCGAAAGTGTGGGGGCGCACTGGTGGGATTAGATTCACGGTATCATAAACCGGTCGATCCACCCGCTCATTTTGTAAATCGTACGCCGGATGATACCTGGTCAAATCTGATTCCACAGAAAGTTTGCTGGCAAGAGGACGCATCTCCTTCGTCAAAGCATGAAGGTCTTTACCAGTGAAGGCCTATCCATCTTCTTTGGTGCTGGGATACCCATTCAGAGCTTCTTCCGGATCAAAGTCTGAAACCCACGCTTTGGCTCTGGTGAGCGCTACGAGAGAACCGGCTCGGGCAGCAGACTTCTTCACCTCTTCCAAGCGTGCAGGCAAGATAGACAATTTCTCCAGAGTGCCTTGGATGGTAGTAGGGGCCGGTTTATTGAAAGACATTGCTCTTATAATCCTTTGAGCGCCGGAATACAGCTGCTCGACCAGAGTATAAGACGCCTTGAGTTTCTTCCGTAAATCATCCCCAAGATGGGTAACGCGGCGCCCTACATATGATCATTACAGTTAAACCGGGCCGGAATATAGATTGCAAGGATGAAAGCATGTGTGCAGGTTAAGTACTTACCGAAGACGGCAGAAGTCATCAGTTCTATTTGCCGCTTTAAACCGGTTAACTCTTCTGTCACCGGATTAAGAGCTTCCTCAGCATCATTTGCTCTTTTTTCCAGAGCATTCTTTTGCACTTCAAAGGATGTCCGCTCCTCTTCAAAATATTTCTTCAGCTGTTCAGCAGTAGTTAAGCTCAGCGCCAATTCTTTTTTGGCCTTGGCAGCAGCAGATTCAGTCTCAGCAAGTCTATTCCGGAGTTCAGTGATTTCTTCAGCCCTCCGGTTTAAATCAGCCTGCAAGGGAATTCAAGTGGAATAAATAACATATGTTCAGACAAAGTCTCAAGTACATAACCAACTTATCCACTTGACACTTGGGGGCTAATGGGCTATTGAAGTATTAAAGAGTGGCAATTCAAAACAAGTCTCAAGCACACAAACAAGTTGTGTACTTGACACTTGGGGGCTAATGGATAGTTGAAAGATCAAAGGAAAGATTCAGACAAGTCCCAGGCACATAAACCGAATTATGCCCCTGGCACTTGGGGGCTAATGTAAGATCATTTGCTCGAATTGGAAGTACCGGTTCACCTTCTAAGCATAGCTAAACCGGAACTTGGGGGCTACCATGATATAGACAGAAACACAACAAAGGCAAAAACAAAAGACAAGGGAGATACCTCGTATTTTTCCTTCATCATGTTGATTAAGCCCGCTTCATAATCCCGACCAGTATGGAGCTGGTTCAAATACCCGGAATAGAGCTCCTGGGCACTCAGCTCGGCGAAACTAGACAAGTCTGTGCTCCATTTGCCCTTCTCTTGATGGATTTTCTCCGCTTTAGCTGTATGCTTGGCTAAAACAGTGGGCTCAGCAGGAGCGGTGTAAGCTGTACCGGTTATTTGAACATCCGGAGAAGGAGCAGCTGTCGGTGGTGGAGTAGCAGTATGAACCGGACTAGCGGGAGCCGGGCTAGTCCGAGGAGGGTTGGCCCGGGCAGGATTCGCCGGTTCATGAACGTTTTTAGTGTTGGGATTCTCAGGAGCAGTGGCATAAGTGTGATCCATGGGAGCAGGATCTTCAAGATGAACTGTAGGCTCACTTTCTGGAGGGATGGTTATATCCGGATCAACCGCCGGATCATCAGTGGCAGTCTCAGCAGCCGTTTTGCTGGCCTTTGCCTTTTTGCTAGGCTTAGGTTTGCTGAAAGGAATTAGACAATAAATTAGAGTCACAAAAGCAAATGCAATCATAAACCGGATAAGATGAAGGACTTACCCCGGGACAGTTTTCAGGGCTGGGATCTGTGTGGCAGTTGATTCGCCAGAAGACGATAAAGGGGTCTCCTGATAATTAGGATCAGACGGTTTAAGTGGTTTGCGTATAAGCCCGGCCTTGGGATGAAGAAGAGTTGGAGAAAGTATAACCTCAGAGCGGTGCCTCCGAGCCGGAGTAAGGGATATTCCAGAAGACTCAACCACAAGGCCACTATGGCGTGTAGCCCGGCGAGCTTCATGTTGCTGTTTCTTCAAAAGAAAATTGGGGTCCAGTTGAGCGTAAGGATGAGAAAATTGATATTTCCGGACTACCCGACGAATCTTTGGTGGAGGTGGTTCTGAATCTGAAGAAAGAGTGATTACCTCAGTTTCTGCCGCTTTATCCCCTTCAGCCAAATCCTGTGAAAAAAGACACTATTAACATAAACCGGGATAAAAGAATAATAAAGCATGTCAGGTTTGATTCATACCTCAGAATCCGGATCATCCTCTTCAACGTGAGAACCAGAGCCTACAACCGCTTTTCTCTTCTTAACTACGAGGGTTTTCCGGCGCGGTTGTTTGCCTGCTTTATCCTGAGGATTCCTTTTCCAGAAAGGATCGTCGGCCTGTGCAAAAGATGAGGGATAATTGGAAGGCGATTTAAATGAACGGATTAAAAACATACAGAAGAGATTAAGACTTACCGCAGACAGTTTGTTCTTCTTATAGTATGGAGCCAATCCGGTTTGGCTACATTCTTCTAAAGAGACGTTGATCATTTTCTTGGCAGATTCAATAACTTCCGTTTCAGAAAGTACTGCGTCGGTAAACCGTTGAGGATCATCCGGCTTTCTGGAATATTTACACATCAAACTGGAGCGCGGACTCAGAGGGAGGATACTCCAGGCAAGCCAGCAACACATAAAATCAACTCCGGTTAATCCGTTGGCCATAAAGGCCTTGAGCTTGGCGAGTTGAGAAGCGAACCGGGGCCGTTCTAAGGAGCTGAGACGCTGCGGCAGAGGGTGATCTTCAGGAAGACGATGTTCGCGGTAACCCGGCAGCGGGTTCTCCCCTTCAGGTGAAGTGTCGTGGCAATAAAACCAAGACTTGTTCCAATCCTTGGGGTGTGTATGGAGAGCGGCATGAGGAAAGACTACGTCTCTTCTCTTTTGAATGCTGACCCCGCCCAGTTCTTGATGAGGTCCGCCAGTAAACTCAGTTCGCCGGTTAAAATGGAAAAAATCCCGGAACAAGTCGACTGATGGCTCCTCTTGCAGATACACCTCTGAGAAAACTTGAAAATCGCAGATGTTTGAAATGGAGTTTGGACCTATGTCCTGAGGGTGAAGTTGAAAAGCGGCAAGCACGTCCCGGAAGAATTTCGAACCGGGAGGAGTAAAACCTCGGGCCATGTGGTGAAAAAGACAATAACTTCCCCTTCTTTGGGAGTAGGGGGACATTCATTTCCTGGGGCCAGCCATTTTAGGTCTGCTTGAGGACCCAGAGTGCCAATTGCAGCAGCGTTAACTAAGTCTTCTTCCGTAATGATGGAAGGGACCCAGTCGCAAGAAACAAACTGTTTGGCAGACATAGTAGCACAAGAAAAGTGCTGAATGGATGAAGTACAAAATCCGGATTATTCGAGTACTGAGGCATAAACCGGAACACATATGCAAAATCACAGCGACGGTTTAGACAAGGGACTAATGATATTGCTAACCCGGAGTAAGCAGGAAACGCACTACTACCGGTTCATGATAACAAAAGAGAGGAGCTAAACCGTCGCGTTCATTGTCGATGCATTACAGAAGCAATATATGACCGACTAAACCGGCGAATATATTATAGATCTACAAGGATGAAGAAACAAGTTTCCACAGAAAGCTAAGGTAAAACAGATCTGAGCAGTAAGAAAAAGAGAAAAATTATGCAAGTCTATTACAGAAAGAACTACGGGGGTCTTATACAGAGCGGATGAATCTAAGGATTGAATCTAATGCCGAAATCTAAGCATAAGGCAGCGGAGCAGAAGCAAGTTTCGAAGACAAATCTAAAGGTTGAAACCACTACGAGCATGGCGTATAGGACGAACAGACGAAGCTTTTTTAGGTCTAATGGCGGAGGCATGGAAAGAACCCTAAGGCTACAGATCTACAGCGAGGGAGAAAGAATACCTGAGGCAGCAGGAAGCGGTGGCGGAGTTATCTGGTCGCGCTCAGGTTGATGCAGCGGCCGGACTTGCTGGCGACGGCGAGCTTGACGGACGACGACGGAAGCTTGAGCTCGGGCGACAGAGGAAGAAGACGAGCAGAAGGAGATGGAGAAGAGATACGGCGGTATTTATAAAGGGGGAGAGACGAAACGGCAGGCGCGGGATTTGAGGAAGTGAGAGATTAGATAAAGATTCCCTGTCGCCTCGATTCTCGGGATAGCCTTTAAACAAAAGTAACAAACAGCTGCGCGCGATAAATGCGGAAGTGATGTCACGATCGAATTAAGTGATTTCCAAGGATGACGTCATCGCCGGTTTACAAAACTGAGAAGATACAAGAAAGAAGATTATGCAAGACTGGGAAGACTGATGTGAACAAGTTCAAATCATTCTGGGCCCTAATGTCAGGGATATTACTAGCAGGTGTAAACCGGCTAGTGTAAACCGGATTATGATAATATAGTTGTGTAATTGTAAAACCCAGTAGAGGTTACGGCCCATGAAGGCTTAGGGCCCATGTATAGAGTTACGGTTTGTAAACCGCCTGGTCATGTAACTTGAGGGACAAGGAAGAAAGAGCAGAGACCGAGGCGGACACAAATATGAGCCGGCCTCGGGACTCTGTAAACCGGACCGAGCGTCGCCTCTATATAAAGGGACGACCCGGCGACGGTTCAAGGACAAGAGACAACCCGTCGAGACAAAGGCAAGCAATCCGCTCCCTGTTCATCGACGCCCAAGCAATACCAAACCAAACTAGACGTAGGCTTTTACCTTCCTCGAAGGGGCCGAACTAGTATAAAACCTCTGTGTCCTTTGTGTGCTTTTAACCTCTTCAAGCTAACCCGTGCGATGGTTCCTCAACTAAGTCCGTTAAACCGGACATCTGCCGTGTTAATTCCACGACACGCGCGATCATCGAGAACCCACATTGGGTTGGAATGGCGCTAGAGTGGGGCGACACGGAGGACAAGGAAGTACCTCACCACCATCGCCAGGGTCAGCCCGCTCTTCTTCAAGTTGGCCAGGCGGCACATCACAGGCTCCGCCCGAGGATCCGAAAGAGCTTCATGCCTCCAACCAGAGTTCGGCACCACCGGGGCATCGGGAAGATGAAATTGAGGGTTGTAGACGACGTCGATGAACACCCATTGCTGGCAAAACCAGTCTGTGTTAGGATGAAGCGAGAAATCAATTCCGGAGGCAGCAGTCGCCTCCACCACGCGCAACGACACGCACCCCGAGCGCTGCCCCCGTCAACCAAGGAGAGGGCGAAGATGTGGCGGAGCAAGGCCACAGAAGGGGAAACGCCAACGAAAGCTTCACACAGGAACACGAAGCCGGAAAGAAGGACGATGGACCCAGGGTCCAGGTGTAACGCCCGAATCTGGTAATGCGTGAGCACTGCGTAGAAGAAGGCGGAGAAAGGGGGAACGAGACCCCCGAAGATAGCATGGAGATGAAGTTGGATGTCGTTGGCGCCAAGCTCCCTCATCGGCCGGGAGGCGAGCCAGACACGGGTCGGTCCCCACTCGTTGGTTGCGCCGGCCAAGGCGCGGTGCACCTTGTCCAGACCCTCCTGGTTCACTATGGCGGAGCGACCAAGCGCCAGTTCGAGTACCGGCGGCGACGCGGCAGCCTCGCCATCTCCTCTCCTCTTTGCCCCGTGCAGTATGGCGGCAAGCAGGAGGGGGCAGAGAAGTCAAGCAGAGAAGAAGGGCGATTGGGAGGAAGGAAGCAGAAGCGGCAGCGAGAAGCCCTACCATTCGTGCCGCTAGCAAGGCGCACAACTACCAAGACTGCGTGGGAGGCGGGGCCGCCCACGTCCCATCCAACCGTCGCACGTCGGCCTGGCCCGCAGCCTTTTTGGGGCCTGCGGCGCTTCGTCCTCGACAAAGGCTTCGCCCCGAAGCCAACTCCGCGCATGCCTTGGGCCCGGGGGCTACTATCGGCGTCCTCGAGTAGGTAAATGATAAAAACAGAATTTTTGATGTGGAATGCTAACCAACATAGTTTTTCAATGTAATTATCTTAATTATGGCATGAATATTCGGATCTGAAAGATTCAAGATAAAAGTCTATATTGACATAAGAAATAATTAATACTTCAAGCATACTAACAAAGCAATCATGTCTTCTCAAAATACTATGGCTAAAGGAAGTTATCCCTACAAAATCATATAGTCTGGCTATGCTCCCTCTTCATCACACAAAATATTCATATCATGCACAACCCCAATTTCATCCAAGCACTTGTTTTCATACTCTATTCTTTCAAACCTTTCAACTTTCACGCAATACATGAGCATGAGCCATGGACATAGTACTATGGGTGGAATAGAGAGGTGGTTGTAGAGAAGACAAAAAGGAGGGAGATAGTCTCACATCAACTAGGCGTATCAATGGGCTATGGAGATGCCCATCAATTGATATCAATGTGAGTGGGTAGGGATTGCCATGCAACGGATGCACTAGAGCTAAATATGTATGAAAGCTCAACAAAAGAAACTAGTGGGTGTGCATCCAACTTGCTTGCTCACGAAGACCTAGGGCATTTGAGGAATCCCATCGTTGGAATATACAAGCCAAGTTCTATAACAAAAATTCCCACTAGTATATGAAAGTGACTAAACATGAGACTCTCTACAACGAAGAACATGGTGCTATTTTGAAGCACAAGTGTGGAAAAAAGATAGTAGCAATTGTCCCTTTTTCTTTTCTTCTTCTTTTTTTCTATTTTTTGGGCCTTCCTTTTTTTGCGGAGGGGCTTTATTGATTTAGCCTTTCCTCCCATGAGACAATGCTCTAATAATGATGATCATCACAGTTTCATTACAACTCGATATTACAACTCGATACTACAACAAAGTATGACTCTATATGAATGCCTCCGGCGGTGTACCGGGATGTGCAATGAAACAAGAGTGACATGTATGAAAAGTTATGCATGGGGGCCTTGCCACAAATATGATGTCAACTACATGATCATGCATGGCAATATGACAATATGATGTGTGTCATATGAACGGGACGGTGGAAAGTTGCATGGCAATATATCTCGGAATGGCTATGGAAATGCCATGATAGGTAGGTATGGTGGCTGTTTTGAGGAATATATGGTGGCTGTTTTGAGGAAGGATATATAGTGTGTTTATGGTATCGGCGAAAGTTGCGCGATACAAGAGAAGCTAGCAATGGTGGAAGGGTGAGGGTGCGTATAATCCATGGACTCAACATTAGTCATAAGAACTCATATACTTATTGCAAAAATCTACGAGTCATCAAAACAAAGCAATCAACGCATGCTCCTAGGGGGAGGTTGGTAGGAGTTAACCATCGCGCGCCCCCGACCTCCACACAAAGGTTGGCACTTTACAAATACCTCATGCTCTAACTTCGTCACATAGCGGCTCACCATACGTGCATGCTACGGGAATCACTAACCTTAACACAAGTATTTCTAACTTTCATAATAAATCCACTAGCATGACTCTAATATCACTATCCTCGTATCTCAAAACAATTATCAAGCATCCAACATCTCATCATATTCAATGCACTTAGTGTGAAAGTTTTTACTACATTGATATTGGATGTCTATCATGTGAAGACAAGTTTTATAGCATAAACACATTACCATGCTGTTTTAATAGACTCCCAAATTAATATAAGTGAAGCATGAGAGTTCAACAATTTCTTCAAAATATTATCACCACCGTGCTCTAAAAGATATAAGTGAAGCAGTAGAGCAAAAACTATTCAACTCAAAAGATATAAGTGAAGCACATAGAGTGTTCTAACAATTCCTAGGCCATATTTAACTCTCTCAAATAGGTGTGTCCAGCAAGGATAATTGTGTCAAACTAACAAGCAAAGACTCAAATTATACAAGACGCTCCAAGCAAAACACATATCATGTGGTGAATAAAAATATAGCTCCAAGTATAGTTACCGATGAATGAAGACGAAAGAGGGGATGCCTTCCCGGGGCATCCCCAAGCTTAGGCTTTTGATCGTCCTTGAATTTTACTTGGGGTTCCTTGGGCATCCCCAAGCTTAGGCCCTTGCTACTCTTTGTTCCATAGTTCATCAAAGCAATACTCAAAACTTGAAAACTTCACAACACAAAACTTAGACAAAAATCTCGTGAGCTCCGTTAGTATAAGAAAACAAACCACTACTCAAAGGTACTGCAATGAATTCATTCTTTGTTTATATTGGTGTTAAACCTAATGTATTCCAACTTCTCTATGGTTCATACTTCACAATATTACTCATAGGTGCATTGAAATAAGCAAACAACACACGAAAAACAGAATCTGTCAAAAACAGAACAGTCTGTTGTAATCTGCAGGTTTCGCATACTTCTGTAACTCCAAAAAATTCAAACTAAATTGGTAAACGTGAGGAATTTGTCTATTAATAATCTTCAAAAAGAATCAACTAAATAGCACACTCCAGTGAAAGCTGATGACCATTCTAGCGAGCGCTAACGATTCTGTTTTTCACAGCAAGAGCACATAAACTTCACACAAGTCTTCCCAAAGGTTCTACTTGGCACAAACACTAAACAAAACATGAAACCACATCTAAACAGAAGCTAGATGCAATATTTATTAACTAACATCAGCAAAAACAAAAAATATAAAATTGGGTTGCCTCCCAACAAGCGCTATCGTTTTACGCCCCTAGCTAGGCACGATACAAGATAAATCTAGGTATTGCCATCTTTGGAAGGCAATTCTTTAACTAAGCACTTATGATTCTCAGGCATTTCTTTATCCCTATTAATAATCAAAATCTTGGGCAAGAAATCAAGAAATTCTAAAGTGTCAAAAGGGTCTCTTGCAAAAGTAAGAAAATTAGGGTGAACACTTATGGATTTAAGTTCCGCAATTCCTTTACTAGATGTTTCACCCTTGTCTTTAGGGACATACATGAACTTAGATAATTTAGTGGTAGAGGTATTTGGAGTAGTTTTTATAGCAGAAAGAGCAGAACCCACATTAGTAATGATATCATCAAGCTTATTGATTCTAGTGGAATCCTGATCTAGCTTTTCTTTAACTATGGGCTCCTTTTCCTTACGATTTTTCAGAACAACTCCTACCTTGGATCAATATTGAGTAATTTCAGTACAGAATTTTCTATCCAAGTTCTGTACCAATTCTACCATAGCAACTTTATTTTCAATGATTTCTAACCTTTGCATAACATGCTCCAAAGTTAAAACGGTCCCATTAACCATAAGAGGTGGTGAGCCAAATAATTCGGTCATAGCATTATATGAATCAAAGGTATGGCTACCCAAGAAATTCTCTCCAGTAATGGTATCTAAGATAAATCTATTCCATGGAGTTATGCCAACATAAAAATTGCGAAGAAGCACGGAAGTGGAAAGCTTCCTATTGGATCTATTTTGAGCGTTGCAAATTCTATACCAGGCATCTTTTAAGTTTTCTTCCTCCCTTTGTTTAAAGTTGAGGACCTCACTCTCGGGAGTGTTGATAATAATAGGTGTTCTAGACATGATGACAAGAAAGCAAGCAACACACAAGCAAACAAGAAGCAAACGAACGATAAACACACGGCAGAAGAAGGGCAAATAAAACGGCAAGGGTGAAGTGGGGGAGAGGAAAACGAGAGGCAAATAAAGTAATGCGAAGGATAAGGGTTTGTGATAGGTACTTGGTATATGACTTTTGCATAAGCCTCCCCAGCAACGGCGCTAGAAATTCTTATTGCTACTTCTCGAGCTTGCGTTGTATTCCCTCGAGGAGGAAAGGGAGATGCAGCACAGTAGTGTAAGTATTTCCCTCCGTTTTTGAGAACCAAGGTATCAATCCAGTAGGAGACCACGCGCGAGTCCCTCGCACCTGCACAAACAAATAAGAACTTCGCAGCCAACGCGATAAGGGGTTGTCAATCCCTTTACGGTCACTTACGAGAGTGAGATCTGATAGAGATGATAGTTTATATTTTTGGTATTTTTGTTTATAAGAACAGAAAATAAAAGCGGAAAAAGTAAAGTAGATGTAGATTGATATGTTGAGAATAGACCTGGTGGCCATAGTGTTCTCTAGTGGCTTCTCTCATGATAGAGCTATTCTACGGCGGGTAAACAAATTACTGTCGAGCAATTGATAGAAAAGCGAATAATTATGAGACTATCTAGGCATGATCATTGTATATAGGCATCACGTCCGAGACAAGTAGACCGACTCCTTCCTGCATCTACTACTATTACTCCACACATCGACCGCTATCCAGCATGCATCTAGTGTATTGAGTTCATAAGAACAGAGTAACGCCTTAAGCAAGATGATAAGATGTAGGGGGATAAACTCAAACAATATGATATAAGCCCCATCTTTTTATCCTCGATGGCAACAATACAATATGTGACTTGCTGCCCCTACTGTCACTGGGAAAGGACACCGCAAGATTGAACCCAAAGCAAAGCACTTCTCCCATTGCAAGAACTATAGATCTACTAGGCCAAACCAAACCAATAATTCGAAGAGACTTGTAAGGATATTATGAGCACACATAAAAAGTCCAGAGAAGAACCAAATATGTAAACAACATGATATTATGCTTCTACATGCAAAATCACATGAGTTTCATATAGGGCACACTCAAAACGGAGCAACGGGCTAGAAGTTACGAGCTAAACAAGTTACAAGCAAAGCTGAAGTTAACAGCCACATAGCAACTTTGGAGCAAGGTAAATATATGCTACAGCACCCAAACATGATAACAAGAAGCATGGATGTGAAATAGATATGTTACTTAACAAGCATGAACTTATAACCCACCCAAAAACTTGCTGCAACACATTTAAACAAGCATGGCAAGTTGCAATAAATTTATCCAGACTTAGCGAAAATCTGGGAAGGCAAAAACATCATCACGATGTTGCCTTCGGAGGCACAAAACAACATGCATATCAACTCCACTAAGTATATAAAGATCATGGACATATAGTAGACTTAGCATACATCAAACAACTCCATTGAAGCAACTCCATAGGAGGCATGGATCATTAGCAACAAGCTTCACCAAATTGATCATGTTGATAAAAACCTGATAGGTTAAATTTATAGCAACTTGAGAGCAAGAAATAAATAAGCTACAACAGGTCATATGTGCAAGTAAGGGCATGGATGGATAGACTATAACATGGACAACAAGACATGATCATTGGCCACTCCAAAACAAGTACGGATTTGAGTGGGGCATCAAGCAAACATAACATCGGGTTAAATAGATTCCAGACTTAGCAGTTTTTTCGCTAAGTATAAAACAGCAACAACAACATGGCATGTTTACAAGCTTGTTTAAGTCACCTCAAGGCATATCATGGAAAGATGATTGCACCACAGCAAAGACCATATGATTGTGCTTCTAAAACATATAGACATGTGGCATGAAGACAAACACATCAATAGCAATGAGCAAGTGAAATCAGCATATCATAACAAGTTTCAGCACTTAACAGCCAAATGCACTTTTGCAACAGAGATTAACATGGCAATATGGCACCTAACATGAATGCTGCAGCAACCAACATGTAGAGCACTTCCCAATGAACATTTTGGCATATCATACGCTCCATTTGGATAAACATGCACAAAGTAATCACCTCTCAAACATGCTAACAAAATTACAGTTAACAGCAGTTTTAAACTTATAGCACTCTTGAAACAGAGATTAGGGCATCAAGATGAAGTCAAACAAGCATGCCACAATGGAACAAAATGAAGAGCACATCACCACGATCATTTTGACATATCACATGCATCATTTGGATAAGCACACAAAAAGTTACAACATCACAAAGTATGCAACAAAATTAACAATTCTCAGGGACTTGGAGGGAAAATAGACCTCGAAGGGTGGACATTGTCCGGCTGGAGCGGACGTGTCTGGCTGCGCGAGGTGGAAGACGACTAGGGTTTGCCCATGAATGGAGGAGGGAGAGGCAAATATATAGGTAGAGGGAGCTAGGAGTGTCCAAATGAGGAGCGGTTTTTAGCCACGCGATCACGATCCAACGACCGAGAGCATGGAGGTGGTTGGGATGGGCTTGGGGGCTGTTGTGAAAGGGGTGCTAGGCCAAAAGAGAAAGGCTTCCGGCGGTTAACACGGTTAACCGTTGGGCTATCAAACGAACTCCGAATGCGACGAAACTTGACAGGCGGTCTACCTATGCTATAATAAGACCACACGCCAAGTTTCAACTCATTCCGAGAACGTTTTTCGGCCACTCATAAAATAAATATTCGGAGGCGCCGCGGGCGTGTGTGAGTGTGTCTGGGCTCAGAACGAACAATGGAAAGGACGAGGGGACTCGGACGGATGCAAGTTTTGAAAATATGCTGATGCAACACACATGATGACAAGGCAAGGATGCAACGCGCAAGCAAATGAAATGGCAAAGGCAACGAATAACTGGCTGACACTTGGCGCATCGGTCTCGGGGTGTCACACCGGGGGACTCATGAGGGGCCCACGAGGCAGGGGGCGCGCCCTGGGAAGGGGGCGCGCCCCCCACCCTCGTGGGCACCCCATAGCCCCTACTCCGTTGTTCTCAAGTCTCCCATGCGTGATTTTCTCCAAAAATATCTCTCCCGAAGGTTTCATTCCGTTTGGACTCCGTTTGATATTCCTTTTGTGCAAAACCCTAAAACAGGCAAAAAACAGCAATCTGGACTAGGCCTTTGGGTTAGTAGGTTATTCCCAAAAATGATATAAAAGTGTATGACAAAGCACATTAAACATCCAAGACATCATAAATAATAGCATGGAACAATCAAAAATTATAGATACGTTGGAGAAGTATAAATGATGAACTCATTGCTCTTGTGCTTCAAATGATAGTCGCCCCAACACTCAACTCTCTCACACAGATTTGGATATGGTGGAAATATGATTTGAGTGGAAAGCAACTTGGGAAGGCTAGAAATCAAGATTCTTGTGGTAGGATTAGAATATCTTGACCTCAACAAATGAGTAGGTGGCTCTCTCTCAGAAAATGGATACTGGAAGTGTAGGCACATTCTGATGGCTCTCTCTCTAATGGAGAACGGAGTGAAGGGGTATATATAGCCTCCACACAAAATCCAACCGTTACACATGTTTGACCCATATCGGTCAGACCGAATAGAAGAACTTGGTGAGACCGATTCAGTTCAAAATGTGAACGTTAGGAATGTCGGTGGGACCGACTGGAACAACTCGGTGGGATCGATGTGCTAGGGCTAGGAAAAAACTTCATCTCGATGGCGCCGATTGTGTGAACTTGGTGGGTCCGATTTCAGCAAAGAACAAACATAGAGTCAGTCAAGAAAACTCGTGTCGATTGCTCATCTCGGTGAGACCGAAATGTTACAAAAGGAAACAAAGAGTTTGTAGGGCCATCTCGGTGAGACCGAGATCCGTACCGGTGTGACCGAACTGTTAGGGTTTCTGGCAGTGGCTATGTCATGTGAACTCGGTGACGTCAGATAGAAAGAATCGGTGATGCCGAGTTGGACTTAGAGTATTGTACATATTTGGAAATGAGAAAGTGGCTGAGGGTTTAAGAGCAATTTCACTTAAGCACTTGAGCAAGTAGACCATTAAACAACACCTCATCTCCTTCTAATAGTATTGGCTTTCCTATGGACTCAATGTGATCTTGGATCGGTAAAATGAAATGAAGAGTCTTAACCTTTTTCCAATGCATGTCCCTTGACACCTAGAAGGAGTTCCACATCCTCTTGTCCATTCCATGGCATTGTTGAACTTATCTGAAATACACTAGGTAAAAGGATTAGTCCAACAAGAGATATGTTTATATGAATTACCAAAATCACCCATGGAGCACTTGTGCTTTCAATCTCCCCCTTTTTGGTAATTGATGACGAAATACATCAAAGCTTTATATAGGATAAGAGTAATAGTAGGCAAAGCTTTGGAGGGACATGTAACATGCATAAGCTCCCCTTCATGTATGCAATCATGTGAAGATAGGAAATAATAACATGTGAGTGCATAGCATGACAGAGTAGATAATGTGTTACATGTATCTTGGCTATATGCATCGGAGCAAATGATATGGTCTAGAATAGTACCTTCATGTTCATGAATCCCTTTTTGCAAACAATATGCACACTAGCAAGAGATCATCATGCACATTAATGTGATGCATATACTTACCTTGTGGTCTCGGGTGACTTTGTAGAGAGTGGACTTGAGAAAACAAGATTAGATAACAAAAGAGTACTCTTAATAAAGCGGGTTATGAAACCACAAGAATACCAAGACTGGGATGACATGTAGTGAGTAAATACTAAGTACTTCAATAAGGTATATACTGTCGGCGTCCTGGGAACCGGGGTACCCAAACTTGCATGTCTGTGGGCTGCGGCGCACTCCCTGAAGCGGCCTGGTACGGCCCAGCTGATCGACCAGCTGCTCAAGACCCTCGCGAGGGGCCAGGCCTCGCGAGGAGAACGACGCCAAGACCCCCTCGGGAGCGGCCTCGACAAGGCGTTCCGAAGGGGCAGAGAATCCAAGGCCAAGCCTGCCTCAGGAGGAGGCAGTGATGTCAGCAGTGATGCAATGCGCCAGCGGTTGCCAGTGTCCGCCAGCGGTGCAGTTGCCATTTCGGTGCAAAGGAGATAGCGCAGCCGTTGGTTCCCAAGGAGCGGGGCAAAGGTTTCCTCTTTGGTGCAACAAGACCGAAGACCGCAAGGATGATAAGGAGGATGTCACCGTCGAGCCCACCACCGTCTCACCGCCTGGTCCTTTTGCAGGCGAAGACCGCTTTTGTCAGGGTAGGAACGTCCTTGTGTTCCCGCTCAAAAATAGTCCTTGTGGAATCCCTTCCCGCTTAAACATTTCGGGGGAAGAGGACCGTGGCCACCTATATAAGTAGCTAGAACCTCCACTGCAAAGGAGGAGGATCAACTCACAGACTTGGCCACCACACAAGGATCAGGAACACCAGCCTCCTGACCCTCCTGAGCTTAGGAACCCTTGTATCAGTTCATACTCTAGGGTGGCGTTTGGTTCGAGGGCGAGGATGGTTTGGCTGATGATATCCCCAACCACATGGTTAGGGATAGTCATTTTTGTTGTTTGGTTGGGTAGGATTGAGTGGGTTGGATAACCACATTTTATTGTTTGGTTGGAAGGATGAGAATTGGATAGATTGTTGTGATGACTTCTTTGCTAGAAGAAGGTAAGATTACCACTACACATGCAATTTTAGATCAACTTTTTGAAATCAACTCGTTGTACCGAGTTAAGAAGCAAGCATGCAAAAAAAAAGAGGTTATATCCACACTATTTCTACATTGTTTGCTTGCGTAAAGAAGTAATCATGACAAACGAACGAGCAAGTAGATTAAATGCAGACATTCTTCATACACGAACCATCTAACTACAGAAAAATGAGAAAGATATACGTCAGATCGTTGCACAAAAGAGCAGCAGCGCAGTGCTTTTTTTGGCCGGGTGTAGTGCGGTGCTTCTCCGTGCTTGTCGCAGAGAAACGGGAGAGATCAAATCGGACCACATAAGAGGGCAGATGGACAGGGCTGCCTCGTCAAGTCCAGCTGCCAGCGCTACCCGTTCCCTGCCGCCGGCGCTCGCCAAGCACCGCTGCCCGTGCAGCCCGTCCCCGTCTGCAATCTCTGTTCGTGAGGTGAGATAAACAAAAGAAAACGATTCGGGAGACGAGGGAGGTAAACTGAAGCGAAGCGAGCGTGGGTGGCTGCCCTCGTCCGCCAGATTCTCGCGGCTATCGGCAACCAGGTTTCAGAGCGAATATTCCTTAAAACAGGTTATCCCCAGCCATCTCATCCTAACTTCCAAACATGTGGCATCCTCAAAAAATCTGGCTATCCCTATCCCACTAAGGGATAGCCCCAGAACCAAACGCCCCCTAGCTCGCCCGGAGCCAATCCACCAAAGCAAGAAGTAGGGTCTTACACCACACGGTGGCCCGAACCTGGATAAACTCTTGTGTGCTTGTTTGTTGTTTGCTTGAATCCTTCCACCGAGACGAGAGCGAGGCACTAGGTAGACGTGAGTGGGAAAGATCTTCGTTCACGCCCCTATGTTCGAACTTAACGGGTTTTGCGGAGCCCTAAATCCGACATCTGGCGCGCTAGGTAGGGAGCGCGTCGAGATCTCGCCTCTCCGACGACCTCACCCGCTCTCGTCCGCCAACCCCGCGTCTCCCGGTTCCAACAAACCACGACGACGATGGCGGAGGCGCACCAGACGCGTGCGGAAGCCCGTGGCATCCGCGTCGCTCAGGCATCGCCCTTCGATCGCGGGACCCGCCGCCACCCGTCTTTGATTGGGGTGGACGGCACGATGACCATCGGCAACCTGCCGCCGGAGGACCGCCAGCTTCCTCCGCCTAGTCAACGCCAAGGCCGTGCGGCAACACGGGCGGCCGAACACACGGCGGTAAGCTCGCGGGACCAGCGCGAAATGGCGAACATGAGGGCTGCTATACTGGTGGCCAGGGAGCTGCTAAGGTGTCGGCTGCTCGACAACGGCCACGATGCCCTGCTCCTTAGGGTGGCCAAGCTCCTCGACGCTGCCAGCACCAGAGCCGAGCCGTTCTGCATCCACACAACGACGTCGGGGACCGGGTGCCGCCTCAGCCACACATGGTCACCCGTATGGTCAAGACTCGCTGCGACCTACGGAGGCGACATGGGGTATGATCCTCTGAACCCTGCATATGATGCCGCCCCTTTGCCTCGAAGCCCTCTATATTCAGGAACCACCCCCGTCGAGGACCCACCGGAGAGCGACCTCAGGGCTACGCCAAACGCCATATGCAACCAGGCGTCGGCGCAAGGGGGCTCAGGAGCGGGAGGTCAGGAGGCGGATCCCCCGCTCATGACCCTCGACCCACCACCATCATCGCCCACGGCCATGGAGCGCGGATAAGACGCACGCCGGTGCCTGCGGGGGCTGGTCCCGCAGCACCGGCTGTAGGCCTCGGGCCAACAATGTCTCTGACCCAGGCCTCGGCCGGCCAGGGAGCTACTCTGGGTGCCACATCAAGACATAAAGGGGAGGGAAGGCGCGGGTCAGGCCCTCGTCCCCCCACGCGTGACCCGTCGCGCATGGCCCGCCCTGGATTTCACCAGGGGCTCATTGGCGGCGGGTACGATGCGCACGGGGAGGGGCATTCTCCCCCCTCCGTTCAACCTCAAGACGCCGCACCTCCTGGCGCACCATCCCCCGGGCTGCGGAGGGTGCATCTAGAGGCGGTATGGCAGCCCGTCCTACGCGCATTAGGAGGGCCCAAGACCGCGGCTCCGTCCCCTGCTCACGAAATCCCGTACCCGCTGGGCCCGGCCCTGATCAGGAAGGGCTCATGGACAATTAGGAGTGTGGGTAGGGCGGGATCCCCCTCGCACCTCAGGACGTCGCGTCTCTGAGCGACGTCAGCCCTCAGGGGCAAAACACGTTTGGATATCGCGTAAGCGGCGCGCCTGGTGCTCAGAGGGGGGGCTATGGCCAAGGTCCCATCCCCCCATTATGCATAGTGTCCCACTTCATGGATGCCGCCTTCGGGTAAGTTCATGAGGGAGCGGACTAGCGCGGGGCGGGGCCCTCAAAGCGAAGGGGCGGGCACATCAGAAGATCTCCGCTCGTGACACTCTCACGTAATAATGAGTGGGGTTGAACAGGCCCAGAGTCTCCGGAGCGTCGCCCTAGGACCTCGGGGGCTCCCTCCCACGCCGAGTGGAAGCACCAAGCTCCGCATTGACCGTCGACACTGCCCCCCAATGGCTATGCCCACATCCGCCGGTGGTAGCCCTACGCTCCGCGCCGGGGAGAAGACCGAAGACCTGCCCAGGGGCCGGACGCGGCCCCTCCTTTTGCTATTCGCATTTGCTCCTTCTGTATCCGCCTTCTCAGGCCGATCTCGCCGCCGCGCGACTCGTTTTCTGAATAAAGGGAGAGTTTTGTGTGTGTTTCGCGATTTCCGCCGTGTTTTTTTGCCAGATCGTCTTTTCGTCTCTCTTAGCCAAGCCAGTCTACGTCCGCAACCCCGCCCTATCACTCCTCGCGAGCAGGGGCCGAGGCATGGGCACACGTTCTATCTGGTCCGCTGTCGGACCACCAACCACTCTTGCGCTCACAACAGGTACCCGCGAGGCGCGCCCAGACGAGGCCGGTGGACGCTCCGTCCCGACGCGCGACAAGGACTTGAGGCCACGACCTCAGGAGCAAACAAGGGAGTACTTAAAAACCCATCCATAAAGTGTTCAATTACATCATCAAAGTTATAAACCTTGTGACACGCGCCTCACCCGGCTTTGGAGCCACAACCAAAAAGCAAATTTATGGCAGGAACTGGATTAAGCACCGACGCCCTCGCCGGAACTGTCGGTGTCGCCCCCCTCAGGCACCGGCGCGTCCTCGATAGCTGGAACGAGCTCCATCACCAACGCGTCCACATGGTCGCTCACCCAATTTTCTGAGGGGCCGACGTCCGCCGCAGGTGCAGGCTCCAACAGAGCCTCGAAGTCCGCATGGGAGTCAAGGCGGTGCAAGTTGCCGAAGATACGGGAAACCGCGCTCTTCAGGACGTCGCGGCTTTGCTCCTCGACGCGCTGCCGGGCCTTCCTGACCCCGCCTTCGAGACACTCCACCACCCTGGTAAAGAACCCAAGGTACACGGCATCATCATTTACCAGGGGGGCCAGCGACCCCCGAGCCAAGAAGTTCTCCTAGGGCCCGGCCAGCCCGGTGCCGCAGGGCCTCAAACATCTCCGAGCGGGTGTGCTGCATTCCACGGACTCGTGCAGCCTCCTCAGAAGTTCGAGCTGCGAGGGTGGAAACGTCCTCCACTTGCTGGTGGAGGCAAGACAATTCCGCAATGGCGGCGGCGCGAGCCTTCTCCGACACTCGCTCGCGGCTCTCCACCTCGGCACAAGCCTTCTTCGACGACCGTTCACGACGCTTGGCTGCAACGCGAGCGTTCTCCGACACCTGCAGGCGATGCTCGGCATCCGCCAGGCTACTCTTAAGCACCGTGATCTCCTTCTGGAGCTCCTTGCGCTTGTCAGCAAAGCGAGTCTCATGAAGCCCCAGCTTCTGGCGGTAATCTTTCCAGAGGTGCTCCGCCTCCCCAGCAGCCTTCTTTGCCGCGATCTCATGGTCATCAAGGTTGCCCTCGGCCTCGGCTAGTTGGTGCTCCATCGTCTCTAGGCGTTCGCGCTCCATGCTCAGCTCCATTGCCTCAAGTGCCAGCGCCTCCTCCTGTGCCGAGAGGCGAGCAGGACTATCATCGTCAGCCATAGGTGCAGCAAGGGCAACCCTTCGGGCACGAACGTGGCGCTCAAGCGCGGCGTTTGAAGCTTCGAGCTCGAGCTCATGCTCCTCCGCGGCCGCGCAGCGGCGCTCGGCGTCTCGGGCCTCCTTCAGGGCGCGAGCGCAAGCCTCCTGAGCCGCGGCGACTGACGCCTCCGCCTTCCTCAGGGCGGTTTCATGTTGCATCTGGCTTAGGTTGACGGCGGCCCTCAGCTGGCGCCAACCCCTCACCAGATGTAGACCCTTGGCCTCAACGCGCTCATCAACTTCAGCAACCGAGACCTCGAGACGCTTCAGGGCGTCCGACGCCTCCTGCACAAGGCCGTGGCGGACCACACTCCGGGGCACCGCAAGTTCCAGAAGACGACCGGGCTCGTCCCCGGCACCCGTGTCGCCCAAAGGGGGCTCCCCCTCTTCCACGGGTTCAGTGTGTACCTCGGAGCTACTTACGGAGGCGCGCAGCACCTCCGGCGCTGGGAGCAGGTATGGCCTTGGCGGACGGACAGCTGCTCGAGCCGCCTCAAGGGCAGGCTGACCCATGGTGAAGGCAAGACCCGGAGCACGGAGCGGGCTCCCGATGTACCAAGAGCTGCCTAGCCCCAAGGACGCTTGGGGGCTAGGGACATGACCTGCGCGATAAGACCCGGGCATGACTTCGAGGGCCCGAGCATGGCCTCCTGAAGGCCCGGCTTGGTATAGAGAAGGAATGCAGGCAAAAGCTCCTGCGGGCCTCGCCGGGTGACTCGCGGATGAGGCAGAAGAGACCCTGTAGCTCAAGAGGTCAGCGGAACCGCACTAAGAGAGACGGGGAGAAACATAGCACACGCACCTGCTTGGTACAGTCAGCTTCATCCTCTTCAAGGCCCTCGGAGCAGGACCAAAGATGCTCCTCAGCCTCCGCCTCTTGCCTAGCGTCGCGAAGGATGATGGGAGGCTGCCTGAGGCAGATATGCCTAGTCCCGGAGCAAGGCCGGAGCAAGCGCCCGCAGCCGGCGCCTCGCTCCCTGAGGTGGCGCTTCCCGGACTCGCCTCGGCCAGAGGCGGCTGCACCTCCGCCTCGGCTGTTTCAGGAGCCAGCGGCGCCTCAGCGCTCCCCGCCACCTCCACCAACACCGGCGCCGTGGCTTCGTCCACTCGCTCCAAGGATGGGGCCGAACCCAGGCCAGGGGCTCCGCCAGATGCGTCTGCCCCAGAAAGGAAGGACGGGCTTGCGGGCTCGGATACCACCACGGAATTGTCGCGAGGATTGGCGGTGCCCCCTGGGACCAGCCCCCACGCATCGAAGCGGGGCATCCTGTCAGCAAGGGCCCTTCCGGCTTTTGGAGCCAAGTACAAGGGAACCGCGGAACCAGGGCGAGCCTCAGGCACTCCACCAACAGCAGCCACATCAGCCCCTGGATCGTGTTAGGAGGGAGCTGCTTCCGCTGAAGACGCGCGCGATCATCGAGAACCCACATCGGGTTGGAATCGCGTTGGAGTGCGGCGACACGGAGGACAAGGAAGTCCCTCACCACCATCGCCAGGGTCAGCCCGCTCTTCTTCAAGTTTGCCAAGCGGCGCATCACAGGCTCCGCCCGAGGATCCGAAAGAGCTTCATGCCTCCGACCAGAGTTCGGCACCGCCGGGGCATCGGGAAGATGAAATTGAGGGCTGTACGCGACGGCGTCGATGAACACCCATTGCCGGCGAAACCCGTCTATGTTAGGATGAAGCGAGAAATCAATTCCGGAGGCAGCAGTCGCCTCCACCGCGCGCAATGACACGCACCCCGAGCGCTGCCCCCCGTCAACCAAGGAGAGGGCGAAGAAGTGGCGGAGCAAGGCCACCGAAGGGGAAATGCCAACGAAACCTTCACACAGGAACGTGAATCTGGAAAGAAGGACAATGGACCCAGGGTCCAGGTGTAACGCCCGAATCTGGTAATGCGTGAGCACTTCATAGAAGAAGTCGGAGAAAGGGGGAACGAGACCCCCGAAGATAGCATGGAGATGAAGCTGGATGTCGTTGGCGCCAAGCTCCGTCGCCGGCCAGGAGGTGAGCGAGACACGGGTCGGTCCCCACTCGTTGGTTGCGTCGGCCAAGGCGCGGCGTACCTTGTCCAGACCCTCCTGGTTCACTATGGCGGAGCGACCAATCGCCATTCGAGTTCCGGCGGCCACGCGGCAGCCTCGCCGTCTCCTCTCCTCTTCGCCCCGTGCAGCATGGCGGCAAGCAGGAGGGGGCCGAGAAGGCAAGCAGAGAAGAAGGGAGATTGGGAGGAAGGAAGCAGAAGCGGCAGCAAGAAGCCCTACCAGTCGTGCGGCTAGCAAGGCGCACAACTACCAAGACTGCGTGGGAGGTGGGGCCGCCCATGTCCCATCCAACCGTCGCACATCGGCCTGGCCCGCAACCTTTTTGGGGCCCGCGGCGCTTCGTCCTCGACTAAGGCTTCTCCCCGAAGCCAACTCCGCGCGCGCCTTGGGCCCGGGGGCTACTGTCGGCGTCCTGGGAACCGGGGTACCCAGACTTGCCTGTCTGCGGGCCGCGACGCGCTCCCTCAAGCGGCCTGGTATGGCCCAGCTGATCGACCAGCTGCTCAAGACCCTCGCGAGGGGCCAGGCCTTGCGAGGAGAACGACGCGAAGACCCCCCTCAGGAGCGGCCTCGATAAGGCGTTCCGGAGGGGCGGAGAATCCAAGGCCAGGCCTGCCTGAGGAGGAGGCAATGATGTCAGCAGTGACGCAACGCGCCAGCGGGTGCCAGCGTCCGCCAGTGGCGCAGTTGCCATTTCGGTGCGAAGGAGACAGCGCAGCCATTGGTTCCCAAGGAGCGGGGCAAAGGTTTCCTCTTTGGTGCAACAAGACCGAAGACCGCAAGGACGATAAGGAGGATGTCACCGTCGAGCCCACCACCGTGTCACCGCCTGATCCTTTTGTAGGCGAAGACAGCTTTTGTCAGGGTAGGAACGTCCTTGTGTTCCCGCTCAAAAATGGCCGTTGTGGAATCCCTTCCCGCCTAAACATTTCGGGGGAAGAGGACCGTGGCCGCCTATATAAGTAGCTAGAACCTCCACTGCAAAGGAGGAGGATCGACTCACAGACTTGGCCACCGCACAAGGAGCAGGAACACCAGCCTCCTGACCCTCCTGAGCTCGCCTCCTGAGCTCAGGAACCCTTGTATCAGTTCATACTCTTGCTCGCCCGGAGCCAATCCACCAAAGCAGGAAGTAGGGTCTTACACCACATGGTGGCCCGAACCTGGATAAACTCTTGTGTGCTTGTTTGTTGTTTGCTTGAATCCTTCCACCAAGACGAGAGCGAGGCGCTAGGTAGACGTGAGTGGGAAAGATCTTCGTTCACACCCCTGTGTTCGAACTTAACGGGTTTTGCGGAGCCCTAAATCCGACATATACATGTCCCCAAAGATATAATGATGTGCAATAAATTCCCAAGATTTTTCTCCACTTAGACATAAACACTTTCTCCCCCTGAATCTGATATTGGATAATGGGAGAGATAGGGTGAGATAAAATCAGAGCAAGATAAAATTAAAGCAAATATATTAATAGCTAATATCAAACACATTGACATGTCTTTCCCCACTTAAAGACATGTGGCTTCTCTCCTCTTTGATGACATGCGTCAATGAGTCATATGGTAAGATTTGATGTCACTCTCTCCCCCTTTGACATCAATTTCCAAGAAGGGTTCTTCTGGAGCATGAGTCAAGTAGGTGTGGTCCTTGAGAAACACTACAAAGCAAGATGTGGTTTATGATGCTGATAGAGGGAAGAGACATTAAGTGTAGTTGAAAATAATAGGCAGAATAAGTGGCAAAACATTTTCTCATAGTTCAACTCGGAGTAAATATTTTGTCAATCTCAGCTTACTTGGCAAGTGAAATCTCACGAAGATTTGCAATGAATTTGTTGAAAGATTTGCAAGGAACAAATCACAGAGTTTTCTATCATAGCCCTAGAATTGCTTTTAGTTAGTTGCATCTGTGAGCATCCATGCATCATGCTTAAATTCAAAAGAATTTGAATTGGGGATGTTCAAACCCTAGCACCAAATGAATTCAACTAGGTTCAAATAAAAAAATATTTTCAATGTGTAGCGACCACGATCTGAATGGACCGAAGTCTCTGTGTTTCAGTGTCATCCCTGGATCGGTAATGCTGACACGCACAGTACATGAAGGATTTATAACAGAGTGGCAATCACACACTTATTACATCGAATGTCTCCAAACAAAACTTATTACAAAAGTCTATGGCTTAAGTCCATCTAACAAAATAACAACGCAAGGCTTGGAAGATAAGTGAGTCCATCAACTCCAACGGCATAGCTGAGTGCATGACAAACGACCTAGAACGTCTTACTCCTCGTATGAAAAGTCTGCAACATAACATGTTGCAGCCAGAAAACGGGTCAGCACGTGGAATATGCTGGCAAGATAACACAGAAGATGCAAGTAACAGAATTAAGGCTACACTATATGCATATTTGGCTGGTGGAGGCTCTAAGTTTAAAGTTTTTGCATAAAACCAATTTTTCCCTACAACAAAGGAATAAGTTTTATTTTAACTATCATGGTAGTTGAAACATCATTGAGTAGGTACCTCCAACTCAATCCCAAATTAAAGTAATCATTAACCCAACAAATTTAACTTTAGTGTGATGAGATCAACCAATAATTCAAGTACCAGATACTCAAGATTGTCCATAATCGGGGACACGGCTAATAATGATCAGTTTGTACACTCTGCAGAGGTTTGTGCACTTTTCCCACAAGACTCGATCGCCTCCGTTTGGTTTCTCGCATTGCATGGTGTTTGAGAAACGGATGACCGAGACACAGTCTTTTCGAAGGGGTCCCCTTAACCGATAGATAGGCTGGCACACCTACAATCCCTCTACATCTGCTAGCCCATCATGGAAAGGTTTCCCACAACTTACTCAACTATGCCAGAGCCCATAATGGCATTGTGGCTGCAGACGGAAGTTTCTAGCATGAATAGTTTTATGATCCCTTTGAGCCTGGGTGGCATTCCATAGGAAAAATCACATGGAACCCTGGGATTTCCTAGGACAACACTGGATTCTCCAGGTGCCCTGCAGCCGATCCACCCAGATGTGTATTTCAAGTAGCCACCTTAAGTTGAATCCTTAATTAACAACTCACATCTGTCATGGATTTCACTCAAACCCAAACCACGTCTACGAGCATAGCATGGCAACCTAAGCACAACATAGAAGTAACTCCCAAGGGTTTGAAAAATAATGCAGATAATAGGTTCTGCCTAAATCTACTTCCCAGTCCCACAAGTTATCAGATCCTACTCATGCAATGTGTGAGGGTTTGATCTAATGCATAAAACTGGGTAATAAAGAGTATGATCAAAGTGTTACTTGCCTTGCTGAGAATTCGCAAAACCTAGAGACTCGTAGTAGCACGCTTCACAGTCCGGGTATTCTATCACAAGCAAACAATAGCATACATAAGCAATCAAGCAATGATGCACAAACAAAACTCCAAAAGATAAGATCTAACCAGAAAGTTCAACTTAAGAACTCTGATTTGCAAAAAGAATCAAATCGAAAGAAGCAACGAAACTCAATCTGCGAAAGAAACGAGCTCCGATTACTAATTTGATCTAAGGTCAAATTTTACAGTAGCCAAAACTTTGTTCAAGTTGGTTAAACAGAAAGAGGGCGTCGAGACGAAGATCTGGGATTTTGAATCACCTGATTCCGACTCTCGAGCAAAATGATAAAGGAAAAACAAGATCAGGGCAGAAATCACGATCGGAATAATCGCAGATAAATACCCCGAAAAAGAAAACTGACGAACAGGCTAACAAACGAGTTCGCTGTCTGCGGCTAACGGACGAACAACGTTCGTTAAAACGAACATATGGACGAACGTTCGCTAAATAACTAAACCGGAGAAAAAAAACCGATCTAACCAAAAAACAGATCTAGGGTTTTCTAAAAAAACGATTGGTTAAAAAGAAAAACCGACGGCTACCTCGAGAACGACGAACTCCGGCGGCGGCGGCGGTCTCCGGCGGGAAGTCCGGCGGCGGCGGCGACTCCTGTGGGCGGCGGCGACTCCGGTGGGCTGCGGCGTGGCGGCGGCGGGCGGCGGCACGCGGCAGCAGCGGCGGTGCGGGCGGCGGCGCGAGGCGGCGGGCGGCGGCGCGCGGCCGCAGCGGCAGCGACGGGCGGCGGCGCGCGGCAGCAGCGGCGGCGGCGGCGGGCGGCGCTAGGGTTCGGCGTCGGGCGGGCTGGGGCGGCTAGCGGGCTGGGGCGGCGCCTTATAAAGGCCCCAGGCGAGGGAGTCCTGGCCGGGTATGGCCCGGAGGCGGTTTCTTTTTTTTTAAACGAGTCCCGGCGTGGTAAAACGGGCGAAAAAATACTAAACGGGGTCCAAAAATTCCGAAATAAATTTTTACTGTCCTCTAATAATATTTAGGACAAAACGAACATTTTTCCCGGACCTAAATGCAATTTTGAAAAATGTGTATTTTTCCTATGCAAATAAAATCGCAATTAAATCCAGAAAAATACCAAAAGTAATTTTAATATTTTTTTCCTCCAATATTTATGTTATTTTGGAGAAGTCATATTATCTCTGCGCGTATATTTTATTTAGAAATATTTTTTGGAGAGAAAAATAATTAAAACCAACGCTATCCTCATACCGGTATTCGAGAAAACTCAAATACAAAACGGTAGAATTTTCCAACTCTCTCCGTAGGTCCTTGAGTTGCTTAGAATTTCGAGGATCGCCAGAAACAAACGTTATCCTCGTAGAGAAGTGACTTCCCCTAATTCATGTGTAACTGATGTAAGTTGCCACCATGAATTTGAGAAAGTTTGTTTTGTTTCCTCTGGAATCATCCCAAGTCAGTTATGCATGTTCGAATGTATACTATGGTTTGGCAGATTAATTACCTCCACTCCATATGTATTCCCTAGCACACCAAGCCACTGATTAATTTGTTCAAGGAGAAGAAGTTCCTTCCTAAGATCCGGACTTTCGTAAGGACTTTGATATCCTCGATGATGGTTCCCAACCAGAACTCGGTAGTGCTTTATTATAAGACTACTATGTGGTCATGCTTGTCTGGGACAACATGTTAACATGTGTGTAGCAGAGCGAGCTCAAGTTTTGGAGCTTGCTATCGTAGTTTATTTCTCGAGAATCCTGCAACGATATCTCGTTGATTTGTGTTGCAAATTTTCTTTTTCCGGATATGTAGTCCGAGATATCGTGTCACCAATCGGATCTGAATCTCAGGCAGATATGATGGTTGGAACATTCCCAACATTTGCATTTTGTTCCCAGCTTGCATCCGCCTTTGTGCCATTTTACTATGGTCTGCCTTCTCAGTAATTGTTGTTCAAGGTCATCTTCAACAGTGGTCCTACCATAGGTCCCATCCATTTTCGGTGATAAGCAAAAATCAACCATTGCGTGTATTCAACAAGGTAGTCCACATCATCCATTCTAGTCTGAGTGTGCCATTCCTTCCGAACTTCTCAAACGATCGATTGTGATTTGCCTTAGGCTGCTATAGAGAGTTTCATTGATCTTTGTATCAAAAGTAATTCTTTTTGCCGCTTAAGGGAATAATTTTGCGAGACGCCTTCTCTAAGGTGCCCCGTCAAAATCATGGAAATTCTATCCTCGCTATCCTAGAACCATCCACCATCTTCTAAGCGTGGAATTGTTGCCTATCAAATTGAACCTTCATCGTCTGTTATTATACATTCCTCACAATGCATGCTTTGTGTCTCAACTCAAGGGGTGTTCTTATGTCTCACTCCATGAGTTGATCTTGAGTTGCTCGATCTTTGTGAAAATCGAATTATGTAGAGTTTCCATGTCTTGTTTTATCGTGGTTGAGTGAAGATCGCGAAAGCAAAGATGCCAAGATCAACATGATGCAATGAATCAACATCTTCGAGGAGGACAGTTGGATCATGAAGATTGTGATAGTTAATGTCCCCCTGCCTTCTTACCCTATGTCTTGAATCTCGGGACAAGATTCTTGTTTAGTGGGGTGAGTTATCATAGCCCTAGAATTGCTTGTAGTTAGTTGCATTTGTGAGCATCCATGCATCATGTTTAAATTCAAAAGAATTTGAATTGGGGATGTTCAAACCTTAGCACCAAATGAATTCAACTAGGTTCAAATAAAAAAATATTTTCAATGAACCCAAAAATGCCTTTAGAAAAGTTCATCATTATTGAATTGGCTAAAAACCTCTGCCAAAAATGGTGCACATATTTCTAGGACATTATGGATTTTGAATTAATCCATATTGTATTTTAATTGGGGCATTTCAGTTCTACAAATATTTTAAATGCTCTAATAATTCTGAAAACTAGTTGTGGGATGTTGGGAATATTCCAATATGTGCCCACAATTTATTCCAGGATTATATAAAATGGTTTAGTATTTAATTTAAACCAGAACAGCTAGCAGAAAATAGAAAACATAAACAAATGTTTAAAAGTCATAGGAGAGAGAACGTACCTGCAGCCCACCTAGGCGGCCCGCTACTGTGCAGCTCAGCTGCCAATCGTCTTCTCCACCGCGCCAGTAGACAAGGCGCGTGTGCCCGACCCGCGCGCACTCCCCGCGCGCCACGCTGCAGCTGCCCGGTTGCCTCCCAAGACACGTCGACGACACAGATGACTTCACCGCTGCCGTCCGCATCGACCCATCCGCCTCTGCTCGCTTTCCCTCCTCTGCAGCTCTTTCTCTCTTTCCCCGAAGCCGAACATCGTCGTAGCCTTCAACGCCGCTCGTCACTGCCACAGCCACCGCCTTGCCTCTCCGTCATGTCCGAAAGGCCCGTCGTGATGCCCTTTTCCTCCTCGACGAGCCACACATCACCGGACGCTGCGTAGCCTTGCCATCAAGCTCGACTCTGCTGCCTCTGCAATGAGATCGCCGGCGACCTTGCGCCCTCTCCGACGCCTCCTCAAGCCCGCTGAGCAGCTCCTCAAAACCATCGTGAGCTCCTCTTCATTCTCCCCCTCTCCCCACCGTCGACTGCGTCCCCTAGCCGTTGTTCTGTCATGGTCGCAAGCCCCTCGCCGCCGGCCATGACATGGTCGTGGCCACACCCACTGCAGCTCACATATGAGCACTACTGTGTACTCAGCAGCTCCCCAGCAAACCCACGCACCCACCAACTCCTCCTCCCGTGCACCATAGCATCATCCTCGCCGACGCCCGAACTCCGGCTGCCACACAGGTCGCTTTCGCCGTTGATTTAGGCCACCGGAGCTGTTGCTTTCTACACCACTGGACGCGGAGCACTCCCAGCTTTTTGTAGAGCCTATTCGCGCACCAAACCATCGCCGGACGGTGATTTCCGAAACTCGTCGCCGTGTTATGTGGCCACCGGCAACTTATCACCGGCGTATCTGACGTGGCGTTGTCATCAGCCACTGATGACCCCGCTAATTAACCCCCTCTCTCACTATTATATGGGCCCCACGCCCTAATTAAATTGGGATTTATTTCCTACTTAGTTTAGATTAACCCAGCCGGCCCCACATGTTGGTTTGACCCTGCCACATCAATGTTGACCTAGCCCACTCGTCAGCCTCTAATACTGCCCTCTTACACTAACGTGCTGAACCCATAGGTCAGGTCTGACCTGGAACGGTCTATTGACCAGGTGACGTCAGTATTACTTAATGCTGGCGCAGTAAACTATTTCTGGAATTTAAATAAATCTAAATGATTTATTTATTTTCAGAAATTTGCCTAAACTTCTAAAAATCATATAAAATAAACCGTAGCTCAGAATGAAATAATTTATATATGAAATTAACAGAAAAATCCAAAGAATCTGCTTATGGCATTTCCATGCATGTTAGAACAACTATTGGCTACTATTTAGGGCAAATCAAATAAATGGCATTTGAATATCCACATATGGAGTTTGAATTTGAACCTTGGGTTCAAACCAACTTCATTTAATTGTGTTGCTAGTTGCATTAGCTCAAATTATAGCATACTGTCATGTCATAATCATGTATCATATTGTTGCATTGCATTGTTTGTGTTCCTTCTCTGTTTGCCAGTATTGTCCCCTCTTAGTGGACGTAGCTCCGATGATGAGTTCGATGACACCGATGAAGAGTTATACTGTCTTCTGAAGTGCCAGGCAAGCAAAACCCCATTGAGCATTCTAACACAATCCCACTCTCTCGCTCTTGCTCTCTTTTATCGCATTCGGACAACAACGATTCAACTGTTATTTGCTACAGTAGCTGAACCCCTTTTCTTATGCATGAAATGTCATTGCCATAGTAAATAGTTGAAACCCACTAGCATGAGTAGGAGTTGTTTGATCCATGTTGTGCCTACTCATTCATGCTTTCTTCTTATGCATGCTACTGCTTAGAGTTGAGTCAGGTCTGATTCATCGGGGATGAATTGGAATGTGGCAAACATGTCCTACTGTTGAGAGCTAAGTGTGTGAACACGATTTGGTAAAGGTAGCGATGAGAGGCCATGTAGGAGTACATGGTGGGTTGTCTCATTGAAACCGTCCTCAGGAACTAAGTTCTATGTTTGTGATCCATGAACAGCTACTACCACACGTTGGGCCCTGAAATATGACCCCGCTTGACTTATTAACCCCCCCTGTCCTCTGTCCAGGAGTTGCAACTAGTTTGTGGTGCTTGTAGGATATGTGTTGGAGGTCGTGCGTAGTGCTGGCCCTAGGGGTGGGCTATGATGTGGTAGATACACCGTGGCACGGTGTACCAAGTCGCCTGTTTGGTGTCTCGGGAACCCTGCACACATTTTTTGGGGCCGTGAGCGAAATCTCGGTCGGACTTCCTTGCGGATGGAACTCAAATAGGCGATAAAATGGACTAGAGACTTGTGTGGTTAGTCAGGTCGTGGTCTACACCCACGTCGGCTTTCGCTTGAAGTTTGTCGAGCACATGTCATGTGCAGACGCTAAGTGGTGGAAACATGTGTGAAGGAGTACACCCCTACAGGGTTATAAATGATCTATTCGAATAGCCGCGTCCCCAGTAAAGGACTTCTGGGTTTCCTGTACGGTTCATAGACAAGTGAAAGTGGATACTTTAAAATGCGCAAGATAAGCGTGATTGCTATGGATGGCCTTCCTGTAGGGAGACGGGAGCGGATCCATAGTGGTGTATTGATATGGTGAATATGTGGACTTGTGTGTGCCACCTCAAAAGAGTTACTTGCAGTCATAGTATAGGTTAGCCACCGAGTCAAAGATGGCTTGATGCAGTTAAACCCCACAACCCCCTTTGTTGATAATGAAGCATATGTAGCTAGTTCTGATGTAAGTCTTGCTGAGTACCTTTGTACTCACGTATGCTTAATTTATGTTTTTGTAGAGGAAACATCAGTCTCACTAGTAGTTCCGCATGGACTTCGACGTTTAGCTTGTTACCTCAACTACGATCTTGTACCCTTGGGAGGGTCTTGTAGATAGTCAGGCTTCACAGCCACTTTCATTTGTAGTTGTCTGTACCCAGACATGTTATGCTTCTGTTGCTTGTATGCTCTGTATGTTGGGTCATGAGACTCATGTTTGTAATATCTAGCTCCTCGGAGCCTAATGAATAAATACTTTGATTCATAGAGTTTTGTTGTGATGTCATGTTGTATTTGCACATATCAAGCATATTGTGTGTATGTTATTGAAATGCTTGGTATGTGTGGGATCCGACACCTAGTTGTTTACCCTTGGTAGCCTATCTTATGGGGAAATGCCTCCTAGTGCTTCCACTGAGCCTTGGTAGCTGGCTACTGCTCCAGAACACATGGATTGACCGGCATGTGTCCTTCCTTGCTCCTGTGTCTGTCCCCTATGGAGAAATGTCACGCGGTGTATACTGGAGTCATGTTAGCTTGCTACAACCCGGCAACACTCGCTGCTGACCGACACGTGCATTGTTGGGTCATGTATGCTTGTCACTGTAATTTAGCGCCACTCTTGGTTTACAACTAGTCATGTCGGCTCGTTCTCTATCATATGGATGCTAGCGACACTATCATATACGTGAGCTAAAATGCGCAAACTTTCCCGGGCCAGGTAAGGCGGCACCCGTGGGGATACCGTGTGTGAGGCTGCAAAGTGATATGATGTGTTACATGCTAGACCGGTGTGATTTAGGATCGGGGTCTCGGCATTTTTAGAGAAAAACTGAAGTAAGAAATGAAGTCCAGATGGAAAAAAATTGAAAGGACAAAATAAAGATGCAAAAAGAAAAACAAATGAATAAAAAGCACTTAGAGAACTTCATCTAGAGAGGGGGTCGGCAACAAACTCACCTATGTTAGAGTATATTAACTTAGGAGTCGAGTGAGATCACTTGATCATATGTCATACTCATCATTTAAGCTCAAAATGACGTTACCATTTATCTTTTATGCATTTTGATGTATTCTCATCTTGTTGAGTTGCTTTGAATCATGACTTGGATCAAAGTGTTGGTGCAATGATTGGCCCCTTATGTTTTGGAGTTTGTTGACATAAACAGTGTGGGACTTATGTGATTGCTAGTGCATGTCGACATTCTGGGAACCAGGGTACCCAGACTTTCCTACCTGTGGCCCACGACGTGGCTCCTTTTCAGGCATGGTACGGACCATCTTCAGCATCGACACTCAAGACCCTTGCGAGGGGCCAAGCCTCGCGGGATGGATGACACCAAGACCTCCAGAAGGGGCAGCCTCACTTGGCTGGCTCCTGAGGAGCGGAGAACTCTCTGTAGCCCCCCACCTCGCGAGGTTTGCATGACGCAAAGCCATGACGACCAAGGCCAGGTGGGCTTCAGCGGGAGCAGTACATCAGTTTCCTCTTTGGTGCTAAGGAAGCAGGCCCAGGCGCAGAGTCCCGAGGAATCTGCCAAAGGTTTCCATTCCAGTGCAACGAGACCAAGACCGCCAGGACGGAGGTCATCACCGATCCCACCATGGCGTCAGGATCAGAGGCTATGCAGGTGAAGACCACCTTTAGTCAGGATAAGATGTACTAGTTGTCTCCCTTCAAATTTGGCCGTTGTGGGATCCCTTCCCGCTAACATTTCAGGGGAAGTGGACCTAGGCCACTATAAATATAGGATAGCCACCACCATAGGAGGGGATCGGATCGGTCGGAGAAAAGATCACTCATGCCTTCCTCTCCACCACAAGGCAAGAACACACCTCTGGAGGTTGTTCGCCCATTGTACTAGTTCATCCACAGTCCATCTCGATGCTAATCCACCACACTGCTGGAGGAGGGCCACTCATCGCTAGGTGGCCTAAACCAGGATAAACTGCCTCGTGTCTCTTTTACATTCCCGTTCATCGTGCTAGTTCGTGAGATGGCAAGTAGGTAGATAGGCGAGGTTGAGTTCTTCGCACGCACCCCAGAGTCTGAACCTAGAAGGGTTTTGCGGAGCCCTGAATCTGACATTTGGCGTGCCAGGTAGGGGGTGCGCGTTGAGGATCCACTCTCCCCGTCACCAAGCTCCCTCCACGAGATACAGCTCCACACATGGCGGGCTTCGCTCTGCCCATTGGACCGCGGGCGACATTCGGGGACAGAGTGGGCATCTGAGCCCTCTCCCCCGCTTTGCGTTAAGTGCAGTGGCCGCCAAGGTTCCGGCCGGCGCTGCCTCCACGGTACAACGGCACGGCAGACCACATGGGGTTTCTCCAAGCCTATATAGAAGCCGTCCGAGAAGCCGCTGGCGACGACAAGGCGATGGCAAACTGGCTCCCCCTGGCCCTCGTGGGGGAGCCGCATGCGTGGTTTCTTAGCTTGTCGGACTCCTTGGTGGCTTCCTGGGAAGAGTTTTGTGGCCTATTTGTCACGCACTACGCAGTGCATGGACCCAACATGGTCGTGGCACTTCTCGGAGGTTCGCGGGCGCCGGCATCGGATCGGCACACCAAGCAGTTCATACAACAAGCGGGGGTCACATGCTCGCCCCCAAGATGGGTGGTCCATAGGTCCGACCTCACCTTCGAATCAAGCGACCATCCCGAGTCCACGGCGGGGGCGGGCGTTCTCCCTATGCTCTGCACACCCACCATATGCAACGTGGCCATCACCAAGACCCTCATCGACGGTGGAGCCGGCCTAAACGTCCTCTCTATAGAGACGTTCAACCTCCTCCGTGTACCCTGCGAGCGACTCCTCCCCACCAAGCCTTTCTCCGGGGTCGTCGACGGTTCCATCAACCCCATCGGGCAAATCCACCTCTCGGTCACCTTCGGCAGGCGCCATAACTACCGCACCGAGCTCATCGACTTCGACATTGCCCGCATCAACTTGTCGTATAATGCCATCCTCGGCTACCCAGCGCTGGCCAAGTTCACGTCGGCAACCCATCCCGCGTACAATCTCTGGAAGATGTCGGGAAGCAGCGGCGTCCTCACCGTGCCAGGAGACACCAAGGACACACTTCAAGTGCTCAAGCTTGCTTATGGGTTTGTGGCGGCTGCACGAGCGCACGACAGAGGGGCGCCGAAGACCCCGAGGGCTGCCCCAGCAAAAAATAAGCAGTTGTTTTCTCAAGATCGGGCGGAAACAAAGCAAGTGCCAGTGGATGAAGACGGGAAGTCGGGCTCCACCTTCACCATAGGGGCTGGCCTCCCCGCAGACCAAGAAGAGGCTTTGATTCGTTTCCTATGCATGAACATGGATGTGTTCGCGTGGGAGGCAGCGGACCTGGTCGGGGTCCCGCGCGAGGTGATCGAACACCACCTAATGGTGTGCCCGAACGCGCGCCACGTGAAGCAGAAGGCGCGGCGACAAGCTCACGAGAAGCAGGCGTTCATCACTTAGGAGGTCCGCACGTTACTCGAAGCAGGCGTCATCTGAGAAGTGCGCCATCCAGAGTGGCTCGCGAACCCGGTTATCGTCTCCAATAAAGGCGGAAAGGAGCGTTTCCTCAGGACCCTTTCCCTCTCCCGTGCATTGATCGGATCGTCAACTCTACCGCCGAGTGCGATCTGATGTGCTTCCTGGGCGCCTTCTCGGGCTATCATCAAATCAATATGGCAGTGGAAGATGTCAAGAAGATGGCCTTTCTGACTCCTTGCGGGGTGTACTGCTACACCTGTATGCCATTCGGGCCGCGCAATCCAGGAGCTACTTTCTAGCGAGTAATGCACATCGCCATGGGGGGCAGCTCGGGAGGAACGCAGAAGCATACGTCGATGACATAGTGGTGAAGTCTCAGGAAGCAAGAACCCTCGTCGGCGACTTGGAAGAAACCTTCGCCAGCCTGCGCAAGGTGGACCTGCGACTCAATCTAGAAAAATGCGTGTTTAGCGTCCCGTCGGGCAAGCTCTTGGGTTTCATGGTGTCACACAGAGGGATAGAGGCCAACCCCAAGAAGGTCAAGGCTATAGAAAATATGAGCCCGCCAAAGACCATCAAGGAGATGCGGAAGCTAGCAGGTTGTGTGACGTTGCTTCGACGATTCATCTCCAAGCTGGGGGAACGCGCCCTCCCTTTCTTCAAGCTGATGAAGAGAAAAGGCCCATTCGAATGGACCCCTGAGGCTGATGGAACTTTCGAGGACCTCAAGAGATATCTCACCAGCCCTCCTGTGATGGTGGCGTCGCGCCTCCGCGAGCCCATGGTACTCTATCTGGCCACCACACCACATTCAACCAGCGTCGCGCTAGTAGCGATCTGGGAGGGGCGCCAAATTGGTAACCCAAAGAAACAGAGCAGCTCACGCCCGGCTAGGGCACCGTGAGCTCAGGACAGCGCCCAGGGGACCGCAACGGACCTTCAAGATGGCAAGGCTCATGAGGACGGTGCACTTGGGGCCTCGGTGATACGTCTCCAATGTTTCTATAATTTTTTATTGTTCCATGCTATTATTTATGAAGTCTTGGATGTTTAATGGGCTTTATCATTCACTTTTATATCATTTTTGGGACTAACCTACTAACCCAAAGGCCCAGTCCAGATTGTTGTTTTTGCCTATTTCAGGGTTTTGCAGAAAAGGAATATCAAACGGAGTCCAAACAGAATGAAACCTTCGCGAGAGATATTTTTGGAGAAAATCACGCACGGGAATCTTCAGGACCAAGTCAGGGGGCTGAGGGCCTTCCCTCGAGGGTGGGAGGCGGGCCCCCCTTCCCTGGGGGCGCCCCCCTGCCTCGAGGCTGGCCCGTGTGGCCCCCGGTGCCCTCCTTCTTCCTATATATACCTACGTACCCTAGAAACTCCAAACGCAGAGAGAAAACCGTAATTCCACCGCCGTAGCTTCTGTTCCCGTGGAGATCCCATCTTGGAGCCTGTTCCGGGTGGGGGATCCATCACGGAGGCCTTCATCATCATCATCATCGCCCTCACCATGAGTTGTGAGTAGTTTACCACAGACCTTCGGGTCCATAGCTAGTATCTAGATGGCTTCTTCTCTCTCTCCGGATCTCAATACAAAGTTCTCCTTGATCTTCGAGGAGATCCATTCGATGTAATCTCTTTTTGCGGTGTATTTGTCGAGATTCGATGAATTGTGAGTTTATGATCAAGGTTATCTATGAAACATATTTGGTTCTTCTCTGAACTTTTTATGTGTGCTCATAATATCCTTGCAAGTCTCTTCTAATTATTGGTTTGGTTTGGCCTACTAGATCTATAGTTCTTGCAATGGGAGAAGTGCTTGGCTTTGGGTTTAATCTTGCGGTGTCCTTTCCCAGTGACAGTAGGGGCAGCAAGGCACGTATTGTATTATTGGCATCGAGGATAAAAAAGATGGGGTTTACATCATATTGCTTGAGTTTATCCCTCTACATCATGTCATCTTGCTTAAGGCGTTACTCTGTTCGTATGAACTCAATACACTAGATGCATGCTGGATAGCGGTCGATGTGTGGAGTAATAGTAGTAGATGCAGGCAGGAGTCGGTCTACTTGTCTCGGACGTGATGCCTATATACAATGATCATGCCTAGATAGTCTCATAATTATTCGCTTTTCTATCAATTGCTCGACAGTAATTTGTTTACCCGCCGTAGAATATCTCTATCATGAGAGAAGCCACTAGAAAAAACTATGGCCCCCGAGTCTATTCTCAACATATCAATCTACATCTACTTTACTTTTCTTGCTTTTATTTGTTGTTTTATTAAACCAAAAATACCAAAAATATAACTATCATCTCTATCAAATCTCACTCTCGTAAGTGACTGAAAAGGGATTGACAACCCCTTATCGCGTTGGCTGCGAAGTTCTTATTTGTTTGTGCAGGTGCGAGGGACTGGCGCTTGGTCTCCTACTGGATTGATACCTTGGTTCTCAAAACTGAGGGAAATTCTTACGCTACTGTGTTGCATCTCCCTTTCCTCTTCGAGGGAATACAACACAAGCTAAAGAGGTAGCACACGGCAGCCTCGAAGGGTGGCAAGGTTCCCGGAGACTCTCCAACTCAGGAACCTCAGGACTCCGCCGCCACATCCACCCTCGTCGAGCACCCAATATACTTCATCAGCACAGTACTACGTGATGCACGAGCCCGTTACCCCATGCCGCAGAAGCTCCAGCTAGTGCTCCTTGTGGCCTCCCGGAAGCTGCGTCACTACTTCCAAGGTCACCCAATCAAGGTCGTCTCATCTTACCCCTTGGAAAGGGTACTCCGGAGCCCCAACGCAGCGGGAAGAGTCACAGAGTGGAACATTGAACTACAAGCGTTAGAATTGGAATTCAGCACGACTCGGATCATCGAAGGAGCGGCCCTCGCTGATTTCGCGGTGGAATGGACTGACACCCTAGGCCAGGAGGTGAGCGAAGACCGCTCCCTCACCCCTGGAGACGAAGCCCCAGATGGATGGGTCTTGTACTTTGACGGAGCCTTCGCGCGGCAGGGCGCGGAGCTGGAGCTGTGCTTATCTCACCCACCGAGGATAAGCTATATTACGTCATGCAGCTATGCTTCCAGAATGGCGAAAAGGTCTCCAACAACATCGCAGAGTATGAGGGCCTGATCGCTGGCCTCAAGGCTACTGCAACGCTGGGGATGAGGCGCCTCACCATCAAAGGCGACTCCCAACTCCTAGTCAACTTCTCCAACAAGGTGTACACACCGAAGGACGAGCACATGGAGGCGTACCTTGAGGAAGTATGGAAAATTGAGAAGCGATTCTTGGACTTGGAGTTGCAGCACGTACTGCGTGGCACGAACAAGGAGGCGGACGACATCGCCAAAAAGGTGTCCCGACGCGTGCCACTAGACCCTGGCGTGTTCGAGGAGCGACTCTTCAAGACCTCATCGGTCCCTCCCACCAACGGGCCGGCACAGCCTCGAGAGGAGCTCCCACAAGGACCCTCCTCCGGTGCACCAGCTTGTGGGCCGACTTTGGGAGCTCGCCTACTCCTCGCGCTGGAGCCTCAGGAGGGGTGCTGGACAGAGAAGTTCAAGGTTTACCTGCTCCAGGGGACCCTGCTGGAGAAAGAAGAAGAAGCAGAGCATGTGGTGCGGCAAGCCACCGCGTACTGCATCCAAGACGGCGAGCTCTACCGAAGACAGCTGAACGACGTGTCCCTGTGATGCATATCCAAGGAGCAGGGACGCAAGCTGCTAGAAGACATACATGGCGGAGATTGCGGACACCACTCCTCCTCGTGAACCCTCGTGGGAAAGGAGTTCCGCGGCGGATTCTACTGGCCCACCGCACTCAATGACGCTTTAGAACTGGTAAGGTCTTGTGAAGCCTGTCAATTCCATGCAAAACAGATCCACCAGCCCGCACAGGGCCTCCAGACCATCCCGTTGTCCTTGTTGTTCACAGTCTGGGGGCTGGACATCCTGGGCTCGTTCACGGGGTGCCCGGGGGCTACCGTTACCTCTACGTCGCCATTGACAAGTTCACCAAATGGGCGGAGGTGGAAGCCGTCCGCACCATCCCGGCCGGCTCGGCAGTCAAATTCATCAAGGGTCTCATGAGCCTCTATGGGGTCCCGAACCGCATCATCACCGACAATGGCTCACAGTTCACCAGCAGTCCCTTCGAAATGTATTGCACTAACCTTGGAACGCGTATATGCTATGCTTCAGTGGCGCACCCGCGGAGCAATGGCCAGGCTGAGCACGCCAACGCCGAGGCGCTGAGAGGCCTCAAGACGAGGACCTTAAAGAAGAAGCTTGAGGCTTGCAGCAGGGGCTGGATCGACGAACTCCAGTCCGTGCTATGGTCCATCCGCACCACTGCAACCAAGCCAATGGGCGAGACTCCGTTCTTCCTCGTCTACGGAGCTGAAGCGGTACTCCCGCACGAGCTCAAGCACCGCTCCGCACGGGTTTTGGCGTTTGACGAGGCACGCCAGGACGCCTCGCGAGGGATGGACCTTATGCTGGGGAGGAGCGTCGTCGTCAAGCCTTGCTCCGAGCAGCGAGGTACCAGCAGGCGCTGCGGCGATACCACTGACGCAACATCCGCTCCGGGACGCTCGAGGTAGGCGACTTCGTCCTGAGGCGGGTACTCTCCAGGGAAGGGCTGCATAAGCTCTCGCCCATGTGGGAGGGTCCGTTCAGGATCTCCTGCGTCTCCAGGCCTGGTGTCGTGCGCCTGGAGACGCAGGATGGAGTCCCCATCCAAAACACCTGGACCATCCAACACCTCTGGAAGTTCTACCCATGAAGCAAGGCCCCGTGCCTGTGAAGGTCTCCGCTTGTGACACTCTCACGTAATAATGAGTGGGGTTGCACACGCCCCGGAGTCTCCTGAGCATCGCCCTGGGGCCTCACGGGGACTCCCTCCCACGTCTCAGTGGCAGCACTTAGCTCCACGCAGGTGAGAAGATGAAGACTAGCCTAAGTGCCGGACGCAGCTGTTCTTTTGCTTGCTTTCTGTAGCTGGTTTGTTTTTTCTGGAATGAAATTTGGAAGCGTTTGCTTTTTCTCTCGAAGAGCTTGAATTTCCCCCTCCTTTTTGGTTTTGATCGCTTCTTTCGTCCTTACCTCAGGAAGAGCGGCAGTTGCCTGTCGCTCCTCCTAAGCGCGTCCCACGCGCGGTGGCTACTGGTGCATACCGCTCGGGCCAGCCCACGATCACACCTTGCCAAGCCCGGGTACCCCAGCTACCCCAACGCTTCGGCATCTTTTATTCTCGCGGGACACGTTCGAATGAGCTCGGGCGTGCGCACGCTTTTTTCCAAATCCGTGACTCCAAGCACCACGACCAAGAGCTGTCGGTCACAGCTAGCTAAGCAAGTAAGGACAAGATGCCTCATGAGATTTCCTGATTTTGTAGTAGCACCACGACCCACGCCTCCGAAAGCTCAACGGCTCCAAGGTTGACAGGAAGGGAGCCTCGAGAGAAGGCCTGCGGAATTCAACGTCTACCACGGGCTCAGCAGGCTAAGTTAAACCCACACTTAGTAGTAGCACAGATGTTAAGACGCAACATGAACAGTAGAACATAACATGATATATTGGCGCAGCACCATAGTCCATTACATATCCCAGCGGGACCTGTTCTTAGGAAATATAGGAAAAACCCAAAGGGAGAGGAATGCTCGCGACAGCTCCTGAGGCCCGGCATCGGCAACATGGGGGCTCAGTCTGAGCCCCCCTCCTGTTTCACTGCGGCGCGATGGTGAGACGCTTCGTCGCCTCCCCCGACCCGAGCTTGGCGGCATGGCAGCTCATCAGAGCCGCTGCTGTCGGCGCTCTTTTCGAAGGAGGAGCCACCATCGCTGGAAGAACCCCAAGCATCGCCAAGGATGGGCTCGCCGTCGTCGCTGTCGTCCTCGGGGCAGCATCCCGCGCGCCGGCCGTCTTCTCCAAGCACCCTCATGTAGAGGGTCGCGAGGCCGTCGTACTTGAAGTGGAGGGTGCACCGCCTGCTCAGGCCCCGCGCGCAGGCAAATGTCTGCCAGCCGCGGGTCAAGGACACGCCGCCCACGGCAGCGACCTCGACCCCCACCCATGAGGCCTTGCTGCATCACCCGTCGGCTTGCAGCCATAGGCTGTCAAGCCTCCTCGGTAGCGACCTCACGAGGAAGCGCGGGAGCGGAAGTCAGGTGCCGGCGGGCCTCTCCGACCACACGACGAACTTCGGATAGGCATCAGCCGAGTGGGAGCGCGGTCGTGAAGGCCGAACAGGTACTTTGCGCTTCCCCTCACTACAGAGACCACCACGTCCGCCGCATTCCTCCCCACGTGAGGAAGCGACGCCCGAGCGCGAAGAAGCACGCCCGTGCCCCCAGGAAGCCATATCCAGGGTCGCAGCATACTTGCGGGGGCGCCCACGGCCCCTCTTCGCCGGGGGAACATCCGGGCCCTCATTGGGGGCCTTGCCTTTCTCAGCGGCGGAGAACTTCCTCGGTGGCGCCATGGATGCCTGAAGCGAGAAGAAGCAAGCAGCAAGGAAATGGAGATAAGTGGAGGGGACTCTGTCCCTCCCCATTTATAGCAAGAGGGAGGCAAACCGTTAGCCCCCATGATCACAGGTAATGATGACATTTTTTCTACATGCAGCAGGCTCCAGTCAAGTCGAACGGTTGCTGAGGCGACGTGGGGAAGTGGAGACGGCCACGTCCAATCCAGGCGCCATGCGTTGACCGGGCCCATAGGCGATAGGGGCCTGCGGCGCTTCGCCCTTGCAATTTGGCTTCGCCTCGAAGCCAAGTCCGAGCGCGCCTTGGGCCCGGGGGCTACTGTCGGCGTTCTGCGAACCAGGGTACCCAGACCTGCCTGCCTGCGGCCCACGACGTGGCTCCTTTTCAGGCCTGGTACGGCCTATCTTCAGCATCGACACTCAAGACCCTCGCGAGGGGCCAAGCCTCGCGGGGCGGACGACACCAAGTCCTCCAGAAGGGGCAGCCTCGCCTGGCTGGCTCCTAAGGAGCGGAGAAACCTATGCAGCCCCCCACCTCGCGAGGTTTGCATGACACAAGCCATGATGACCAAAGCCAGGCGGGTGCCAGCGGGCGCAGTACAGCAGCTTCCTCTTTGGTGCTAAGGAAGCGGGTCTAGGCGCAGAGTCTCGAGGAATCTGCCAAAGGTTTCCATTCCAGTGCAACGAGACCAAGACCGCCAGGACGGTAGGACGGAGGTCATCACCGATCCCACCATGGCGTCAGGATCAGAGCCTTTGTAGGCGAAGACCACCTTTAGTCAGGATAAGATGTACTAGTTGTCTCCCTTCAAATTTGGCTGTTGTGGGATCCCTTCCCGCCAACATTTCGGGGGAAGAGGACCTAGGCCACTATAAATATAGGATAGCCACCACCATAGGAGGGGATCGGATCGGTTGGAGAACAGATCACTCAGGCCTTCCTCTCCACCACAAGGCAAGAACACACCTCCGGAGGTTGTTCGCCCATTGTACTAGTTCATCCACAGCCCATCTCGAGGCTAATCCACCACACCGCTGGAGTGGGGCCACTCACCGCTAGGTGGCCTGAACCAGGATAAACTGTCTTGTGTCTCTTTTACATTCCTGTTCATCGTGCTAGTTCGTGAGATGGCGAGTAGGTAGATAGGCAAGGTTGAGTTCTTCGCACGCACCCCAGAGTTCGAAGCTAGTAGGGCTTTGTGGAGCCCTGAATCTAACAGTGCACACAGAGTAACAGGTCCCAGAAGTATCAAGGAGTTTGTTTCAAATGACAAAGATAATATCCACGCGTGCGAGTGAAGATTATCACCGAAGATAAAGCCAACAAGAGTGACCCCTAAAATTATTGAAGCTCAAGCAATTGGTTTGGTGCATGTCCGAAGATCATGACTGCGCTCGAGGAAGAATGAAGACGAAGTGAAGACATAGCATTTGTTTCATTGTTCTTATTATTTCATTGAGTCATGGGACCATCGTACTCAAGGTTGTCAGAATCGCGATTCTGTTATACGATTCTACGACTTTACGATCCAAACTAACCCCTATGATCCTACGATTTTAGTTCATAGAATCTACGTTTCTACGATCCTGATAGTGAAGATTCTATCATTTGCGATCCTACCATATGAGGTCCGATCCGATTCAAAATCACGATTCTGACAACCTTGATCGTACTATTAAGAGGGATGTAGCGTTTGTAGCTTTGACTCTCTGATGCTAAACCCAGTCCTATGTAAGTTGTGAGAGAAATCGCTTTGTGTTCCGAGCAAATACTTGCCAGTAAGAGATTGTGATCTTCACTACGAGGGATTTGTCTCGAACCGAGGAGTTAGCATTACTTGTTCCTCAAGTAATGTTACCATTGCTTCCAAAATCCGATCGTTGTAAATGTGTCGGTTGGCCATTGGCTGGGCCGTGTGTCCAAAATGTTCATTTCCCTTCTGGGAAGGTTGCGCCTATAAAATAGCCACCCCGCGCCGGTTTGTCCGGTGGCTGCTCCATTTGATTCTGAGAAGATTTTCGAGCAAGCCACTCTCTGAGCGATTTGAGTTTAATATCCATCGAGATAAAACCCCTAGAGCCGAAGAATTAGATAGTGGTTCGGCATCAATGGAATCTAAGTTTAGTACGCTCCGCCTATTACTCTTGAGAGCTGAAAACTCTCTAGACAGTTAGGTGTCAATTTCTTCAGAGACCAAGAGTGATTGTGGTTCTGAGAGAAGAGGTATGTAAATAATTGGAGATAGCCTTCAATTATGTACCACGAGTGATCGACATCGGTTCACGAGTCAATTGTCGAGGAGAATAGGGCGAAGAGAGTTTACTTTCCGTGTTAAGTCACATCCCCTCTAAACAGACGTAGTCCTTGTGCAGAAGGATGAACTGGTCGAACAAATACCTTGCCACCATTGAGCTCCACTCATCATTTCTTTCACAATGTTTACCTTTGATGCATTTAGCTCGTGAGATCTGTTGCGATGCATAGCCCAGTTTCCATTCGGTACTTGGTTCTACTTCACTGTTGTTTAATTTTCATTCGTTTCGCTGCTGGGTTCTGAGAGATTTAAGTTTTCCGAAGAAAATTTAAAACTCCCATTCACCCCCCTCCCCCTCTGGTAGATATACTTCGATCCTACACAAAGCTTATCTAAGATGGAATGCATACATTGGGTTGTGGTGTTGATCTTGATCATGTAGTCGAACTTGTGTTGGATGCTCAAAGATGATGTTGTCCATCAAGAGTTGAGAGCGCCTCTAGAGTTTGAGTTCATCTTCCTACATGGGTTAGACTTGCAAGGAATAGCACTTGTGCATCCAAATATGACAATCATGAAAATTCTGAAACCAATTGAAAATTGGTATATCGAAAGTGTCAAAGGATATTTACAATGAGTTCATGCTTCCTTGAGATCAACATCCATAGCATAGGAACTTGGTGAAGTAGAGATCGCTCATAAAGTGAGTGAGTTGCAATCTCATGGATTTGAGTCCATACAAGTACCTACAAGGGTTAGATAACATACGAGGGTACAAGTATAGATCCAAGACATATGATCATCATAAGAAAAGTATCAAGTATTAGTCATAAAGGCTCATTACTTGCATGTATCCAATAAGGAGTTTTTACTCCAAGTTTGAGGCATCAATGATATTCAATTCACCTCTCAAACGACAAAATACTTTCTCATCAAGCAGTTTGGTGAAAATATCCGCCAATTGCTTATCGGTACGAGCATGTTTAAGATTGATGTCTCCATTAGCAACATGATCCCGAATGAAATGATGACGAACTTCAATATGCTTAGTTTGAGAATGTTGCATGGGATTGTGAGCAATCTTAATAGTACTTTCATTGTCACGAAGCAACGAAACATGTTTCACATGTATCCCGTAATCCTTAAGGGTTTGGGTCATCCAAAATAATTGAGCACAACATGATCCAGCGGCAGTATATTCCGCTTCGGTGGTGCATAAGGATACCGAGTTTTGTTTCTTGTAGGACCAAGATACAAGATATCTACCAATAAATTGACAAGTACCCAGAGTGGATTTTCTATCAACCTTGTCACTGGCATAGTCCGAATCGGAGTAGCCAACAAGATCAAAAGACGACCTCTTAGGATACCAAATGCCAAAGTTTGGTGTATGAATTAAGCATCTCACTATTCTTTTCACGGCCTTAAGATGACATTCTTTAGGAGCAGCCGATATCGTGCACACATGCACACACTTAGCATGATATTGGGATGGGAGGCACATGGGTATAATAACAAACCAATCATAGAGCGGTAAACCTTTTGGTCAACCAGGTTGCCATCCTTAGTGAAGTCAAGATGTCCACTAGTAGGCATGGGTGTTTTCATACCTTTGCTTTCTTGCATATTGAACTTCTTAAAAAGATCATTGGTATACTTTGTTTGAGAAACAAAGGTACCTTCCTTTGTTTGTTCGATTTTTTTGATAGGAGACGGCGGCCTATGGCACCCAGATCGAAGGGGGGAAAGGGGGACCCGAGGGAAGAGGCTCACGGGGACCTTGTAGGTGAGCCAAGTGTGCTCAGGGAGGAGTCTGGGAGGCGGTGGTCGACGACGAACGGCGACGGGCAATGACGGGCGGCGCGGTTGCCTCGGGCGCGGATGGAATCCGTCACGAGAGGGCGAGGGGCGCGAGGAGGAAACGCTAGGGTTTCGGGCCGGCCAGTTGGGCCGGCCTGCCTGGGTTTTCCCAGGTGGGCCGAGGCCCAGGGGCAGGGGGTTTATTTTCCCATTTCCTTTTTTTTGTTTTTATCTTTTCCTTTTTCCTTTTACTTAAATCAGTTTACTATTTCCTATTTTATTTACAAATTATTTTATATTTATAATACAAAAATAGTGTTACAAATTTGCCACTGCCATAACGTATGGCACTTATAAAATAGTTTGCATTTTTATAATTTGAAAAAGGCAATTAAATAATTGTTTTAGCCATGGTTCTAATTATTTTAGGCTTTTAAATATTTTATGAACTGTTGATTTCATTTTTATAATAGCTTTGGGAATTTTTGCAATATTATGAACACTTTTTTTTTGCTGCTTGGATAATTAATATTTTGACTTTATGTTAAATTTGAACTTGGGGTTGAAATATTTCTTAATTGTTTTTCTTAGGGCATAATGATGATGACTTGGCGTCATTAATGTGGAGTTATTGTAGCTTGATTCTCGGGGTGTTACAGTGGTGAACTACTCACGCATTATCGAAAGGCGACAAGGATGATGTAGAAGACCTCCGTGATCGATTCCCCTCCGAAAGAGTACCGGAAAAGGCCTCCAGATGGGATCGCGGAAGGACAGAACCTTGCGGCGGAGGAAAAAGTGTTTCAAGTGGCTCTTAGGTGGTTTCCCAATATTTAAGAATCTATAGAAGCGAAATTAGGTCAAAAGGAGCCCCGTAGGGCCCGCAAGGTAGCCTCGTCATCCCACGCCTCCCGCGGTCGTGTTCCTCGCCACCGTGCAAACTCCTTCCGCCGTCAGCATGAAGCAAAAATGGCAAGGGGGCGAGTTGTCCATGGAGCCCTGCGATCCCGTCAACTCCATCGGCATCCACAACGTGTTCGAGGAAACACCCGTGAGGTAAAAAAACACTTTGTTCCAGTGAACTTTGGTTCTTTGCTTAGTGTTTCGGTCATTGGAATTTGTTGCTATAATGTTCATACATCATATGCGGAATTGTTGGAGGAGAACGAGGTGAACATAATGAGTGCTCCACTTGGCGCATGGTGGTGGTGGTAGTTTTGGAGGTGGTGGTGGTGATGCTTTTGGCCATCGAGGTGGTGGTGGTGGTTTTGGAGGTGTTGATGCTTTCAGCAATGGAGGAGGTGGTGGTGCTTTGGCCAATGGAGGTGGTGGTGGTGTTGGTGCATCAGCCAATGGGGGGATGGTGGTGCTTCTGGCAATGGTGGTGATCATTCTTCAACCAATGTTAATGATGATAATGGTGCTATGGCCGGTGGTAGTGTGGACGATCTTGGCAACATTGATGTTGCTTGATTTGATCATGGTTAACTCTTAATTGTGCTCTTTCTTATGGACAAACTTGCTACTTCTTATACGAGTATTGCATATTTTGGATGTGTACATTTATGTGAATTTGTAGTTGAAGTCAATATGTATATCAAAAATGATTTCCGGTACCGTGAGTTTTGCGGTACGGGTTTACGGGGTCTGTTCGCGCCGGAGCCCTGGTGGTACCGCAAATCATTTTTCTGGCGAACCCTAAAACGGTTTTTGCAGGACGACAATTTGCGGGACGTGCCAGAGATGCTCTAAGCTACCAAGAAACTACAACATGCCAGCCAATGCGCTACAATCATATAGAAGTAGTATTAAAAATGGAAATCCAATTCGGCTCTTGGGATCATACGCTCCTGCGCACCAAAACTGTTTTTTTTTTGGTAAATGGAAGGGGGGGGGGGTAGATAGATGTATTCATTGTCACCACATTGTCACCCCTAAACGATACCTGCAAAATTTCAGGAGAAAAGCTTAAGCATTTTGACCTGTGTAAAAAGAAAAGAACAAGTAAAACACCAAATGTTACACTTGTTCTTTCTTTACACTGACAAAGCGCTAGTATTCCGTTTTGCATGAAAATTATCAATCATGTTTGTTACACTAGCAAGAACATCAATAAAAAATTAGAATTTATAAAATTTATTTACTACTTCCTCCGTTCCAAAATAAGTGACTCGACTTTGCACTAACTTATGTTGGGATGAAGTATTTATTTTGAATTTAGGATATGCACCCCAGATCCTGCATGCGGCCGCACTGCTCGTGATCCAACGCCCCGCGCGCACAGCGGATGTGATCACCAAATCAGTCGGTTGAATACAATATTTTTCCTTTGTGTTAGGATTTAATTAATCCTATAAATCCCTGCTTTTCTTAATCGAGGCGGTTGTCTCGTGTCCCTTCGGACGCACCCCTTCGGGGGCTATATATATGTGTAATCCCATCATCAATGAGAACACCGATTCACTTTATCCCTCTCTCTCTGGATGGTTGTCTCTCGTTATTCTAACACGTTATCAGCACGCTCTGCCGAGAGAGCAACCGCTGCTATGCCCGATGGAGTCGTTCTCGACAGCGCTCGTCCTCACGGATTGGGCGGCGGTTGCGGATGACCCAGATCTCAGACCGGCATGCAGCCCCGATCCAGGCCACGGCCATGGCGTCCTTGGCAGAGGCGACAGCGACAGCCTCAAGCAGAGACAGCAACTCCGGCGGCCTCAGGCAGAGGCGACAGCGACAGCCTCAAGCAGAGGCAGCAACTCCGGCGGTCCCGATCTCCTGCGATCTTCAATTCCACGGATTTAGCCTGGAAGAGAGAAATCAGAGTGAAAGAAGATCAAGAAAGAAGATCAAGCAATCACGCTCATACAAAAGGCTTGATCTAATTGCTACATGAATAAGGTGGGATTTGCCGTTAAATTCTGTAAGCTTCAATCGCATCAGAAATTAGTACTCTGGCATACCTGGGCGCGCACGCAGCAGTTGGAGAGCGCCGTTGGCTACGTCTCCAACAGCGGCCCTATCCAGCCGCCTGGAACAGCCGGCGTGCAGCATGCTGCGTCCGCGTCCTCAACTTCCCAGCGGCGGACGAGAAAGGACAGCGGCTGGCATGCGACGCGGAGTCCCTGGCATCTTACGGTGGTGCAGCCTCAGTGCACTCGCCGGCCACAACGACGGCGACCCGCGGCGCCTGCAGCCTGAACGGTGCAGTGTCCGACAACGCCGTGGTCGCGCACCTGCCATCTCTGACACCTGCACTTCTGGTGTTGTCCGTCTCGGTACGGGGATGGAGGCCGCCGTGACCATGGCCTCGCCACAGCCAGGGGATGGCAGCGGGCTCGGGCAACGGCGCTTTGGGCGCCTTTCCAGTCGCGCCGTCGCGGCCATCGATCGCCGCCCGGGCCGCCGATCTGGAGCGTGGGCTCCGGCGCGCCCCGTCGTCGTCTCTTCTTCCTCGGACGAAGATGCCTCTTCGGTGTCGCGCCGCTGACCACCGGAATGCGAGGGAACGCGCCGGCGCTCGCTCCAACCACCGGCGACTGGGTCTTCTGCTCCCCGTGAGCGCAGGTGGTGGGGGACCGAGCGGTGGTGCGGGTCGGGGTGAACCCTTATCCGTAACCGCCCCACCCCTGGCCTCCTCTATGCGGTGCGGGAGGCTGCGGGCTGGCCAAAGACCGTGTAGGCCCAGGCCCAGGCGCATGGCGCGACTTCCCTTTTCCCCCTCCGCGTGGCTGTGGGCCGAATGGCTGCTTGGTCTGGATTTCATTGCTTACTAACAATGGTACTCCCCTAAAAAAAAACTAACAGTGGTCCTAATTACTGTGTTTATGCAGTTTTAGACCCTGTTAATTACTGTATTTTCTGTTGAGTTTAACATTCCAGAAAATATATAGTACGATGACACTGTTTTCCGCGATTGAGATTAGTTTTTCTCGCACAACAAGATTTGCGATTGAGAATTATCATTTTCTCGCAAAACAATCTCATTGCGATTGAGGTCAATTTTCTCTCGCAAATTATTAATTCACCTCGGTGAATTATCTTGCAACTTGATACAAGATCATCTCATTTAATTTGAGGTCTATAAATTCAAGTTTTTCACTTGAGTATCAAGTTTGCAACCTCATTACTATTCATTACAATAGTAGTGTATATCTGTTGAGTACCTAGATGTATTCCAGATCTTAAGTTGATGTAATATATTTCCATGTTTCTCACGTGTTGAGATTAATTACATCCATTTGCAATTGAGATTTCTTAATCTCTTGCAAAGGTAAATTCAGTATCTATGCAATACTGTTTCTCCGTTGAGTACGAAGTATTCCGGAATATTTCTATGATGTATATATTTCCATATTCACCACATGTCGAGATTAATACGTCTATTTGCAATTGAGATTTTTAATTTCTTGCAAATACATATGCAAAATTCAAGTGTCATCCTTAACAATTTGAGATTCACACTAATGATTTCGAGCCACATTTCTTGAAATCTATTAATTTTGCAAAATTAAGATGTATTTATATTACATAATCTGTAATATAAATAAATTACCGGTTTTTCACCGGAGATGATATGTTCTATGTGTTTACCGCATTGCCATTCTTCATGAACATGTCACAGCGGTCGAGATTGTTTTTTCCCGCACAACAAACTTGTAAATTTTTGACAATAACATATCCCTCATTATATTAGAAAAACACAAGGTAATGAGTTGGATTACTGCCCATGTGCAGACTATCTCCATTACTGTGAGATCTGTATGATCTTCAATGTGTTATGTTCCCATAATTGAGGTTGAGCATTTTCAAGTTATACACTTGAGTCAAATTTTTGCATTCTTATTACAAAACCATGATGTTTTTTAATTTACTTCTTGTAAATTAATTATCTCTGGTTTGCCCCTATATGTAATCGATGGCTAACAATTTGAGGCTATTGCCCTCAATTGCCACAACTTACTTAAGCGGGTTATGGACATCAAGATCAGTCTTGCATCCCATGGGATAGCGTGTGCAATTCAAGCCACACCACCAGGACGCAAAGGACCTCAAGGGTAATGGTTTGAAACCCACTTCAAACCCTCAACCTGACACCATCAAGTTGTCACGAGACCCTATGAACATGGAGAGCATGGTGGTTGAATATGCATCAACCGACATGTTTGGAGACTACATTTAGTCCCTCAATCTCCTTAGTGATCAATTTGTTTATGTCCATTTCTCATGTTCTAATATGAACATGATTATTGTTGTCATCATATATTGTATATCACAATATATTGTATCAGCACTTTGGTACAAATTCATTTGTATGTATTCTATATATATCTGACAGTGATTTTCTTGAGAATGTTCATGTCTATATATAGATTTCTACGGGGGTCAATCTGATGAAAGATGATTTGTGCCATGTGGACATATGCACCACGAACTCTATACTCAGGGAAGTGAAATGTTTCCACTCTCGTTGAGAGAAAGGAGATATTTTAAAATTGCTAGCCGCGATGAGGTATTTGTTGGCTCAACTCGAGTCATATTTACTGTCCCTGTGGGTACTCGAGTAACGTCAGGATGCTTTATTGCTTCCGGGTATAACTCGTACTCTACTAAACTATAGAGGTATCCGTCAACATAGTTTCCATAGTGAAACTTATGATGACAACAAAGAGGAATATCTTCTCTTTACCATATGCAACGGATATGGCAAGCACATTCTCTTTGTATCATCATGGTTGTACTACACATACTACAAAACCCGTAGCACATGTTGTGTACGGGATAGTTTTCCAGAGTGTCTTTTGCATGACAAATTTGGCATTCCAGTTTTTGGTCATCATTGACATTGGGTTGAAACCGAAACTATCAGCAATTCCAATGGTTTATGATTATTATGATGCTAAATTCTAACAACATTTGGATTTTATATGCACTACAAGTGACACATGGAAGCTAATTTTAAGGCCCGCACACCTTAAAGTCTATGCTGAACCACTCAGACTCCTTGAATGCATCAAGTTGAGGTAAGTGGCTCTTCCCATCCATTGACTAGACTATTCAGGTACTCCATGGTTCTAAAAGACATATCTACATGATGGTCTTAAGTGTGTGATTTATTCACACGAAACCATTGGCTTTATCCTGACATCGATTTCAAGCAAATCGGATGGACAACATTGCATAATTCTCCTTGAGTGCTTCCTCTATGGCTCTCGGATTGAAGTTTAGCAATTTGTCTTAATGTCTAGACTCAAAATGGTTTGGTAGAATCCCATCCAAAGAATTGAGCTCATTGCATGATCTTTACTTTGAATTGCAACTTACCAACTTTACGTTGGAGTCATGAGTCTTACACACTCATGACCAAACTGCATATATTATTCCCCTCTATCTTTGATATGTGGAAATCTACCAAGTATTTCCCATCTGCAGTACTTCGGTTGCATACCGATATCACCACCCGGCATACATCATTGGCCCCTCAACATATAGTTGGGATCTATGTGAGGAATAACTGTATTACCGTCAATACCTCAAGCCCTTCACATGGGGAGTTATTCAAGGCCAGTATGCTGATTCAATGAGGAACATTTTCAGGCATTAGGGGGAGATTTCAAGTACCATAAAGAATGCCAGGAAATAAGTGGAATGTTCAACACATTTCTGCCTCAAATCCACGTACTCAAAGATCTGAACCATGCGTTCAGAATATTTGCAACACATTGCAAATAACCTGCCAAATTCATTTACTGACTATAAAGGTGTCACGCAATCCTACAATCCTGCAATAATATGTCGGAAAGAGTGGAGGTACCAACTAAAACCACTCAACTCCCCGTTCAAAGCAACAGGGGGAGAAGTACGACAATAGAACATCAGGATTCAGCTTCTTGCAAGCAAGGATATCAAGGCCTCTGAATTAGTAAATGCATGTCAACTTTACGTTGACAGACACCTAATGGGTAGTATACACCCAGTGGAAAGGAAACCTCCACCAACCCAGGTCATAGTGCACACAATGACCAGGACATCGGAATACCCGACTCAACCGCATTGGGAAATCACGGACAGTCACCATGGGTAACGATATTTCCATCAATTGTATATATACATATATAGATTTTGGAGAATCATATAACCGGAAGTCTACAATTGTCGACATACATTTCTCAACTAGATTGCAAACACCTTTCAAATGATTCAGATCCAAAGACCATGGCCATGGCAAAGTGTGAACAACACTCGGACTGAACTCAAGCAAAGGGTATAATCTAGGTAGAAATGATCTTGCTCAATAATGGGAAGGTATTCATAAGCAATACCTTGACCAGTTTTCTTCTGGAAACAGAATTGAGAACAACGATGTGGTGAAACAAAAAGCAAGTATTGTAGCACAAGGGTTCACGCAGATACCCAACTATTCTCCAGAGGTGGAATCTCTTTCCGATAACTTATATCATTGGTAGTACAAAATCCTCTATCTCTGCAGTTGATAGATGTAGTGATCACATATCCATATGGATCACTAGACTCAGACATATATGATTGATTCCCGATGGAATCCCACTTCTGAACCGAAATGCAATGCGCAACATACATTGTGTAAAATCAATAAGTCACCATAAGACTTATTGTTGTCGGTACATATGGTACAACCGACGTAGTGAGTTCCTTATACAAAAGGATTACTCCTGCAAAGATGGTTATCCATGTTTGTATGTCTGCAATGACGACACATGTAATCATCTAATGACGGAGTTTAAATGAAGGACTTGGGTAAACCAAAACATCGCTCGTTAGTACAACTTGAGCACCTTCATTCATGCATTATGGTATACTATGTTGTCTATATCCATGATATATTGGAGAAATTCATTGTGGACAAATCTTATCCATCCATAACTCTCATGGTAGTTCATTCTCTAGACGTAGAGAAAGATCTATATAGACCAAGAGATGATGGAAATGAGATATTGGGACTCAAAGTTCCATAATGCCATTGGATCCACCAAACACAATCGGTTGGTACTCAAGAATATCTTTCGATATCTCCAAGGCATCAAATATCATGTCCTGGTTTTTCAGTTTCACAGAAATGTGAACACTGATATCATTGGATACATCGATCAGATCCCCACTATATCAGATCGTAGACAAATTTAGTTTACTACTAGGTGTGGTAGCCCTCTCATAAAGAGTCTTTAAATCAGACCTCATGGCTACATTCACAAACCATTATCTCAACAATAATGTTTCTTGTGTTGCCCGGATGCAAACAGGTTACATAATAAGCAATATCACTATATTGCATATCTTGCAAGACAAATCATGCGACTGATTTGTTCAGCGGGTCTCTACCAACTTCTATGTTTTGGTATGTGACAGCTTCAAATTTTTGCAAGAATCAGGGGGAGTATCTTCCTGAATTGTTCCTGTTCAATGCATCATATTATACTCTTTTTCCCTTTATGAGTTTACTTTACAGGTTCTCATAAAGGTTTTTAATGAGGTAATATCAACATGAGATCATATGTCATACTTCCTGTTTTCCCCACCGGGGTTTTTACGAAAGTATACACGACATATTTATTGTCTTCTAAACTCTATGGGTTTTCTCGTATTGAGTTAAAAGTGACAATAACCATTATATGTTGCATCATTTTCTCCTTATTTTCCCATTGGGTTTGAAGGAGTTTTAGCAACATATGGAACACCTATCTCCTCATATTTTCCCCACAGGGTTTTTGGAGGAGCTTTTTCAAGATGATGATACTTACACTAACAAGCATGGATTAGGGGGAGTGTTAGGATTTAATTAATCCTATAAATCCCTGCTTTTCTTAATCGAGGCGGTTGTCTCGTGTCCCTTCGGACGCACCCCTTCGGGGGCTATATATATGTGTAATCCCATCATCAATGAGAACACCGATTCACTTTATCCCTCTCTCTCTGGATGGTTGTCTCTCGTTATTCTAACACTTTGCACATTGAAGCTCTCACATATCTCTCGCTTTGTTTGAGCCCCTCGCGCATATCAGTGTGTTTGAGCTGTCGCTAACCTCAGCCAATGCATCATCAGTTCTTCATCTCACAGACAAATCAACCTGACAGGAACAATGGTTCAAGTAAAACAGCATGCAGCAAATGTTGAAAAAGTTGTAGAAATCCCTCAAAAAAGTTGTAGAAATCACTCAAACAAAAGTTGTAGAATTTTGTACTGTATTTTTAGTAGAGTTAGTATTGATTTTATCGATTCAGAAGCTAAACCAGGCTTGCTGTGTGGTCGGTGGTAATCATGTTGAGTTTACTGAAAGGTGTCATGCTTCAGAATTGAGAGGGCTGGCAGCCACATCCCGCCCGCTTGCACCTTGACGCATGCCGCACAGCGGCGGACGCGCGTACTCTCCTCAAGAGAAGACAAGGAAAACGGCGTTTTTACTAAGTACCCCCCCCCCCCTAAAGAAATATAAGAGCCTTTAGATCATATAGATCATATAAGTGGTGATCCAAACGCTCTGATATTTCTTTAGAGGGAAGTAGTGGCCAATCAAATTCCAAACCCAACTTAACAAAGGGACCACAACATCGGAACACTCCTGGAGGAGATATAACAGAACACATTAGTATTTGGGGTTTCCATCACGTCCGCAGCTAACCAAGCTGCAACATCGAAAAGTTTATCCCACACTACTTAAGTTAAACAGGATACATACATCAAACTTAAAGGCATCACACTTCGGCTGTGTTTGGTTCGGCTTCAGCTTCCAACTTCTGGGTCCAAAAGCCATAAGCTGAACCAAAGGGGTAAATTTACAAAGCAGTTTTTAAGAATCTGCAGCTTCTTTGTAGTGTAAACTTTGAAGCTGAAATATCCCAATTTTTCAGCTTCTCAGCTTCCCAGCTTCTAAACCAACCATTTTTGCCTGTCCCCTAAAACCGAGTAGTATTTACCCATCAATGCCACCATTGTTTCACAACCGTTTCAGCCAAACATCCGTTTCAACCAAACAGCTTCCAGCTTTTTCACAGCAGCTTTTCCAGAATCTGCAGCTCAACCAAACACAGCCTTCATTTAATCGATACAGCGATATTGCCATCAGTGACTTCATCAATGACTCTTCTCAAGATCAGCCTCATGAGCCTTCCAGTCATCCAACCTCTTCTTACACTCAGCCTTCCATTCCTCCAACTCCTTTTTGCCCTCTTTTGCCTTTTTGCCGCTAGAAATTGCGTACGGTATCATTGTTCCCATACCAAAAGTGAAAGCGAACAGCATCAGAATAGGACCGACAGGTTCAAGAAACTCAGAAGTTGGCAGCTTATCCCAAATGGAAAAATAGCGGCGTCCCTGCAGCATGAACCAGTCACTACATGATTAATATAGAACATATTCAGGAAAAAACCATACAATTTCACAGCAACAAAACAAATTATAGGCCTCCTTTGGTTCATAGGATAGGAATAGTATAGGAATAGGAAAATCATAGGAAGTGGGATGGCATGCATCTCAATTCCTATAAAGAAAGAGATGTCATTTGATGCATAGGATAGGAATTTTTCGATTTTGTCTAGGCGAATGGTCTGTAGGAACTTTGAAGGAATTCTGGATGGGATTATCAAAGAAAAAATTCCTTTGGATCCGTTTGGTTTGTAGGAATGGATTCCTATTCCTATGTAGGATAGGAATCAATCCTTCACATTTCAAAGGAAAAAAAACATTAAGGCTCTGTTCGGTTCAAAGGAATACAAAGCATAGAAGCAAGAGAAAACGTAGGAACAAAAAGGAACGCATGTGCAAAACGACGGAACAAAAAACACAGGATAATTGTTAAAATGGGTGTTCGGTAGACCACCATAAAAACCATGGGGAGGCACTGTGCAAACAGTAGTATTCAGCCGTTTCTAAATGAAGCAACGCAGCTTTATCTCTATCTCTCACGTCACCATGTTACACGTCCATTTTTTAAATCCGCTGACGAGCGACGGACAAAGTGCCTCACCTCTGTCTTCCGCAAGAAAGATGAGCTCAAGGTGGATGTTTGGATTCCTTTGGAATCGGCACTGTAAGAGCATATTTCCTCTGCTTTACTGTACACTTTTCCTGGGTTCCGAACGCTACGGCTCCGTTCGGTTGGGAGGAAGAAGAAACGTAGGAATAAATAACTGCACAGGGATAGAGTTCAGGGTGAAGAGCAAACCAATGGAGTATTCTGGCATGTTCGGTTGACAGGAGAAGGCACCCTTGGCCGTCTGGGCACCCTTGGGATGATTAAAAAAAATATTGTCTTAGAAAGCAGTGACCTCTCCCAACTCTCATGCAGCTGCATTGTTTAGTCGGCTGGACCACCCTGAGCCAGCGTTTAGCCTCGGCGCCCGCAAGAACATGAGGTTCCACTGGATTTTCGATTTCCTCTGAAAAGTACAGGTTTGCATGACTTCCCAGTGGAACAGGCCACCATGATTCCTCCAAAACGAATGCCCCGCGGGTAGAACTTCCTAGGGAAACCGATCCTCCAAAAATTCCTGTGAAATTCCTGTATACCAAACGGAGCCTACAAAGGGAAGAAAACCTTCATGAACAGTGTTCCTTTAGAATTCCTCCACAAATCCTATGAAGCGAACGGGGCCTAACCTAGACTCAGGATGTGTTTGCTTCACAGGATTTTGAAAGTTTTCCAGAGGAATGTCCATTTCATCAAAGGAAATACCTACAGTACCCCTATGGAAAGGTTCACTCATAGTGGTCATTTCAAAGGATTATGTAAATCTGGTCTGGTCTCTTTTTTGAGCGGAGGCCCGAAGCAGCCATGATGCAGGTTGAATAAAAAATTACTTTCACATGACAGTGAGAGAAGCTAAAGCAGCATGCAATGAATAAAATAATATATACTGTTGCATTACTAGTACAAACACCTCATGAGGCCTACTTTGGTTCATAGGATAGAAATATTGTAGGAATAGGAATTTCATAGGAAGTGAGATGACATGCATCTTAATTCCTATAAAGAAAGAGATGTCATTTGAAGCATAGGATAGGAATTTTTCCATTGAGTCTAGGCTAAGCTCCTTTGATTCAAAGGAATTGCATATGATTTTTGGAGGATTTGAACCCGTAGGAATTTTTCCTATGATGCTCGTTTGATTCGTAGGATTGGCATCCTTAGGAATTTTTCCATAGGATCCATTTGTACTACATTTTGGAGGAAAATTTCCATCCACTCAGGCCTCCTTTGGTTTGGAGGAATTTTATAGGAATTCTATAGGATATGATTCTTATAGGAATATTTTTTTTAGAGCCCTTTGGTTCATAGGAATGAATTCCTATTCCTACATAAGATTGGTTCCTATCCTCTACATTTCATAGGAAAATAAAAATGAGCCTAGACTCAATGGAAAAATTCCTTTGGTGTGAACCAAATGACATCTCTTTTCCTATTCCTACTCATAGGATTTGAGATACATGTCATCTCATTTCCTACAAATTTCCTATTCCTATGATAATCCTATCCTATGAACCAAAGGAGGCCTCAAACCTCTTTGTAGAATTCCTTTGATTTTCCTGCGCTATCAAACATTCTTTCAAATCCTGTAGGATACTATGGTACATGCCATCCTATTCCTGCATTTTTCCTATTCCTTCATTTTAACAATCCTGCGAATCAAAGAAGCCAATGTTTTTTTTCCTTTAAAATGTGAAGGATTGGATCCTATCCTACATAGGAATAGGAATACATTCCTTACAAACCAAAGGGCCCATAGGAATTTTTCCTTTGAAAATCCTATCCTATGAAATTCCTACAAGATTCCTACAAACCAAAGGAGGCCTGAAGGTTTCCAATGAACCGAACATCTCTCCTTTTCCCATTCGTCTGTTCTGGGTCATGCAGGATTGCACAGTACAGCCAACTCCATTCCCGTACTTTTTTATATTCCTTTGTTTTCCTCACCTGCATATCGAACAGGGCCTCAATGGAAAAATTCCTATCCTATGCATCAAATGACATCTCTTTTCCTACAGGAATTGAGATACATGTCATCTCACTTCCTATGAGTTTCCTATTCTTATAATATTTCTATCATATGAACCAAAGGAGGCCTAATGCTTTTTTTCCTTTGAAATGTGAAGGATTGATTCCTATCATATATATAGGAATAGGAATCCATTCCTACAAACCGAAGGGCTTCAAAGGAATTTTTCCTACAAAGTTCCTAACCTTCACAATTCCAACAATATTCCTATGAACCAAAGGAGGCCTAAAAATACGTGATCAACCTAGGAAGTAACAAATCCACAGTTGCATTGCATGACACCAATAAAAGAACAGCATCAATAATACCATAGATTAAATCCTAGTTATTATTGTTACTGCTCACGTATTGTTGATAGGTAAGGTTGTCCTACTGCAGTAGCCAAGGTGGCTCAGCCCGTTTATGATCCAATACTGATAAAAACAGAGGTGAGAAAGGATCCATGTTGGAAACTTGCAAACTGGGTTATTATTAACAAGGATTTAGTTTTGTGTGCACTTGATGAGGCTAGGGATCAATACTTGAATAGGTATAACAATACGAGGAGCATCTTTGTGCTGCCCATGGTGGTACACACGGATAAAATTAAAAATGCAAGAAAGCGCTCGTACTTAGAATGCCAATTGGAACTCTTAACATAGTGTTGTAGATAAAGTTTATTTTACAGGTTACAATTCCTAGGATTACAATTGTATTAGTAAACTTTATTGTAACAAAAGGGGGACGGGGTTTCACTATCCATTTTAAGCACAATAATTATTTTGTGTCAAAGAGAAAGACTAATCTATTAGCAGTTGCTACATATGAAGTTCGCCAAAATCTTAACTTTGCCTAATACCTTCTCGAAACACGTGTACCTATCTTATTTGAAGCATTCGTTAAGTAATATGCATTGTTCTAGTGAATATACTCCTAAAGTTTTGGCAGAATATGAAGGAACATGGATTTGTTTGAACATCTGCATAACTCCCTGGAATACTAGTGAATTCATCAAAATTACCATGGAACATGTTGTGATTACCTAGTACCTACTAATAATAATCTTTCTTGAGGTTAAAAAAATAAGCTTGATGTCAAAAGATATACCAATCTATATACCTGTTGTTGCTAGCCCTATAATCTTAGAACCTGAATCTGAGATCTAGACATAAGAGGAGGCTGGCGACGAAACGTCGAAACCCTAGCACAAAATACTCTTATCTAACAGTTCCGGCTAATCTCATGTTTCGTATTATGTCCAAGATTCTTACAACCTTTTATGATGTGCTCTATAAAAAACGATTTGCTAGTCTGACACCAACGACCCGAAATCACCGATGGAGAATGACGATGAAACCCTAGGCCTCCATTGACGGTTCGTATGAGTAGATCGACCAATAGAGTATGGTGCTAACCTTGAAGCCAGGGAGAAACCGCTTGCTCAGGGTGCCCGCAGTTGGGTTTCCCTCTACCCGAAGAAGCGTCTGGGAGGCGGGGTGGCCGACACGGGCGACCCGCGCCAACACCGAACGCGCCGTCGCCGTCGCCATCGTCATCGCTTACTCCGCCGAGGCCTCCTGCTCTTCCTCTCCCTCCCTTCCTCTCCTCGCCCGCACAGCCGCACCTCGCTAGGTTTCCCTTTATCTGTTCTGGATGGAAAGAAGTATACATGACCCCCCGAGCTTTCACAAAAGGATCACATAACCCCCTAAACTTTAAAACCAGGTATTTAACCCCCTGTAGTTTCCAATACCAGATAAAACACCCCCTAAGAGCTTAGGACGGTGGTTTTGAGAGTAGTTTTGTCAATTGGTTCATTTCACACAAGCCTACTATTTTTCTGAGAGCATCAATCTGCACTTGCCAATTTATGTCCGTCCGGAGCAACCTAATACGTGAAACTAGTTTTTCTTTGGCCGATGCAACTTTTTGGAACCTATAGAAACTAGCTCATGTACGAAGCTAGCTTGACTTGATCTTTGCTCGTCCGTTGCCGCTCGTCATCACTGGGCGCTGGCTGCCGCTCTTCCGTTTGTCGTCAGCTGCGTGACCTCTGCTTGTCGTCGTCCACGCCAACCGCCATGGAATCTGGTGCCTTGCCGATCTCCGCCTGCCTCGCCCAGTCACCCTGCTTGCCAGCTTGCGGCTTGTCCTCGTGTCCTGCAGAGGCTGGTTAGTCTACAACTGACCACCGAGCTTGCAGAGTCAGCGCGGATAACAAAAAACGCCTAGCTCAGCACCTTCTATATATTCTGCTTATCTGCTAACTCTGCGTCTTGATCTCGCGGCTAACATGGAAGATGTGGACATGTCAGCATAGTATACGTTGCGGCTGCCAAATGCTCAGAATGATGTGGGAACGACATCACGGGGTCGCAGACTTTGCCTCGGGCATGTGCACACCGTCGAACAAGTGAGCAAAGCAACACATACTGGCACTTTGAGCGCAAGAGCAGAGGTGCAACATGCTCACGAAGGAGCTTGTACTCATAGTCAAATAGATGGAGGGGAGTAGAGGTATAGATGGAGGAGAGTAGGCTGAGAGCTGTGCAACACGCTGCATGTTGCAGGCTAGGTAAGTACTTGAAGCTCGATGGAATACATGTGCTTAGCTATGGTGACACTTGGTTATTTTGAGGTGGGACAAGCAGCAGCTTGTGTGAAATTGGCCACATATTCAAAACCATTCTCAAAACCACCATCCAGAGCTCTCAGGGGGTGTTTTATCTGGTTTTGGAAACTTGAGGGGGTTAAATACCCGGTTTTAAAGTCTAGGGGGTTATGTGATTGTTTCATGAAACTTCAGGGGGGTTATGTGGACTTCTTTCGTTCTGGATGAGGCGCACTAGAGGGAAAGCAACTAATTAGGGGGTGCCGGAACCAGCGGTCAGTTTTTTTTCCCAGAGAAACAACGGTCAGTTCGGACGTTTCGACAGCTTTTTTTAAAATAAAAAACCTCGCGAAGCTTTATTAATTCGTTACAATGTTTACAGGGATGGATGGTAAATTCTCGGGAAGCCCCAACCACACATAGCGGCCACCACCAAGAGATAAAGCATGCTTCGCTAAGTTGTCAGCTTCATAATTTAAGCTCCTAAATTCATGACTAAAACTGCAAAAATCAAAAAGCGCGGAATGGTCTATTATTTCATGTACAATTGCCCCGTAGCTTGCTGAGTTATCCATATGTAAGTCTTGCACCACCACTGTACAGTCTGATGCAACTTCAATCCTCCAGTCATAAAGGTCATCCGCCAGTGCCAGTGCTTCTCTGATGGCGAGCGCTTCCAAGGTAGTCGGATCAATAATGTGATTAAAACAGAGTGTCGAAGCCCCCAAGAATATACCACTTTCATTTCTGCATACTGCACCCACAACCCCAAAATGACTACTGGAAACAGCAGCATCCACATTCAGTTTTGCATTGCCAGTCCCAAGGGCCAACCAAGACAAAGAACGCACAACAGCCGACGCATGGACCCTGGAGATCTGCTGTTAACTATCTGCAGCTCGGCAAGATACTTAGTTATGAAAGTATTAACTGAGATAGGTGCTTGGAAGATGTTTTCATGGATAGCCTTCAATCGGACTCCCCACAGTGCACATAGAGTAACTACCAAGCGATCAAACAGCTCCTTTGATAGAATTTCATGCATAGCAAACAAACATTCTTTTGGATTATCCTCCCCCTGATCAATCATTTGTGCTACTAACTCCTCAGGCGCTAGTGCCCAAACACTTGCCGCCATCGGACATGAGATGAGTGCATGTTTCCAGGTATCGACTGCCCCGCAGATCGGACAAGTGTCTTCTGTTGTCATATGTCGGTGCTTCAATATAGTGCTCGTAGGCATCGACTGTCGGGCGAGTCGCCATACAAACACCTTCAGTTTAGAGGGAACATGCAGATGCCATATCATAGACCATTTATTGCTTTCATTGGGGTCATATGAGGTACCACCATCCTCATCGAGCAGGGCCTAATGGGCATGTTTTAATCTCAGAATCATTCTATAAGCCGAGCGTACACTGAATCCTCCGCGAGTCTCCTCATGCCATGCCTAGAAATCGTTGACTTGGCGTGTGCAAAGCGGGATCCGCATGATTGCCTCCGCATCTCCTTGAGTGAAAACAGACCGGACCAGGTTCTCCTTCCAGCTAGCCGTTGTATCATCAATGAGTTGTGCCACTTTAACTGGAGCGTTTGGTACAAGCGATGTGACAGGACACTTGAAGTTGCCCTTGGGTATCCAGCTATCACGCCAATACTTGTCGTCTCGCCATCCCCTATCCTGCGAATAAGACCCTGTGCCAAGACATCTCGCCCGTCTAAAATTGCCCGCCATATCTGGGAGGGATGCAAGCCAAGTTCAGCCTGAAGCAAAGAGCGATCTGGGAAGTAAACTGCCTTGAGAATTCTGGCGCTAAGAGAAGTGCTGTCAGTGAAAGTTCGCCAGGCCTGTCTCGCCAGAAGAGCAAGGTTGAAAATCTCCATGTCACGAAATCCCAGGCCTCCCAGATGTTTTGGCATGGTTATAGTATCCCATGCAAACCCAACAGGGCTTCCTCTTCTCCTGCTTAGAACCCCACCAAAACTGACGGATGACGGAGGTAATATTCTCACAAAGACCTCGTGGCAGTCGGAAGCATGCCATGGAGTAGACTGGGATCGTTTGTGCTACAGACTTGATCAGAACTTCTTTACCAGTAGATGAGAGTAACTTCGCCATCCACCCCTTAATCTTTTACCATACGCGATCCCTGAGGTATTTGAAAGTACCATTCTTCGAGTGGCCAACATCAGTCAGCATGCCAAGGTAACGCTCACTCAAAGATTCATTTTGGACATGCAGGTTTCTGCTTTATAGATTCTCTCAACTGTGTTGGGCAACCCCTGCTGAAAAAATTGATGATTTCTCATTATTGATCCTTTGTCTCGAGGCAAGACAATATGTATCAAGTAGGTTTGAAACCACATTTGATCCCTCCACACATGCCTTGAAAAGTAGCAGGCTATCATCTGCAAAAAGAAGGTGGTTTACGGTTGGAGCCGTATGGGCCACCTTGATACCTGACATTGATGATTCAGAATTTGATTTAAGGAGGCACGAAAGGCCCTCTTCTGCAATCAAGAATAAGTAGGGGGAAATAGGGTCTCCCTGTCGGATACCTCTTGTCGGCTTAAATGACTCAAGCTTTTCACCATTAAAACACACTGAAAAGGAGACTGGAGAGACCATACCCATAACAACATCTATCCAATGATGATCAAATCCAAGCTTAGTCAAAATCCCCCTCAGGTAGTCTCACTCCACTCGGTTATAAGCCTTCATCATCTCCAACTTCAAAGCACAAAAGCTATTTGTTTTTGCCCTAGATCTCTTCATGAAATGCAAACACTCATAAGCACATATAATGTTATCCGTGATCAACCTTCCAGGGACAAAAGCAGACTGTTCCTCAGAGATTATATTAGGCAATATCACTTTTAACCTGTTCGCAATGACCTTCGAGGCTATCTTGTACAAAACATTGCACAAACTAATATGACGAAATTGAGCAAGTATTGTTGGGTTTGTTACCTGATACGTCTCCAACGTATCTATTATTTTTTATTGTCCCATGCTATTATATTATATATCTTGGACGTTTTATATGCATTTATATGCTATTTTATATGATTTTTGGGACTAATCAATTAACCTAGAGCCCAGTGCCAGTTTCTGTGTTTCCTTGTTTTTGAGTTTTACAGAAAAGGAATACCAAACGGAGTCCAATTGACGTGCCAATTTTTGATGATTTTTGATGGACCGAAAGAAGCCCCCGGAGTAAAAGAGTTGGGCCAGAAGAGTCTCGAGCCGTCCACAAGGGTGGAGGGCGAGCCCTACCCCCCTGGGCGCGCCCCTGCCTCGTGGATGACTCGGAGACCCCCCCCCTGACGTGAGACCGACGTCAAAAATTCCTATAAACACAGAAACCCCCTAAAGGAAACCTAGATCGGGAGTTTCGCCGCCGCAAGCCTGTGTAGCCACCAAAAACCAATCAGGACCCTGTTCCGGCACCCTGCCGGAGGGGGGATCCATCACCGGTGGCCACCTTCATCATCCCAGCGTTCTCCATGACGAGGAGGGAGTAGTTCACCCTCGGGGCTGAGGGTATGTACCAGTAGCTATGTGTTTGATCTCTCTCTCTCTCGTGTTCTTGATATGGCACGATCTTGATGTACCACGAGCTTTGCTATTATAGTTGAATCATATGATGTTTCTCCCTCTCTACCTTGTGATGAATTGAGTTTTCCCTTAGAAGTTATCTTATCAGATTGAGTCTTTAAGGATTTGAGAACACTTGATGTATGTCTTGCATGTGCTTATATGTGGTGACAATGGGATATTCACATGATCTACTTGATGTATGTTTTGGTGATCAACTTGCGGGTTCAGTGACCTTGTGAACTTATGCATAGGGGTTGGCACACGTTTTCGTCTTAACTCTCCGATAGAAACTTTGGGGCACTCTTTGAAGTTCTCTGTGTTGGTTGAATAGATGAATTTGAGATTGTGTGATGCATATCGTATAATCATGCCCACGGATATTTGAGGTGACAATGGAGTATCTAGGTGACATTAGGGTTTTGGTTGATGTGTGTCTTAAGGTGTTATTCTAGTATGAACTCTAGGATAGATCGAACGGAAAGAATAGCCTCGTGTTATTTTCCTACGGACTCTTGAATAGATCGATCAGAAAAATAACTTTGAGGTGGTTTCGTACCCTACAATTATCTCTTCGTTTGTTCTCCGCTATTAGTGACTTTGGAGTTACTATTTGTTGCATGTAAAAGGGTTGTTATATGATCTAATTATGTTATCATTGTTGAGAGAACTTCCACTAGTGAAAGTATGAACCATAGGCCTTTTGAAGCATTGCAATACCGTTTGTGCTCACTTTTATCATTAGTTACCTTGCTGTTTTTATATTTTCAGATTACAAAAACCTATATCTACCATCCATATTGCACTTGTATCACCATCTCTTCGCCGAACTAGTGCACCTATACAATTTGCCATTGTATTGGGTGTGTTGGGGACACAAAATACTCTTTGTTATTTGGTTGCAGGGTTGTTTGAGAGAGACCATCTTCATCCTACGCCTCCCACGGATTGATAAACCTTAGGTCATCCACTTGAGGGAAATTTTCTACTGTCCTACAAACCTCTACACTTGGAGACCCAACAACGTCTACAAGAAGAAGGTTGCGTAGTAGACATCATTACCTTTGGGATCAAGACCAGTACTATGTCATTAATAGATTCTGGGCTTTCCTCGCCTTTCACAATTTTGAGCACTATCTCTGTTACTTCATTGCCACAAACATCCCAGTGTCGCTGATAGAAGTGGGCAGGAAAGCCATCAGGTCCCGGAGCTTTGGTCGAAAACATTTGGAATAGCGCTACCTTGACCTCCTCCTTCGTGTATGGCGCACAAAGCTTAGAGTTCATTGCGGCTGTCACCTTCCTGGAGACGTGTTCCAGCACCGCCTCCATATTTTGCACACCCTCCGAGAGGTACAAATTCTCATAGAAGCTCTTAGCTAACGCCTTTAGCTCCTCTGGATCAGAGATCTCCACTCCTAAAGAATTTTGTAATGCCTCAATCATATTTTTCTTTTGCCTAATACTGGCTCGTAGATGAAAAAACTTTGTGTTCTTGTCACCCACCGAGATCCACTCAACACGAGCTCTTTGTCACCACATGATCTCCTCCCTGTGGTACATTTCTATCAACCGTTCGTTTATCTTTAGCTCTGCATGGGACGGTCCTAGTCTCAGAGGATCATTTTTTTAATTCGGCCAACATCTCCTTTAGCTTTTTTATCTCCTTCCTGACACTCCCAAAAGTATCCCGACTCCACCTTCCCAAATCCTTCGCAAGACCCTGCAGCTTGCGCCGTAGTTCATCCACTAACATGCACGGGGGTCCGGTCCCCCAGCCCGTGTGCATGCAGTTCTTAAACTCCTCATGTGTCTCCCACATCAACTCATACTTGAAAGAGCGCTAGACCTGATGTGCTGCCCCTGTCTCTAGTTGAAGCAACAGAGGAGAGTGATCCGACGAGACACCCGTCAGATGTGTAACAGAGGCCAGTGGATATCTAACAAGCCATGCAGCATTGGACAAGGCTCTATCAAGTCTGCACTTGGTATAGCTGCCACCTACAACTTTCTTCTCAAAAGTCCATTTGTTACCTCTATAGCCCAAATCCAACAACATGCAAACATCCATCACCTCGCGGAAAGCTTGTATCTGAGCATTTCTCCGCTGTCCAATACCTTGATGTTCTCCTGGACGTAATACCTCGTTAAAATCACCAATGCATAGGCAAGGGAGGTCACTCAAAGTGCTAATTGATACGTCTCCAACGTATCTATAATTTTTGATTGTTCCATGCTATTATATTATCCTTATAGGATGTTTTGTGGGCTTTTATTTACACTTTTATATGATTTTTGGGACTAACCTATTAACCGAGAGCCTAGTGCCAGTTTCTGTTTTTCCCATGTTTTTGAGTATCGCAGAAAAGGAATACAAACGGAGCCCAATTGACCTAAAACTCAGCGGAGGCTGTTTTTGGACCAGAAGAAGCCCAGTGAGTACCGGAGGAGGACCATAAGACCCCCGGGCTGCCCGCGAGGGTAGGGGGCGCCCCCTGGGCGCGCCCCCCTACCTCGTGGACAGCCCGAAGACCCCATTTACTTGTTCCCGGCTCCAACACCCGCTATATATACAGAAACCTCCAGAAAATAACCTAGATCGGGAGTTCCGCCGCCTAAAGCCTCTGTTGCCACCAAAAACCAATCTACACCATGTTCCAGCACCCTACCGGAGGGGGAATCTCTCTCCGGTGGCCATCTTCATCATCCTGGTGCTCTCCATGACGAGGAGGGAGTAGTCCACCCTCGGGGATGAGGGTATGTACCAGTAACTATGTGCTTGATCTCTCTCTCTCTCTCTCTCTCTCTCTCTCTCTCTCTCTCGTGTTCTTGAGATGGCACGATCTTGATGTATCGCGAGCTTTCCTATTATAGTTGGATCTTATGATGCTTCTCCCCCTCTACTCTCTTGTAATGGTTTGAGTTTTCCCTTTGAAGTTATCTTATCGGATTGAGTCTTTAAGGATTTGAGAACACTTGATGTATGTCTAGCACGTGCTTATCTGTGGCGACAATGGGATATCACGTGATCTACTTGATGTATGTTTTGGTGATCAACTTGCGGGTTCAGTGACCTTGTGAACTTATGCATAGGGGTTGGCACACGTTTTTGTCTTGACTCTCCGGTAGAAACTTTGGGGCACTCTTTGAAGTACTTTGTGTTGGTTGAATAGATGAATCTGAGATTGTGTGATGCATATCGTATAATCATGCCCACGGATACTTAAGGTGACAATGGAGTATCTAGGTTGCATTAGGGTTTTGGTTGATTTGTGTCTTAAAGTGTTATTCTAGTACGAACTCTATGATAGATCGAACGGAAAGAATAGCCTCGTGTTATTTTACTACGGACACTTGAATAGATCGATCAGAAAGAATAACTTTGAGGTGGTTTTGTACCCCACAATAATCTCTTCGTTTGTTCTCCGCTATTAGTTACTTTGGAGTGACTCTTTGTTGCATGTTGAGGGATAGTTATATGATCCAGTTATGTTATTATTGTTGAGAGAACTTGCACTAGTGAAAGTATGAACCCTAGGCCTTGTTTCAACGCATTGCAATACCGTTTACGCTCACTTTTATCATTAGTTACCTTGCTGTTTTTATATTTTCATATTACAAAAACCTATATCTACCATCCATATTGCACTTGTATCACCATCTCTTTGCCGAACTAGTGCACCTATATAATTTGCCATTGTATTGGGTGTGTTGGGGACACAAGAGACTCTTTGTTATTTGGTTGCAGGGTTGTTTGAGAGAGACCATCTTCATCCTACGGCTCCCATGAATTGATAAAACTTAGGCCATCCACTTGAGGGAAATTTGCTACTCTCCTACAAACCTCTGTACTTGGAGGCCCAACAACGTCTACAAGAAGAAAGTTGTGTAGTAGACATCACTAATGTTCTTCAAAGTTGTCCATGTTTGATGCCTCAAATGAGTTTGCGCCTCTCCATACACGCATGTCATTCTCCACTTGGCCATACCTTGTTCCTTAATGGAAACATCGAGATGATAGACAAAATAACCAACAATTTCAACATTTATTGAATTGTTCCAAAACTAACCAATGCCACCACTTCTATCTTGACTACTAACATCATAAGAACTATCGAAACCAAGCGTTCCAGCCAAAGCTTCTACCCTAGTACTATCCATTTGAGTTTGAACAATGCATAAGAGGGTAGGGTAAATTGCCTCGCGAAATTGCGAAGCTCTCAAACTTTCACAGGCTGTTTTGGATTGCTGCCCACAGCCGCCGGCCCAAAATATTGGTCCACCGGGCTGGTGGGGGCGTTTGTACGAGGGAAAAATAAACAAATATCCGATGGAAACCGATAAAAACCACGAAAAAATGATGTTTGGAAGTTTCTAAAAAATATGGGATGTTAAGAGGTTGATGTTCTATTGCCATGCAAAATTTGAAGTCCAAACATGTTATCGGATGTGGGATATGGAAAAGACAAATCAGCATTGAATAGTGCCGAACAGTAATGTCACTATTCATTGATGAATTTGTTTTTTTTTCATAGCTCGCATCTTGTAATGTGTTTTTATTTGAAATTTCACATGACAACAGAACATCATCCTCTTAACATCCCACATTTTTCATAGTTTTTTGAAACTTTCAAACATGGTTTTCACAAAGTTTTCATTGAATGTTGGTTTATGTACCGATGTTTTGGCTCACCCAGCTCATCGTACTGCTTCTAGTCTAAATCTGTGCCAACTTTTTGGTGAGACTTCAACGGCCATATTGCTTGCCAATTATTTGGCAAGCCCTCCTTTGTTAGGGCTTCCCTTGGAAAGAACCAAATATCCCATCAGGCAGATAGAAGCATTCTTCTTGCCAATTTTCATTTGTCTCCTCCGGGGAGCCATCAAGGTAGTCAGATCTGGCCACCCTACAAATGACGGTCCCACCACAATACGTCAGCGCATCACCTCGCATGTGTGGTTGAACGCAGAAGTACCTGTGCCACAGACCAAAGTGTGGCAGGCATCCGGGAAGGATTCGCATAACAAGATGTAACACGCTATGTGAAGGATGTAGTTTAGCGAAAGACGGTGCAGTTGAAGGCCGTAGAAGTACAATAAACCCCTCAAGAAAGGGTGAATTGGAAAGCCCAAGCCACTAACAAGAAAAGGCATGAAGCATACCCTATCCTCTTCCCGAGGATTGGGCATCGGCGATGGCGACCACGCCTGAGCGTGCGAAGGCAATGATACGTCTCCAACGTATCTATAATTTTTTTATTGTTCCATGCTATTATTTATGATGTTTTGGATGTTTAATGGGCTTTGTCATACACTTTTATATTATTTTTGGGACTAACCTACTAACCCAAAGGCCCAGTCCAGATTGCTGTTTTTTGCCTGTTTTAGGGTTTTGCAGAAAAGGAATATCAAACGGAGTCCAAACGGAATGAAACCTTCGGGAGAGATATTTTTGGAGAAAATTACGCACGGGAGACTTGAGAACCACGGAATAGGTTCTACGAGGTGCCCACGAGTGTGGGGGCGCCCACCCCCTAGTGCGCGCCCCCTGCCTCGTGGGTCCCTCGTTTGGCCCCCGGTGCCCTCCTTCCTCCTATATATACCTACGTACCCCGAAACCATCAGAACAACAGAGAAAACCCTAGTTCCACTGTCGTAACCTTCTATTCCCGTGAGATCCCATCTTGGGGCCTGTTCCGGAGCTCCGCCGGAGGGGGGGATCTTCCACGGAGTGCTTCTACATCATCATCATCGCCTCACCATGAGTTGTGAGTAGTTTACCACAGACCTTCGGGTCCATAGCTACTATCTAGATGGCTTCTTCTCTCTCTTTGGATCTCAATACAAAGTTCTCCTCGGTCTTCGAGGAGATCTATTCGATGTAATCTCTTTTTGCGGTGTGTTTGTCGAGATCCAATGAATTATGGGTTTATGATCAAGATTGTCCATGAGAAATGTTTGGTTCTTCTCTGAACTCTTTATGTATGATTATAATATCCTTGCAAGTCTCTTTAAATTATTGGTTTGGTTTGGCCTACTAGATCTATAGTTCTTGAAATGGGAGAAGTGCTTGGCTTTGGGTTCAATCTTGCGTTGTCCTTTCCCAGTGACAGTAGGGGCAGCAAGGCACGTATTGTATTGTTGCCATTGAGGATAAAAAGATGGGGTTTATATCATATTGTTTGAGTTTACCCCTCTACATCATGTCATCTTGCTTAAGGCGTTACTCTGTTCTTATGAACTCAATACACTAGATGCATGCTGGATAGCGGTCGATGTGTGGAGTAATAGTAGTAGATGCAGAATCATTTCGGTCTACTTGTCTCGGACGTGATGCCTATATACAATCATCATGCCTAGATAGTCTCATAATTATTCGCGTTTCTATCAATTGCTTAACAGTAATTTGTTTACCCGCCATAGAATATCGCTATCATGAGAGAAGCCACTAGTATATGAAAGTGACTAAACATGAGACTCTCTACAAGTGTGGAAAAAAAGATAGTAGCAATTGTCCCTTTTTGGGGGCCTTTCTTTTTTTACGGAGGGGCTTTATAGATTTAGCCTTTCCCCCCATGGGACAATGCTATAATAATGATGATCATCGCACTTTCATTACAACTCGATACTACAACAACAAAGTATGACTCTATATGAATGCCTCCGGTGGTGTACCGGTATGTGCAATGAAACAAGAGCGACATGTATAAAAATTATGCATGGTGGCCTTGCAACAAATACGATGTTAACTACATGATCATGCATGGCAATATGACAATATGATGCGTGTCATATGAACGGAACGGTGTAAAGTTGCATGGCAATATATCTCGGAATGGCTATGGAAATGCCATGTTAGGTAGGTATGGTGGCTGTTTTGAGGAAAATATGGTGGCTGTTTTGAGGAAGGATATATAGTAGTTTTACGGCACCAGCGAAAGTTGCGCGGTACGAGAGAGGCTAGCAATGGTGGAAGGGTGAGAGTGTGTTTAATCCATGGACTCAACATTAGTCATAAGAACTCATATACTTATTGCAAAAATCTACGAGTCATCAAAACAAAGCAATCAACACATGCTCCTAGGGGGGAGGTTGGTAGGAGTTAACCATCGCGCGCCCCCGACCTCCACACAAAGGTTGGCACTCTACAAATACCTCATGCTCTAACTTCGTCACAGAGCGGTTCACCATACGTGCATGCTACGGGAATCACTAACCTTAACACAAGTATTTCTCAATTTCATAATAACTCCACTAGCATGACTCTAATATCATTATCCTCATATCTCAAAACAATTATCAAGCATCCAACATCTCATTCTATTCAATGCACTTGGTGTGAATTTTTTTACTACATTGACATTGGATGTCTATCATGTGAAGACTAGTTTTTTTAGCCTAAACACATTACCATGCTGTTTTAATAGACTCTCAAAAGGATATAAGTGAAGCATGAGAGTATAACAATTTCTACAAAATATTACCACCACCGTGCTCTAAAAGATATAAGTGAAGCACTAGAGCAAAAACTATTCAACTCAAAAGATATAAGTGAAGCACATAGAGTGTTCTAACAATTTCTAGGCCATATTTAACACTCTCAAATAGGTGTGTCCAGAAAGTATGGTTGTGACAAACTAACAAGCGAAGACTCAAATTATACAAGACGCTCCAAGCAAAACACATAACATGTTGCGAATAAAAATATAGCTCCAAGTATAGTTACCGATGGATGAAGATGGAAGGGGGGATGCCTTCCCGGGGCATCTCCAAGCTTAGGCTTTTGATTATCTTGAATTTACTTGGGGTGCCATGAGCATCCCCAAGCTTAGGACTTTGCTACTCCTCATAGTCCATCAAAGCAATACTCAAAACTTGAAAACTTCACAACACAAAACTTAGACAAAAATTCTCGTGAGCTCCGTTAGTATAAGAAAGCAAACCACTACTCAAAGGTGCAGCAATGAATTCATTCTTTGTTTATATTGGTGTTAAACATACTGTATTCCAACTTCTCTATGGTTCATATCCTCCAATACTACTCATAGAAGCATTGAAATAAGCAAACAACATACGAAAAACAGAATCTGTCAAAAACAGAACAGTCTGTAGTAATATGCAGGTTTCGCCTACTTCTGGAACTCCAAAAATTCAAACTAAATTGGTAAATTTGAGGAATTTTTCTAATAATCATCTACAAAAAGAATCAACTAAATTGCACGCTCCAGTAAAATCTGACGACCACTTTAGCGAGCGTTAACGAATCTGTTTTTCACAGCAAGATCACATAAACTTCACACAAGTCTTCCCAAAGGTTCTACTTGGCACAAACACTAAACAAAACATGAAACCACATCTAATAAGAGGCTAGATGCAATATTTATTCCCTAACAGCAAAAAAAAAATTGGGTTGCCTCCCAACAAGCTCTTTCTTTATAGCCATTAAGATAGGCTTGAGAATTCAATGATGCTGATATGAAAGATAAGAATTGAAGCACAAGGAGAGCATCATAAAACATGTGACAAACACATATAAGTCTAACATACTTCCTATGCATAAGCATTTTATAGGAAAACAAATTACCAATACAAGCAAGATCTAGCATATGCAAGGAAGGAGAAAGAAACAATAGCAATATCAACATAACGAAAGGTAATTTAGTAACATGAAAATTTCTACAACCATATTTCCCTCTCTCATAATAATTGCATGTAGGATCATGGTCAAATTCAACAAAATAGTTATCACATAACATATTCTCAACAAGATCCACATGCATGCAAAGTTGACACTCTTCCAAAATAGTGGGATTAACATTAACTAAAGTCATGACCTCTCTAGACCCACTTTTATTATTATTGCAAACATTATTATCAATCTCATATTCATCATGGGGCTTAAATAAATTTCCAAGATCACAAGAAGAATCACCCCAATCATGATCATTGCAACAAGTAGTGGGCATAGCAATACTAGCATCCCCAAGCTTAGGGTCTTGCATATCATTAACACAATTGACATTTATAATAGTATCATTGCAATCATGTTTTTTATTTACGGAGCTAACATGAATCACTTTTTCTTTCAACAATTCCTTGCAATTTTCAGATTCATAAATTTCAAGCAAAACCTCATAAAGATAATCTAGTGCACGCAACTCACTAGCAATAGGTTCAACATAATTGGATCTCTTAAATTGATTAGAAAGTGGATGAGGATCCATACTTTAGTAAGCGAAGATGCAAGCTAATTGAGGGCACATAGCAACACAAGAAAACAAGAGGCACGCGAACGATAAACACACGGCGGAAGAAGGGCAAATAAAACGGCAAGGGTGAAGTGGGGGAGAGGAAAAAAATGTAATGCGAAGGATAAGGGCTTGTGATAGGTACTTGGTATATGACTTTTGCGTAAGCCTCCCCGGCAACGGCGCCAGAAGTTCTTCTTGCTACTTCTCGAGCTTGCGTTGAATTTCCTCGAAGAGGAAAGGGAGATGCAGCCCAGTAGCGTAAGTATTTCCCATAGTTTTTGAGAACCAAGGTATCAATCCAGTAGGAGACCACGCGCGAGTCCCTCGCACCTACACAAACAAATAAGAACTTCACACCCAACGTGATAAGGGGTTGCCAATCCCTTTACGGTCACTTACGAAAGTGAGATCTGATAGTTTATATTTTTGGTATTTTTGGTTTATAAGAACAACAAATAAAAGTGATAAAAGTAAAGTAGATGTAGATTGATATGTTGAGAATAGACCCGAGGGCCATAGTGTTCTCTAGTGGCTTCTCTCATGATAGCGATATTCTACGGTGGGTAAACAAATTACTGTCAAGCAATTGATAGAAAAGCGAATAATTATGAGACTATCTAGGCATGATGATTGTATATAGGCATCATGTCCGAGACAAGTAGACCGAAACGATTCCGCATCTACTACTATTACTCCACACATCGACCGCTATCCAGCATGCATCTAGTGTATTGAGTTCATAAGAACAGAGTAACGCCTTAAGCAAGATGACATGATGTAGAGGGATAAACTCAAGCAATATGATATAAACCCCATCTTTTTATCCTCGATGGAAACAATACAATACGTGCCTTGCTGCCCCTACTGCCACTGGGAAAGGACACCGCAAGATTGAACCCAAAGCCAAGCACTTCTCCCATTGCAAGAACTATAGATCAAGTAGGCCAAACCAAACCAATAATTCGAAGAGACTTGCAAGGATATTATGAGCACACATAAAAAGTTCAGAGAAGAACCAAATATCTTCCATAGATAACCTTGATCATAAACTCACAATTCATCGGATCTCGACAAACACACTGCAAAAAGAGATTACATCGAATAGATCTCCTCGAAGACCGAGGAGGACTTTGTATTGAGATCCAGAGAGAGAGAGAGAAGAAGCCATCTAGATACTAGCTATGGACCCGAAGGTCTGTGTAAACTACTCACAACTCATGGTGAGGGCGATGATGATGAAGAAGAAGAACTCCGTGATGGATCCCCCTCCGGTGGAGCTCCGGAACAGGCTCCAAGATGGTATCTCACGGGAACAGAAGGTTACGGCGGTGGAATTAGGGTTTTCACTCTGTTGTCGAAGGTTTCGGGGTACGTAGACTTATATAGGAAGAAGAAGGACACTGGGGGGTGCTCGGGGGGCCCACGGGGCAGGGGGCGCGCCCCCCACCCTCGTGGACGCCCCGAGGCTCCCCTGACGTGGTTCTCAAGTCCCTCTGGCGTGATTTTCTCCAAAAATATCTCTCGCGAAGGTTTCATTCCGTTTGGACTCCGTTTGATATTCTTTTTCTGCAAAACCCTGAAACAGGCAAAAAACAGCAATCTGGACTGGGCCTTTGGGTTAGTAGGTTAGTCCCAAAAATGATATAAAGTGAATGATAAAGCCCATTAAACATCCAAGACTTTATAAATAATAGCATGGAACAACAAAAAATTATAGATATGTTGGAGACGTATCACCTACCTATCATGGCATTTCCATAGCCATTCCGAGATATATTGCCATGCAACTTTCCACCGTTCCGTTCATATGACACGCATCATATTGTCATATTGTCATGCATGATCATGTAGTTGACATCATATTTGTGGCAAAGCCACCATGCATAATTTTTCATACATGTCACTCTTGATTCATTGCACATCCCGGTACACTGCCGGAGGCATTCATATAGAGTCATACTTTGTTCTAGTATCGAGTTGTAATATCGAGTTGTAATGCAAGTGTGATGATCATCATTATTAGAGCATTGTCCCATGTGAGGAAAGGCTAAACCAATAAAGCCCCTCCACAAAAAAGGCGAAAGAAAAAACAAAAGGCCAAAAAAAAGGGACAATTGCTACTATATTTTTCCACACTTGTGCTTCAAAGTAGCACCATGTTCTTCATGATAGAGAGTCTCATGTTTAGTCACTTTCATATACTAGTGGGAATTTTTCATTATAGAACTTGGCTTGTATATTCCAATGATGGGCTTCCTCAAATGCCCTAGGTCTTCGTGAGCAAGCAAGTTGGATGCACACCCACTAGTTTCTTTTGTTGAGTTTTCATACATTTTTAGCTCTAGTGCATCCGTTGCATGGCAATCCCTACTCACTCACATTGATATCTATTGATGGGCATCTCCATAGCCCGTTGATACGCCTAGTTGATGTGAGACTATCTCCCTCCTTTTTGTCTTCTCCACAACCACCTCTCTATTCCACCCATAGTGCTATGTCCATGGCTCACGCTCATGTATTGCGTGAAAGTTGAAAGGTTTGAAAGAATAGAGTATGAAAACAAGTGCTTGGCTGAAATCGGGGTTGTGCATGATATGAATATTTTGTGTGATGAAGAGGGAGCATAGCTAGACTATATGATTTTGTAGGGATAACTTTCGTTAGCCATAGTATTTTGAGAAGACATGATTGCTTTGTTAGTATGCTTGAAGTATTACTATTTCTTATGTCAATATAGACTTTTGTCTTGAATCTTTCAGATCTGAACATTCATGCCACAATTAAGAGAGTTACATTGAAAAACTATGTTGGTTAGCATTCCACATCAAAAATTCTGTTTTTATCATTTACCTACTCGAGGATGAGTACGAATTAAGCTTGGGGGTGCTTGATACGTCTCCAACGTATCTATAATTTTTGATTATTCCATGCTATTATTTATGATGTTTTGGATGTTTAATGGGCTTTGTCATACACTTTTATATTATTTTTGGGACTAACCTAGTAACCCAAAGGCCCAGTACAAATTGCTGTTTTTTTTTTGCCTGTTTCAGCGTTTTGCAGTAAAGGAATATCAAACGGAGTCCAAATGGAATGAAACCTTCGGGAGAGATATTTTTGGAGAAAATCACGCACGAGAGACTTGAGAACCACGGAGTAGGGTCTACGAGGTGCCCACGAGGGTGGGGGCGCCCCCCTAGGGCGCATCCCCTGCCTCGTGGGTCCCTCGTTTGGCCCTCGGTGCCCTCCTTCCTCCTATATATACCTACGTACCCTGAAACCATCAGAACAACAGAGAAAACCCTAGTTCCACCGCCGTAACCTTCAGTTCCCGTGAGATCCCATCTTGGGGCCTGTTCCGGAGCTCCGCTGGAGGGGGGATCTTCCACGGAGTGCTTCTACATCATCATCATCGCCTCACCATGAGTTGTGAGTAGTTTACCACAGACCTTCGGGTCCATAGCTAGTATCTAGATGGCTTCTTCTCTCTCTTTGGATCTCAATACAAAGTTCTCCTCGGTCTTCGAGGAGATCTATTCGATGTAACCTCTTTTTGCGGTGTGTTTGTCGAGATCCGATGAATTGTGGGTTTATGATCAAGATTATCTATGAGAAATATTTGGTTCTTCTATGAACTCTTTATGTATGATTATAATATCCTTGCAAGTCTCTTATTATTGGTTTGGTTTGGCCTACTAGATCTATAGTTCTTGCATTGGGAGAAGTGCTTGGCTTTGGGTTCAATCTTGCGGTGTCCTTTCCCAGTGACAGTAGGGGCAGCAAGGCACGTATTGTATTGTTGCCATCGAGGATAAAAAGATGGGGTTTATATCATATTGTTTGAGTTTATCCCTCTACATTATGTCATCTTGCTTAAGGTGTTACTTTGTTCTTATGAACTTAATACGCTAGATGCATGTTGGATAGCGGTCGATGTGTGGAGTAATAGTAGTAGATGTAGAATCGTTTCGGTCTACTTGTCTCGGACGTGATGCCTATATATAATGATCATGCCTAGATAGTCTCATAATTATTCGCTTTTCTATCAATTGCTCGATAGTAATTTGTTTACCCGCTGTAGAATATCGCTATCATGAGAGAAGCCACTAGAGAACACTATGGCCCCCGGGTCTATTCTCAACATATCAATCTATACCTACTTTACCTTTTCCGCTTTTACTTTTTGTTCTTATAACTAAAAAATACCAAAAAATATCAACTATCATCTATATCAGATCTCATTTTCGTAAGTGACCGTAAAGGGATTGACAACCCCTTATCGCGTTGGCTGCGAAGTTCTTATTTGTTTGTGCAGGTGCGAGGGACTCGCGCGTGGTCTCCTACTGGATTGATACCTTGGTTCTCAAAAACTAAGGGAAATACTTACGCTACTGTGCCGCATCTCCCTTTCCTCTTAGAGGGAATACAACGCAAGCTCGAGAAGTAGCAGGCAACCTCCAGCACCAACACATAACCAAAATCGGATAGTCAGTCCAACTGGCCTTGAGTCATGGAACCATGCTTACACTCCCCGTCGACATCATTGGCGGAGCACGAAGATGAGTTAGCCACTGGGTCAATAATCACAGGTGTCTTATGTTGGTGGCGGCCCACCATTTTTGCGAGGTAGGAGTAAGCGACAGAAAGGAGGAAGAAACACGAGAGCTTGAGGAAGAAAGCTAATGGCGGAGGACGATGAGAGTATGTAAAATTTCCCCTCGTTGCAGCAACACCCCCTTATACATGGACTTTTTGTGGATGGTGGCAGCAGGTCTAAGGCCCCTCCCAATGCTCCACCTTTATAGGTGCTAAGCCTGCCATGTAGGCAAAAAATGTAGCAAGTTTGTTAAGAGGAGAGAGATGAGTGTGGTGACCCCAAAAAGAAACAATGCCAAGCACGCAAACCTAGGCAAAACATTTAAACGAAAGAAGCCCACCAATGCATGAAGAACTTTAGTTGCTAAATCTTTAAAGTAAGAAAGATTAGCTACAAGAAGCTAAGCACCTATGCATTGGAGAGTATAGTTTCTAAGCTATTTAATGCTTAGAACCTCATCTAAGCACCAATGCATTGGTAGCAGCCTAAGCCTTGTGACATTAATTCCGTTGTTTCGTATGCGCTTTACGTAGGAATCAAGGGGACGGTAAATTAATTACTGCCTCGAAGCGAACCCTTGTCTATTTTGATAGGATGTGACGAATGATGGGCCCATTACCCATGCATGCACGTTAGGTTGACTAATAGGACATAAGCACAATGCTATCACATGGGAAAGTGGTTAGAGAAACTCCAACCGGCCGACTCATTTTGTCTACATGTGTTTGTTTGGGTCGGCGCGGACACAAAACACGACACAACGCGGTGACCCAAGCCGGCGCATGCCCGTTTTTTGTCCGCCCACGACCCATTCTAGTCCCAAATTTGGGCCGCATTTGGGTCGGAGCAGACATAGCGCGAACGCGCGCGACGCCCTCCCTTCTCCACCCCCATGGCCCACCAATCGGCAGCACACATGCCAATCTCCTCTTCCTCGCTTCACCGCCGACTCACCCGGCCGTCCTACCTCTTGTCGCCGTCGCCCAGTTCTGCTGCTGCCGCCGCGCAGTTCCGCTGAGGCCGCCAGTCTCCTGACATCGACGCCGCCACCCGGATGCTAGACACCGACACGCCCACTGGAGGCCGACAGGCTCACAAGATGGCAGTAGACCTGCTACCTTGTCTCGATGGGGCGCGAGGCTCTTCACCGACCGGCTTCTTCCACGATGCCCACAAGTTGTACGACGGTTTTCCCGCAAGGTACAAATGGACTCCGAGGATGAGTTCTTTTTCTACAACATACTTTGCGATTTGGATGATTCTTCATCCGGTGATAAGGTGATCGTGGCAGCTGTGTTGGTCGTCCATGACCACCTAAGTAGGCAGCGGCCGATGTTTAAGGGCTCGATGCCAGGGCACACGCCGGTGTTGAATCGCAACCGAGGGAGTGGCCATTTCCTACTCTGGAAGGACTACTTAGAGACCCCCCAACCCGCTCTTCAAGCATCACCTATTCCTGTACCGTTTTCGTATGGCTAGGCATGTGTTCAACCGTATCCGGGAGGGGGTGGTGGGGCACGAGAACTATTTCAAGTGCAAGACGAATGCCCTTTGAAATATTGGCTTCTCCTCTTATCAGAAATGCACAACCGCCATTTGGATGCTTGCATACGGAGTTCCCGGTGTACCGATGGCTGCTAAAGCTACATCGATTTTTTCCCCAAAGAGGAAGGGATGATGCAGTATAGTAGCGGTAGGTATTTCCCTCAGTGATGAAACCATGGTTATCGAACCAGTAGGAGAACCAAGCAACTCAACGTAAATAGCACCTGCACACAAATAACAAATACTCGCAACCCGACGTGTAAAAGGGGTTGTCAATCCCTTTCAGGTAACGGACGTGAGAGATATATAAATATTGATAGATCGGATGGTAAATAAGAAAATTGCAGCAAAATATTTTTTGGTTTTTGGTTTAATAGATCTGAAAATATAAACAAAGGAAAAATATATCGCAAAGGCAAATAATCTGAGGAAAGGACCCAGGGGCCGTAGATTTCACTAGTGGCTTCTCTCGAGAAAATAGCAAACAACGGGAAAACAAATTACTATTGGGCAATTGATAGAACTTCAAATAATCATGACGATATCCAGGCAATGATCATTATATAGGCATCACGTCCAAGATTAGTAGACCGACTCCTGCCTGCATCTACTACTATTACTCTACACATCGACCGCTATCCAGCATGCATCTAGTGTATTAAGTTCATGGAGAAACGGAGTAATGCAATAAGAACGATGGCATCATGTAGACAAGATCTATTTATGTAGAAATAGACCCCATCGTTTTATCCTTAGTAGCAAGGATACATACGTGTCGGTTCCCCTTCTGTCACTGGGATCAAGCACCGTAAGATCGAACCCACTACAAAGCACGTCTTCCCATGGCAAGATAAAGAGATCAAGTTTGCCAAACAAAACCCAATATCGGAGAACAAATACAAGGCTATAAGCAATCATGCATATAAGAGATCAAAAGAAGACTCAAATAACTTTCATGGATATAAAAAGATAGATCTGATCATAAACTCAAAGTTCATCGGATCCCAACAAACACACCGCAAAAGAGTTACATCGTATGGATCTCCAAGAGACCATTGTATTGATAATCAAAAGAGAGAGATGAAGCCATCTAGCTACTGACTATGGACCCGAAGGTCTACAAGGAACTACTCATGCATCATCGGAGAGGCACCAATGGAAGTGGTCAACCCCTCCGTGATGGTGTCTAGATTGGATCTGGTGGTTCTGGACTCTGCGGCGGCTGGATCAAAATTCCGTCTGCTTCCCTAGGGTTTGTGGAATATTGGGGTATTTATATAGCAAAGAGGCGGTTCGAGGGGCACCCGAGGTGGGCACAACCCACCAGGGCATGCCCGGGCCTCCTAGCGCGCCCTGGTGGGTTGTGCTCCCCTCGGAGCACCCCGAGGTGCTGCCTTGGCCATTGGGTTTCTTCTGGTCCAAAAAAATCTCCAAAAAGTTTCGCTGCGTTTGTACTCTGTTTGATATTGATTTCCTGCGATGTAAAAAACATGCAGAAAACAACAACTGGCACTTGGCACTATGTCAATAGGTTAGTACCAAAAAATGACATAAAATGACTATCAAATGATTGTAAAACGTCCAAGAATGATAATATAACAGCATGGAACAATCAAAAATTATAGATACGTTGGAGACGTATCAGCATCCACAAGCTTAACTCCTACTCGTCCTCGAGTAGGTAAGTGATAAAAACAGAATTTTTGATGTGGAATGCTGCCTATCATGTCATATCATATTCTTTTCTTTATAGCATGGACAATTGCACTTTTATATGGTTCAAAGCAATAGTCTAGTTTTAACATGAGATTTAAATACTCAATAATAAACCATGTCTTTCAAAATATCAATGCTAAAATAAGTTATCCCTAGCCCATCATGCTCAATGCTACCTCTTGAGCATGCGTTGGTTTTCCCTTGAAGAGGAAAGGGTGATGCAGCAAAGTAGCGTAAGTATTTCCCTCAGTTTTGAGAACCAAGGTATCAATCCAGTAGGAGACAACACACAAGTCACCTAGTTCCTGCACAAACAATCAAGAACCTTGCAACCAATGTGATAAAGGGGTTGTCAATCCCTTCACCGCCACTTGCAAAAGTGAGATCTAATAAAGATAATAAAGTAAATATTTTTTGTATTTTTGTTGTATAGATTGGAAAGTAAAGATTGCAAAATAGTAAACGAGATGCGAAGTAAATAAAGGAGATTCAATATAATAGGAAAGAGACCCGGGCGCCATAGGTTTCACTAGTGGCTTCTCTCAAGATAGCATGTATTACGGTGGGTGAACAAATTACTGCCGAGCAATTGATAGAAAAGCGCATAGTTATGAAGATATCTAAGGCAATGATCATGAATATAGGCATCACGTCCGTGTCAAGTAGACCGAAACGATTCTGCATCTACTACTATTACTCCACACATCGATCGCTATCCAGCATGCATCTAGAGTATTAAGTTCATGCGAACGGAGTAACGCATTAAGCAAGATGACATGATGTAGAGGGATAAACTCAAGCAATATGATATAAACCCCATATTTTTATCCTCGATGGCAACAATACAATACGTGCCTTGCTACCCCTACTTTCATTGGGAAAGGACACCACAAGAATGAACCCAAAGCTAAGCACTTCTCCCATTGCAAGAAAGATCAATCTAGTAGGCCAAACTAAACTGATAATTTGAAGAGGCTTGCAAAGATATCAAATCATGCATATAAGAATCGAGAGAAGAACCAAATAATATTCATAGATAAACTTGTTCATAAATCCACAATTCATCGGATCTCGGCAAACACACCGCGAAAAGTATTACATCGAATAGATCTCCAAGTGAATCGAGGAGAACTATGTATTGAACATCAAAGAGAGAGAAGCAGCCATCTAGCTAATAACTATGTACCCGAACGTCTGTGGTAAACTACTCATGCTTTATCGGAGAGGCTATGGTGTTGATGTAGAAGCCCTCCATGATTGATTCCCCCTCCGGCAGATCACCGGAAAAGACCCCAAGATAGGGATCTCACGGGTACAGAAGGTTGCGGCGGTGGAAAAGTGGTTTCGTTCGTCCCCCCGATGTTTCTAGGGTATAAGAGTATATATAGACGGAAGAAGTACGTCGATGGAGGTGCGAGGGGCCCACGAGGTTGGGGGCGCGCCTACCCCCGTAGGCTCACCCTCCTGCCTCGTGGCCTCCTCATGGAGTCCCAGACGTCTACTCCAAGTCCTCTGTGTTGCTTTCAGTCCAAGAAAGATCATCGCGAAGGTTTCATTCCGTTTGGACTCCGTTTGGTATTCTTTTTCTACGAAACTCTGAAATAGGCAAAAAAAACAACAGAAAATGGCACTGGGCCTTTGGTTAATAGGTTAGTCCCAAAAAGAATATAAAAGAGCATATTAAAGCCCATTAAACATCCAAAACAGATAACATAATAGCATGGAACAATAAAAAATTATAGATACGTTGGAGACGTATCAAGCATCCCCAAGCTTAATTCCTGCTCGTCCTCGAGTAGGTAAATGATAAAAACAATTTTTTTTGATGTGGAATGCTACCTAACATAATTATCAATGTAATTTTATTTATTGTGGCATGAATGTTCAGATCCGAATGATTCAAGGCAAAGTTTAATATTGACATAAAAATAATAATACTTCAAGCATACTAACAAAGTAAACATGTCTTCTCAAAATAACATGGCCAAAGAAAGTTATCCCTACAAAATCATATAGTCTGGCTATGCTCTATCTTCATCACATAAAATATTTAAATCATGCACAAGCCCGGTTTCAGCCAAGCAATTGTTTCATACTTTAGTATTTTCAATCTTTTTCAACTTTCACGCAATACATGAGCGTGAGCCATGGACATAGCACTATAGGTGGAATAGAATGGTGGTTGTGGAGAAGACAAAAGGAGGAAGATAGTGGGTCCTCTCGGTAAATTATTTTACTGGAAAACCGGTCCTGACAACCTTGGTATCAGAGCCAGGCTGACTGTAGGAAGCCACTAGGTGCGATCGCTAATCGGGTATTAGCGTATTGAATGCTATTTCAGCATTTTTTACATTTGTAGCAATTTTCTGTTAGTCATCATAAATTTATGATTTGACTATTCGGAATTTTTGTCTACTTTTGTAGATGGCCAGCGGCGGCTGCGATTCACAAGTGCTCACCAACATTCCTGAGGTGTTTAATAAGCTCCTCGTCGCCATCACCAAGGTCGCGATCGGACCATCGACCCGTCCAGAGCTCACACTCTACCGGCACAAGATCAGCGACAGCGTGTCGATGCACCAGTCCGCGGTGCAATTCAAGGGAGGGCGTTCTGAAGCACGCCGCTTCCGATTTGTGGACAAGGCCATGCCTACGGAGAGGCATGCCATGCAGATGGCTGCCCGTGAGGCGATAGCTCGTCTCCGGGATGCTCTTCCTTCGATGAAGACTCGTCGCTACCGTTACCTCCCATGCCACGTACCTTACACGTGCCACTATGCGTTTGCTTGCGCAAGGGGAGAACGTGATGAAGCCATCAAATCATTGGTTGAGTACCTCAAGGCTCTTGAGGCAGCCTTTGATAACCTTGTGGACGACTTGGTGGCTGCTCGTATGGACTTAGTCCAAAGCGGTTCCGCCAACAGGAGGGAGCTTCTCCATACTTCACCACCACTGACATTTGTCTCGTCCTCAGCATCTTATGCACCTGCCATCTTAGCCACCGCTCGCCGCCTACCTACCACTAAGGAGTTTGACCAGGTCATTGCTCCTACTCCAGTCAGAGCTACACCACCTGTCGCGCCCGCACCAACTCCTCGCACCAGTATTCCACGCCTGGAGCCTATTAGTGAGGAGGAGGTTGAGTCTCCATCGCCACTTGGTCTTACCCTCGGCAGGCCGAGGGAAGTCTTCAACATCTCCGACTAGTCCGCCTGTCCGCGACGCGATGTGTTCGCTTGTATAATATGTTTTATATGTAAAATAGGATGATGGGAATTAGTCTGTTTGCGCATCATGTAGGAACTTGGAGAAGTGCACTAGCATAAATAACATGTCAGGAATGTGTACGCCCATCCTGAGTAACGTATGTATAATTATGACTCGCGTGTAAGATGTGTACTAAGCGGTCCTTCTCCATGCGCAAACAAGTTCTTCATTTAAAAAATCCTTGGAGCTTGTGTTTTTGCTGCATTTGCAAATCTTGATTTATTTTTGCCGCTCAGTTTTCTCATGATTTCTGCAATAATACCCCAGAGTGAAAAATGACTCGTCCCTGGACACGTTCAATGCCAAGTCCGCCAGAGGAAAATTATGGCACACAAACATGTAACAATTTCACACAGTGGCAGTCAAGTCAGCAGGGCAGCGAAACAACATTTTCTCAAGTATGCCGTCTTTACGAGCAAAGCCAGCAGCAGCATCAGGAAATGATGAACTATGTTATTAATATGGGGAATCACCGCGAGCCACACCAGCAGCATTCTAAATTGTCTGAATTACAGAAGACACGTCCGCCAACATTTTCTCACACTGACAGACCTCTTGAGGCCGATGATTGGCTTCGAGACATTGAAAGGAAGTTGATTGTGGCACAATGCTCAGATCATGAAAAGGTACTTTATGCACCACACTATCTTACTGGAGCAACTGCATCATGGTGGGAGAACTTTCTACATATGCACCCCAATGAAAATGATATCACCTGGGAGGATTTTAAAGAAGGTTTTCGTGGGGCGCACATCCCTAGAAGCATTATGAAGATCAAGAAAAGAGAGTTTGATGACCTCAAGCAAAGGGGCATGACAGTGACTGAGTACAACAACTAGTTTACTCAATTATCTCGTTATGCCAACGAAGAGCGTATGACTTAAAATAAGAAGATGGAAAAATTCCTGGATGGTCTGGCACCAGCACTTAAATGCCAGCTAGTCGTACACACTTTTCCGGATTTCAAGACACTTGTGGACAAGGCTATTACTTTGGAAAATGAGCATCACAGTCTGGAAGATATTCGCAAGCGAAAAAGGGATCAGACCACCCACACTCGCAACAACAGGAATAAAATAAATTTTCAGAAAAATGGGGCGAACAAATCCATGACCAATGACACGCGTCCAAGCAAAAAAATTCATGCAAGGGACAAGGATTTCACGTATCGCCCAGGTGTTACATGCTACGCTTGTGGAGAAGAGGGACACTATGCCAAACAGTGCCGAAAACCAAGGAACTCAACCCCGAAGCCAAGCAGCAATGGAAACAATTCAGCGCCCAAGCGTAACAACTTCAACCCCAATAACAACCACAAGAAAGGCCACCTGAACCATGTGACCAAGGAGCGAGCACAGGATGCCCCAGATTTCGTACTCGGTATGTTCCCTGTCAACACAATACCTGCCACGGTTTTGTTTGATTCTGGAGCTTCTCATTCGTTTATTTCGAAGAACTTTGCTTTGCAACATGATTTCTCGATGCTTCCCTTGGGAAAATCAATGACCATCAAGTCCCCCGGAAGTAAGCAGATCACTCAGAATTACTGCCAAGGTGTAACTATTGAGATTGAAGGATTAAAGTTTCACGCAAACCTCATCGTGTTGGAAAACAAGGGACTGGATGTTATCCTGGGTATGGACTGGCTAACCACCAACAAAGGATTTATCGACTGCTTCAACCGAACTGTGATTCTTACTCATCATCACGGAAAGACAATAAGAGTCATAGCTCAAGAAAGACCAGTATCGCGGCAACCAAAATTAAACAAGGTAGACACTTCGGAGTTAAGTAAAGTTCCAGTAGTATGTGAGTTTCCGGACGTATTTCCCGAAGAACTGCCAGGCATGCCACCAGACAGAGAAATAGAATTCATCATTGAGCTAGCACCTGGAACCACCCCCATTTACAAGAAACCGTACAGAATGGCACCGTCCGAATTGGTTGAACTAAAGAAGCAAATAAAGGAATTATTGGACAAAGAATTTATACGGGCCAGCTCCTCACCTTGGGGTTCGCCGGTATTATTTGCCAAACAGAAGGATGGGACTATGAGATTGTGTATAGACTACCAAGCGCTCAACATGGTCACCATCAAGAACAAATATCCGATGCCACAGATAAATGATTTATTTGACCAGCTCGCTCAGGCCAAGGTTTTCTCAAAAATTGATTTAAGGTCGGGTTATCATCAATTAAAAGTACGGACTGAAGATATCCCGAAAACAACATTCACCTCCAGATATGGACTATATGAATTTACAGTAATGCCATTTGGACTGACCAACGCCCCCGCATATTTTGTCCACCTCATGAACAAAGTGTTTATGAAATTTATGGACAAATTTGTTGTGGTATTTATTGATGATATCTTGGTATATTCAAAGACACCAGAAGAGCATGCTGAACACCTCCGTATTGTACTAGGAGAATTAAGGAAACATCAACTCTACGCCAAATTCAGCAAATGTAAATTTTGGTTAAGACAGGTTGGTTTTCTAGGCCACGTATTGACACAAGAAGGAGTTGCTGTGGACCCAGAAAAAGTCAAGGCTGTACTTGGTTGGAAGCCACCGGCCAATGTAACAGACGTATGAAGTTTCCTCGGAATGGCTGGATATTACTGGAGGTTTATTGAGGGATTTTCCACCATAGCCAAACCAATGACACATTTACTCAAGAAGGATAAGAAATTCATCTGGACTGAAGCTTGTGAGAAAAGCTTCCAGGAACTCAAAAAGAAATTAACAACAACCCCAGTATTGGTCGTACCAGACATACACAAAAGTTTTGAAGTATATTGCGACGCATCCCGGAAAGGCCTCGGATGCGTACTGATGCAAGAAGGCAAAGTAGTCGCATACGCTTCCCAGCAACTACGGAAACATGAAGAAAATTATCCTACTCACGACTTGGAGTTGGCAGCAGTCATTCATGCACTCAAGGAGTGGAGGCACTTTTTGCTTGGGAATCATTGTGAAATATATACAGACCATAAGAGCCTCAGATATATTTTCACACAACGAGAGCTCAACTTACGACAACGACGCTGGTTGGAACTGGTGAAAGATTATGATGTTGGCATCCACTATCACCCATGAAAGGCAAACGTAGTAGCAGATGCTCTCAGCCGTAACCCCAGCTCGAACAACAGCAGCCTACAAAATTTGAGACCTGAGTTTCAACAGGAATTCGCCAAGCTCAACTTAATGATGGTCACTGAAGGCGAAGTGTCAAATATGGAAATACAACCTACACTAATAGAACAAATTAAGAAGGCTCGGCATGGACACCCCAACATTGAAGGCATAAAAAGAAAAGTGAGTGAGGACAAGGCCTCAGAATTTGTCATAGACAACGAGGGAATATTATGGTTCGGAGACAGGCTTTGCGTACCTAATAACGAAGACCTCAAACAACAAATTCTAGCAGAGAGCCACACCGCTCCATATTCAATTCACCCTGGAGGGACCAAAATGTACAAGGACATTCAGGAAAGGTTTTGGTGGCACGGTATGAAGAGGGATATAGCCACATACATTGCATGTTGTGATTCATGTCAACGCATTAAAGCCGAGCACCAAAAACCCACAGGACTGTTACAGCCAAACAAGATACCTGAGTGGAAATGGGACGATATTGGGATGTATTTTATTGTTGGACTACCACGGACACAACACGGAAATGATGCCATATGGGTCATCACAGATTGGCTAACTAAGGTGGCACACTTCATCCCAGTCAAAACAACCCACACCACCCAGAAGCTTGCCAAACTATACCTCGCCCGTATAGTGTACCTACACGGAGTTCCAAAGACTATAATATCCGACAGACGCACTCTGTTCGTCTCCAAATTTTGGGATCATTTACAGCAAGCCCTGGGAACGCAACTAGTATTCAGTACAACCTATCACCCCTAGACTGGAGGACAAACTGAACGGGTAAATCAAATTCTAGAAGACATGCTGAGGGCATGTGTCCTCACCTATGGGACCAGTTGGGAAGCAAGCTTGCCGTATGCCGAGTTCGCATACAACAATAGTTACCAAGCCAGTGTGAAAATGGCACCTTTTGAAGCCTTGTACGGACGAAGATGCCGTACCCCATTGAGCTGGTCAGAAACAGGGGACAGTCATATCTTCGGCCCGGACATGCTCAAAGAAGCTGAGGAAAAAGTTAGAATAATACGGGATCAACTCAAGACAGCCCAAAGCCGACAGAAGAGTTATTACGATCAAAAGCATCGGGAAGTAAGTTTTGAACCCGGTGAAAACGTGTATTTACGTGTATCCCCTATGAGGGGCCTGCAACGATTCAAAGTCAAAGGAAAGCTAGCACCACGATTTATCGGACCCTCTCGTATAGTTGCACGGAGAGGCACAGTGGCCTACCAGTTGGACCTTCCCAAAGAACTATCAGACGTCCACGACGTGTTCCACGTTTCATAGATAAGGAAATGTGTAAGCAACCCGGAGAAGCATGCGTCGCATGAAAACCTTGATGTGCAGCCAGACCTCACATACCGGGAACGGCCAATAAAAATATTGGAAGAGTCTGAAAGAGGAACCCGTCAGAAGACAATTAAATTTCTCAAGGTTTAGTGGAGTAATCACACCGAGGATGAGGCAACATGGGAAAGGGAGGATTTCCTTCGGACAGAGTACCCACACCTATTTGAGGATCAGCTGAAATCTCGGGGATGAGATTTTTCCTAAGGGGGTAGGTGTTGTAACACCCCAAAATTTTGGATTTGTTTTCTTCCAAACTTTTGGTCTTTTGGAAGGTGGATATTTGATCTTCTCTTAAAACCCTTTCAAAAATCTTTTCTGACAAAAGTTTGTGTGACCTTCTCAAACTTGATTATGGCCTTGGAGGTTTTCTACTTGTGTTAGCTCAAGACAAGTTGTTTTTCAAAAGAGTTTTGTTTGATTCTTTTTTACCTTCATGATTAACCATCATATAAGAACCATGTACTTGTCTTCCCCATTCAAACTTTTCTCTTGCTATGACACCCAATGAAAGTCCTTCTCTCCAAAACCTCCTCTTCACCTTGAAAACAAGTATCTCATGAATTCTAGTAGGTTTCAATCTTATTGGGATTTTTCTTCTAATTAAATCATACCAAAAAAAATTTCTGTCCTTTAAATTGAACCTTGGTGATTTACAAAGGAACCACCATTTTCATTTTGACTTTTGATTCCAAACCAACTTCCCTGGCTAGTCCTTAGTGCCCACAACCTAGATCCATCTTGTTTCACTGGTCCACAGTACAAAATTTTCAAATTTCACTTGCTGCAAGTTTGGACCAGATTTGCAAATTTTGGTGAAATTCATATTTTCTTCCTTCCTAAAAATCTGTGAAAATTCAGGCAGCCTCTAGATGCATCAAGAGACCACCCCACCAAATATCAGCTGCAGAAAGGTTTTCCACATGCCAAAATCATTTCATCAAACACCTGGCGTGCACTATTGCTGTCAGGTTCAGAAAAGTTAACTGAAGATAACAGGCGACAGTGCAGCTTTGTCAGAAAACGCTCGTCAATCTCACCAGTGCCACTTTGGATCATTGCTGCACTACAACTCGCACTTATCCAGAGCGCCGCATGCTCACTTGGCTGGTTCCTAGCGTCGGTGTCACCCTGGCCCGCCTGCGCCGTCGTCTTCCGCGGCGGCAGAGCCACCCGTGGCGGCTGACAGGGGGCACCCTGCAGCACAATGCCGTTCGGCACCGCCCAAGCCACCTGGAAGCTTCTTCGTGGCCGTCTCCTTGCCTGCGCTCGCCTGCAGCACCGTCGCCGCGGCCTGACACGCACAGGGCGCGCTCTCTGCCGCCGACGTGCCCGCATGGCTATCCCGTTGGGGACAGGCTGTAAACGCCACTGCATTGCTAAGTTCTTCACTGGAATGGAATTAGTGCACCTCCTAGTCGATGCTCAAGCACCTAAACCACCCGTCCAGCCACAGCGCCGCCGTAATCGCTCGCCGGACTTATCCTGTTCACGGCAACCACCTCGGGCCGGCTATAAATAGCGCCTCCAAGATCGCTCTCGATCCCGCACATCTCCACCACCTCACCAGACCCCGCCCAGCCACTGGAAGAGCCTCGAGGGGCCCTTCTTCCTCAACTCCGGCCGCCTCGGTCCGCTTCGGGCTCCGACAGCGTTCTCTCTGGTGAGAGCTCCTCCACCGCCCTAGACTTGCCCGTAGTCTCCTGACACCCCTAGGAGACTAACCCCCGCTCCAATTTGACCCCAGCAGCCCTCTCTGACGAGATCCACAACCACCCGAGCCGCCGTCCACCGGAGATAGGGTCGCCGTCGATGTGGTGCTCGCCGACATCCAACTCCACCACCCACCGACGCGGAAGAGCACCAGGAACCCGTAGGTACCACTCACTCCCTCTGCCTCGCCGTGGATCGGCGCCGGCGACCACCGCAGCTCTCTGGCACCGGCGCGACTCTGTTTCTGTTTTCAAACCTGACGAGTGGGACCCTCTCGCCAGCCTCTTAATCTCTTCCGAAACGTTTTTCTGGAAAGCGCCTTCGGGCAAAGTACGTTTTCCTTATTCGGCTGACGTACTGCGTACCGAATCATTTTTTGTTTTTATATTCTAGCCCCTGGAAACTTTCTGTTTCATTACAAACAAGTCCCTGGACAGAAACTTTAATAACTTTTAAACAAAATATGATTTTGAGTTGATTCTTTTTCTGTCCTCTTTAGTTTTCTGTCTAGTTTTTTATCATATTTATTTGAAAAATATTTGGGACAACTTTTATGCACGCGCGGTATTTATGTTAGTACTCTTTCTATTTTAATACGTAGATACCGACGGAAGTGACGGAGCCGCGAACTTCACCGAGTTAGACTCCGACTACTCCGAACCAAGCAAGCATGTTTGAACCTTTGATATGATGAGTGTGTTGCATGTTTGCTTGAGTAGTTCTTCTTCATAGCATGGTTATATAAGCATTTGTGGATGTGATATTTCATGCAAGCAAGCCTCGGGTGAGCCCGAATGATGATGTTTGAACCACCCCGATCATGTGGTGACATGATGGGTTGTGAACTGGTATTGTTGGAGCATGCCAGTCAACTGTTAACTCCAGTATCAACGTGGATCAAGTCATGATCCCGTTCGTCTCCTTTTTGGTACTGTCGCATGCCTTCTGCAAAGATTACGGTTTAGTCAGTTGCAAACCTCTTTCCATGTACACACCAAATAGAGGGGCCGGGATGAGGGTTCCATGGCCCTGGATTAAAGCCCGTCATCCGGTCAGGGGGCATGGGTGTTTTCGGGACCGAGAGGTGGGCACCCCTTAGAGCGCACAGATATTAATTTGATCCCACGCTATTCGAGGTTGTAGCCTCCCCGTCTTAAAGTTTTTCGTGAGTGTTGTCTCGGGTGATTCCGGGCAGCAGGATGTGAAATGGGTGTGTACTGGTTAGTTTTGTTTCTACTAAAACACCGTAGACGGAACTAGTCCTTGTGACTAGTGGAATCCGTTGGCTGTGATTTAAGAGTACAAGCTCTGCAGAGCCGAAACCTTCCGAGTAGCCATGTCTATGGCCTAGTGTCAATCTTCGTGTCAACCCCGGTGACCGTCTCTGGTAATTTATGAGAGTGATAAGAATGGTGATTTAGTTAAAAGTCATTTTGGTAGATGAACTAATCAGTTATTTCTGCACCGATTAATCTCTTGAAATATTTTACCATTATACCAGAGATTATATAAGCCCTTTATGTGATGTCGCTCAGACGCCCGACTGTGGCATTCTTGTTATTTACTTTTGAATATAAGCCCTTTATGTGATGTCGCTCAGACGTCCGACTGTGGCATTCTTGTTATTTATTTTTGAATATAAGCCCTTTATGTGATGTCGCTCAGACGTCCGACTATGGCATCCT
>LR738710.1:179830648-179948634 GCA_902687465.1 Secale cereale
GCTCAGACGTCCGACTGTGGCATTCTTGTTATTTACTTTTGAATATAAGCCCTTTATGTGATGTCACTCAGACGTCCGACTGTGGCATTCTTGTTATTTACTGTTGAATATAAGCCCTTTATGTGATGTCGCTCAGACGTCCGACTGTGGCATACTTGTTATTTACTTTTGAATATAAGCCCTTTATGTGATGTCGCACAGACGTCCGACTGTGGCATGTTTTTATTCACTTTTCCTCACGAAGCGTCGCTTAGACACTCGTCTGGTTTTTCGTTTATTTCTCTTATGGATTTTGGGAGTACTACCGCTCGACTTCCATTTTTACTTGCAATGCAAATTATATTATTCAGATACGTATTGCTAGATTACTTATATGCATCATGCTTGCATTTGTTATATCTTATGTCCGAACTGTCTTGCGAGTACATTCAAAGTACTCACCTGGCTTGTTGATTTGGCCAGATGTTGACGAAGGCGATCTCATGGATGAAGAGTTCGATAGCGAGTCCGATGTCTAGTGGAGTCCCAGTCAGTCTCTTGCGATCCTGGAGTTGATCACTGTTTTATAACCGCTTCCGCCAACCACCAAATAAATTCATCGGGTCTCACTCCGACACTCGATGAACTGTAAGATATTGGAGTCATGTCACCCACTGCACTGTGACATATCCACCACCCCCTTTTATTACGAGTTAGTAGTTATGCCACCCTACAATTGTGTCATATCCGCCCTTTGTACTATATCGGCGTGCTTGTAATAAATTGTTGAGCAACCTCGGCTCAACCATGTATAATATTCAGTACTCTGGAATTCTGTATCAAGGATTTGTCTACCGGTAAGAAGTATTCTTCTATGCTGGTTCGATAAAAAGGTCAGTCCTCTCGGTAAATTATTTTACTGGAAAACCGGTCCTGACAGGTCCTTCCTACACGACCCAGAAACTATCGGGGATATGACCTCCTGGCTCACACGTTCGGCAAAATGAGGTCGTGTGCGACCGCCGAGTGCTCAAATACGGAAATACATACAGTAGTGCTAAAAAATACAATTATACGGCAAAATTGTTTCCGGTCGCAAGTACATCCCACACAGTCAGTCCCCGCTAAACGTTTCCGTTCGTATGTACATCCCACACAGTCGCTCGAAGGAAAACGTTTCCGTTCACAGGTACATCACACACAATTTTCCCCGTTAAATCGCTTGCGTTATTGAGTATATCACACATGGTCTGTGGAAGAAACTGTGTGGCAAAGGTTGTCCATCACACACAGTTTTCATGTGGTAAACATTTGCGCAAGGTGGCCTAACACAAACAGTTTTCACGAGAAAGTCGTGTGTGATTGTTCCTTGATCCAACACGGTTTATTCCTAGAAACTGTGTGCGTTGCGTGAGGTCATCGCCCACGGTATTTTCTCAACAACTGTTTGCAATAGCAAAACCCAATTAGCAGGCTAATTATCCAATTATTCATAATCCATTTATTAATCTAATTGACAATTCATATTAAGCACACAATATATTTCATTTTCATAATTGAAATACATCAGAGTACAACATCATATAGCTTCAGCACTCAGCTACCCCATTACACAACTACACCAGGACCAAGTTTCACATGCAACATCTATAACCTTTCGAAATTAGCATCATAGACGACACATAGACAGATGTATCTCATCTAGAAAACTGCTAAAGCAGAAGGCGAATATTGAGCCTTCATTGATGTTGAAGGTCTTTGTAACTTTAGGCCAGTGCCTGTGGATGATTGACCGTCCATCCTTCGTCCTCTTCAGGAACACTTCAATATTGAACCATGGTTGTTGTATGAATACCTTCCACGCCTCCTGACCATACAGGTGGTTTGAGAGGTAATCATCAGTGAACTGCTTTAGAAAGGCCTGAAAACAAGGATGTGCATAAATATCTTCTCTATATAGGAAATGGGGCAAAGGAATTAAAAAGCCAAGGTATAATAGTTAGTACCATCCTGTAGTGAATTGATGTCTTCTTCATCGTGCACACAAAGATCTTGTTGTTTTTTGTCATTAATTTCTTTATCCTAACAAGCTTTCTGAGTTTCTTGACTTGACTGATATTCATGGACAACTCATTTCATCATATGCAAAAGGGTCAAACAGTGGGTCAAAACCTCTGACAGCAGGGCCTACATGTGCAAGACCAAATTGTTAAAAACCTAAATATTAGAATGGTTCCTGCAATTGCACAATAATGTGCTATTAGACAACGGACCATGCACGTTCTAACCTCGATTGTAAACCTCAATGCTTCCCATTGTTTCCCTGCAACACATATAAGGTAGTTAGTAATCAGGTTAAGTAAGGGTTCGCATGCTATCAGTAAAATATGTTGATGAAAAATAATCACATTGTAGATTCATTAGATTAATTCAAGCCACAGGGAAAACCCATTTATCCAAACCAAGCATGATTAAGAACTAGGAAATATAGCACTTGTATATGTTTCTCATGTATTAAGTGCAACCAAATTTGATTTATTCCTCACATGCACAACAATACAAAATTCTACCCACGACAATTGGACATCGCATTGCAGAATTGAACCAAGCAGTTAACTAAACACCACAACAGATGAACCAAACATTAACTGAGCACCACATTGCACAATATAACATACTCCTAAATCCTAATAGAAGATTAAACAGTTAACCAAACCAAGCATGCTTAACAACTTGGAAATATAGCAATTGTATTTGTTTCTCATGTATTTAGCACAACCAAATTCGATTATTCCTCACAAGGTATACAATAAGAGAATGCAGCCACAACAATTGAACATCACATTACAGAATTGAACCAAACAGTTAACTAAACACCATAACAAATGAACCAAACATTAACCGAGCACCACATTGCACAATATAACATACTCTGAATAGAAGATCAGACAGTTAACCAAACCAAGCATGCTTAACAACTTGGAAATATAGCAATTGTATTTGTTTCTCATGAATTTAGTACAGGAAAAGTCGATTTATTCCTCACATGGTATACAATAACAGAATGCAACCACAACAATTGAACATCGCATTACAGAATTGAACCAAGCAGTTAACTAAACACCACAACAAGTAAACCAAGCCACAACAAATGAACCAAACAGTTATGTAAACACCAATTGAATAATATAACATACTCCTAATAGAAGATCAGACAGGTAACCAAACCAAGCATGCTTAACAACTTGGAAATATTGAACCCTGAAGAATTGAACATCACATTTGCAGAATTGAACCAAGCAGTTAATTGAACACCACATTGCACGTCATATAGAACACTATAACATAAGATTGCATGGTGAAAGTAGATAACGCAATTCACTAGAATTGGTTATCGAAAGGCAGTAGCTAGAAGACTGAACATGGGTCCTTATAGTGAGCTAATAAGACAAGCTACTCCTCATTGTCAGAGATATCAATGATGATTGGCTCCTTGGACATGGAAGAGGCCGAGGCCTCCGCATCGTGGGTGCCGTCGTTGTAGTGGTGAGTTGCCTGAGCCGCTCCGGGCACCAACCTTTTGGATCTCGAGATGAGGTAAGCACGTGCACGCTGAGAAAACACCTCGTAGTCTTCATCGCAGGCACCGACAGTTGCCTCGAGAAAATGCCACGAACCATCGTTTAAAGCAGCCAACCGCATCGCGGTTGATACGTCTCCAATGTATCTATAATTTTTTATTGTTCCATGCTATAATTTATAATGTTTTGGATGTTTAATGGGCTTTGTCATACACTTTTATATTATTTTTGGGATTAACCTACTAACCCAAAGGCCTAGTCCAGATTGCTGTTTTTTGCCTGTTTCAGGGTTTTGCAGAAAAGGAATATCAAACGGAGTCCAAACGGAATGAAACCTTCGGAGAGATATTTTTGGAGAAAATCACGCACGGGGGACTTGAGAACCACAGAGTAGGGGCCACGAGGTGCGCACGAGGGTGGGAGGCGCGCCCCCTGCCTCGTGGATCCCTCGTGAGTCCCCCGGTGTCCTCCTTCCTCCTATATAAGACTACGTACCCCGAAACCATCAGAGGCGAAGAAAAAACCCTAGTTCCACCGCCGTAACCTTCTGTTCCCGTGAGATCCCATCTTGGGGCCTGTTCCGGAGCTCCGCCGAAGGGGGGTCCATCATGGAGTGCTTCTACATCATCATCATCGCCCTCACCATGAGTTGTGAGTAGTTTACTACAAACATTCGGGTCCATAGCTTAGTATCTAGATGGCTTCTTCTCTCTCTTTGGATCTCAATACAAAGTTCTCCTCGGTCTTCAAGGAGTTCTATTCGATGTAATCTCTTTTTGCGGTGTGTTTGTCGAGATCCGATGAATTGTGGGTTTATGATCAAGATTATCTATGAGAAATATTTGGTTCTTTTTTGAACTCTTTATGTGTGCTTATAATATCCTTGCAACTCTCTTCGAATTATTGGTTTGGTTTGGCCTACTAGATCTATAGTTCTTGCAATGGGAGAAGTGCTTGGCTTTGGGTTCAATCTTGCGGTATCCTTTCCCAGTGACAGTAGGGGCAGCAAGGCACGTATTGTATTGTTGCCATCGAGGATAAAAAGATGGGGTTTATATCATATCGTTTGAGTTTATCCCTCTACATTATGTCATCTTGCTTAAGGCATTACTCTGTTCTTATGAACTCAATACGCTAGATGCATGTTGGATAGCGATCGATGTGTGGAGTAATAGTAGTAGATGCAGGCAGGAGTCGGTCTACTTGTCTCGGACGTGATGTCTATATACAATGATCATGCCTAGATAGTCTCATAATTATTCGCTTTTCTATTAATTGCTCGACAGTAATTTGTTTACCTGCCGTAGAATATCGCTATCATGAGAGAAGCCACTAGAGAACATTATCGCCCCCAGATCTATTCTCAACATATCAATATACATCTACTTTACTTTTTCCTCTTTTACTTTCCGTTCTTATAAACAAAAAATACCAAAAATATAAACTATCATCTCTATCAGATCTCACTTTCATAAGTGATCGTAAAGGGATTGACAACACCTTATCGCGTTGGCTGCAAAGTTCTTATTTGTTTATGCAGGTGCGAGGGACTCGCGTGTGGTCTCCTACTGGATTGATACATTGGTTCTCAAAAACTGAGGGAAATACTTACGCTACTGTGATGCATCTCCCTTTCCCCTTCGAGGGAATACAACGCAAGCTCGAGAAGTAGGAGCGGTGTCGGCGCGTGAGGCGTCAATAGTGGCCTCGACGGCGAGGTTCTCCTCCAAGATCTGGGGGTCGGCACGAATGGCAGCCATCGCGACCTCATCCGCGCATCCGGCCGTGATTTGCTCCTCCGCTGCCAAATGATCCTTGAGGTCCTGGCTATACTGCGTGCACCATGGCTTAGGCTGACGCTTATTTGGTGGAGGGGTCAGTGATTTGGGTGGAAGGTTCCACGCTCGCGCCAGCGGCCGGGGCATGTGGGATGTGGAAGGAGGAGGATGGGGGTCGGGTGTGGATTACCTGCCTGGATAGGCGAGGCCGAGCAGCGTGTAGGAGGGTCGCCGACGAGGAGGCGGCAGCGCTGCAAGCAACGAGTGAAGGTTTCAACTTGGAAAGGAAGGCGGAAAGAGGGGAAATGTGGCTTTTGGTAAGGGGGAGGGGGCGAGGAGGTAGATATTTCCGAGTAAGCCGAAAATTTGGAATCGCTTTAGCCAAAATTTGGCGCGCAAAGTGTCATCAACCACGGTCCCTTATTCAAACACGGTCCGAAGATATTTACTGCTGCATCTCACATGGTTGGTTATAATAAACTGTGTGGGATCTACTTGATTTTTGTTCTTGATTTGAATTACATAATGGGGTCACAACGGCCATGGACGGTGTTTGAATCGCTAGACCTTTTATCTGCAGTGATCATAAAAGAATTGGAATTTTTCAGGGTTCGTTTGGACATTTTTATGCATTAAGTGAGTTTTCAATGCATTTATGTGCATAATTCAAATTTGAACTACATGCGCATGCTCGAGTGCATATAAATTCATTGAAAAATCAAATATTTGTCCTTGGGTGCATGATTAGGTCCCATGCAAGAAATGAGAATGAATTTCAAACACCACAGCACCGTTGATTGCCGGCAAAACATTGAGATGCCTGGTTTTTAAATTCTAGTAAATCAAAAACTCGTCTAAACTTCATGAAACCCGGCATGCTATCATGGAGCGGCATCAACATCCTGTGGTACAATTTTTGTCCAATTTGGGGCAGGTTTGGGTATATGCTTCTCACAACAAGCATGATGGTTTTCGGTAGGGAACGTCCCACCTTTGGGGACGAAACGATATCCATTGTCTCTTATTGCTTTAATTTTTTTTCTCATGTCAACATAGAACAACATGAGTGTTGTGTGAATTTTTGTGATTTTTCGGGGTTCGTTTGGACATTTTTATGCATTAACTGATTTTTCAATGCATTTATGTGCATAATTCAAATTTGAACTACATGCACATGCTCCAATGCATATAAATTGGTTGAAAAATCAAATCTGTGTCCTTGGGTGAATGCTTAGGTCCCATGCAAGAAATGGGCATGAATTTCGAACACGAGGGCACCGTTGATTGCCGGCAAACATTGAGATGCGCGGTTTTTAAATTCTAGTAAATCCAAAACTCGTGTGACATTCATGAAACTTGGCATGCTATCATGGAGCAGCATCAATATGCCATGGTATAAATTTTATCTCATTTAGGGCAGGTTTGGGTATATGCTTCTCACAAACCGGAGCTTCTCACAACAAGCATGATGGTTTTCGGTAGGGAATGTCCCACCTTTGGGGACAGAATGATATCCATTGCCTCTTATGGCTTTCAATTTTTTTCTCGTGTCAACATAGAACAACAAGAGTGTTGTGTGATTTTTTGTGATTTTTCGGGGTTCGTTTGGACATTTCTATGCATTAACTGAGTTTTCAATGCATTTATGTGCATAATTCAAATTTGAACTACACGCACATGCTCCAGTGCATATAAATTGGTTGAAAAATCAAATATGTGTCCTTGGGTGCATGCTTAGGTCCCATGCAAGAAGTGGGCATGAATTTCAAAAACCAGGGCACCGTTGATTGCCGGCAAACATTGAGATGCGTGGTTTTTAAATTCTAGTGAATGCAAAAGTCGTCTGAAATTCATGAAACTTGGCATGCTATCATGGAGCGGCATCAACATGCCCTGGTACAATTTTTGTCCCATTTGGGGCAGGTTTGGGTACGTGCTTCTCACAAACCGGAGCTTCTCTGTAATGCCCAGGATGGGACTATACCTCCTACGTGTCGAGGCACGACTTAAAGGAATAAGCCCATCCTAGAATGATCTCAAGTTTGGTATCTTTGCACGACTCATGTAAAAGAGGGATTAAATTGCAAAAGGAGATAGTTGGCTTACACTCGCCACTTCACACAATACATTACATAAGCAAGATATCATTCAAAACATCACAACCCGACTACGGGTAAGATCCAAAAGACAAGATACCAAACATAACGTTAAACCACAGGTCTAGATCGAATCCTAGTAGAAACCACTACTGATCGTCGAAACGACACAAGCATACGGCCAAACTCTTCAACGAGCTCCCGGAAGTTCTGATCCATCTCCTGCATCAAACTCGGCTGAACCTGCATCTGGTGTGGTGAAGTAACTGTGAGCCACAGAGGACTCAGCAATCCCGTTCCCGGGTAACACGACTATTTAAGCCTTGGGTGTGGATAAGGCTGAAGAAAGAATAAGAGTCTGCAGCAGCACTATCACTAACTTACGTAAAGAGAGCGAAAAGAGAAGTGCCTCGGTCGAGAGATGATCACGAAGTGATCCTAACTAAAGCCAGACAAACATAACCCCACCGTGTTCATCTCCCGAAACCCTTTTGGAAAATGACAGTCACGGTACGCACGCTGGTAGTGTATTGTAACATGGTGTCAAGTTATCTACAACCTGATATTAACAAGCTCCCATCTGCCACATAACCGCGGGCACGGCTTTCGAAAGTTCAAACCCTGCAGGGGTGTTCCAACTTGGCCCATGACAAGCCCACGATCCGCGGAGTCGCAACTCCAAAGGTGGGAAGACCCGAGTATTCTCGGAATCCCGTGCTCAAGATACTCCAAACTAAGGTAAGGCTAATCCAGCAAATCCTCCCGGCGTGTCGACACCCTGATAAGTAGCCGCGCGTATCTAGTCTCAGGACACGACCGGATGGGCGATCCCACAGGTTTTTACCAAACCTTGAGTTTCCTCGTGGTGGCCCCGCGTAACCCCCAGTTCGGACCAACACTCATGTGGAGCACTGGCCCGGGGTTGTTGATTAAGAAAGAGGGTTTGCAAGACCCTATGCAAGTTTTATTAGTTATTAGGCGAATAGTACCAATGTTGGGACTTGCTGGAAAAGACTTAGCACTTAGCGGTTTATCGAGGGGGCCCCATAAACCCCAACCGTGTTAGGAACGCATAATCAAGGAACATAACACCGGTTTATACGGTTCCTAGCAGCATGAGTGGAACAAATCACCAAGCAAAAGGCTTAGCCTTCCACCCTTGCCAATATATATATGATTTCATTTTAAGCATTTATATAGTGTGATATAACCCAACAAACTTCAACATGAAGCAAGCATCTTCAATCTTCACCTGCAACTAGCAACGCTATAAGAGGGGCTGAGCGAAGCGTACTTAGCCATTCAACGGTTTGCATAGGTAGGGTGGTTAAACATGGTCATGGTTACAAGTAGGAGGCTGACAGGAAAGACATGGGCATCGAGGCAAAACTATAGATCGAGACTACTAGCAATAGGCAAAAATAATAATGGTATCCGGGTTCGATCATCTTGCCTGGGATTCCGCAAGGGAGAAGAACAAGTCCATGAAGTAGACGGAGCAACATAGACGAGCGAATCCTCACAACTCCCGAACGAAACCGAAGCTAACAAGAGAAGCAACCGGAAAGAAGCAAATAACACGGTAAACACACAAGCATAAACATGGCATACGATGCACATCCAAGTACATTGCATGTCCGGTTTAATTATGCATGGCATGGCAATGTGCACAAACAAGTACTACAAGTTAAGTGGAGCTCAATATGCAACGAGTTGCATATTGACGAAACACCACATGTTATTTATTTAGTTGACTCTCGTTTATTAACAAGACAAGATTAAATGTTTTTAACATGGCAAGAGGTGAAGCAAAAAGAAACTACACTATTTAGGCATTTTAAATGAGGCCGGAAAAACAACGACAATTCCGGAAAATCCCCATGAGCATGTTTAGTGATCTTAAGCAAACAACAATTCACACATATAATGTTGTTAACATGATGCGGATGACATGATCAAGTTTATGCAATTTATTAAAAGGTGAACAAGAAGATGATAAGGAGTATATGTCACCGTGGTGGAAGGAAAGGGTGCCACGACAACGATCCGAAAATGATGCAACGCAACATCTCGGTTCCGGTAACTCGTTGAGAGACCGGTGCAAAAGAAAAGGTGGAGCGAACGGAACAAGATGAAAGGTGGGGTGATCCCGTGACCGGGTTCCCACGAGTCGGCGACGAGGCAACCGAGGAACATGACAAAAGGACGAAACAGGCACGGTGCTCACAAGGGAAGAAACTCAAACAACACATAGCACTCGACGGGCATCGTCTCGGGGTTATACCTTCGAAGCGTGCGTTTCGGGGCGGCTCGAGATCGTAGAGGGACGTAGTGGTAGTAGTGGAAGTAGACGTTCTCGAGGCGGTAGTTGTACTCGTTTCGTAGCCGTTCGGGTCGTCGTGGTACTTGTCGGGTCGTCTTGTGTCGGCATTCTCGTATCGTAGATGTACTTGGCGCATCCATCGTTTCCCGGGGCGATGGTAGTGGTACTTGTTCATGAAGTCGTTCTCGGGTCTCGGTCTCGCGTCGATCTTGCCGGTCTTGTTAAACGAAGGGGTACTTGGCGTCGGTCTCGTACACGGTTCGTAGACGTTCGGGTCGTAGTTGAACTTGGTCGTCGTGGTACTTGCCAAAACAACATCGGATGTAGTCGTACACGCACGTTCCGTAGAGGTACTCGACGCGTCGATGAACTTGACGAAAAACCTGCTGGACCAAAACAACAACACGAGGCCGACGAAGAAGCACAACAGCAGCAGTTTCGAGCTCCGTGGGACGAGGCGGTGGATCTAAGCAGCGGCGCTGGGGCTCGGCGCGCAGCTCCTGGAGAAGGCCGCGACAAGGAGAAGGAAGGCCGCAGGGACTTGGCGGGGCGCGACGCTCACAGGAGATGGCGCCTGGGGCTCCTGGTCGACGCAATCCGTGCGGCTCGGCCTTGGCGACGGGGTGCGCCGGGCTGCGGGAGAAGCAGCGCGTGGCGTCCTGCGGGGAGGAAGGCTGAGGGGAGGTCTGGGGACGGAGCAGAGGCCACGGCGCCTGGCGATCCTGCGGGAAGGAAGAGGTAGCAGGGGTCGCGACGGAGGAAGGGCGCGGTTGCGGGCCTGGGGAGGAGGAGCCACGGTCGCGGGCCGGCCTCCTGGCGCGCGGGAGGAGGAACGGCGCTCGCCAGAGGAGATCGATCAGGGTTGATGCGGGATCGGGGTCAGGCGATGGGGACGAGTGGCTGGCGTGCTGCGCGAGATCGAGGAAAGAAGGGCTCGGGCGACAGAGGGACGAGAGGTGCGGCGGCGCTCGGGAGGAGAGCAGGGAGCGAAGGGATGAGGGCGCTCGAGGGGAGAGGCTCGGTGCGCTAGGGTTCGGCCTGGAGTGGGCCAAGAGAGGGATGGGCCGGCCTAGGAGCAGATGGGCCGCGGCTGGAATGGCCTAGAGGAGATGGGCCAATAGGAGGAGAGGGAGGCTTGGGGTGGAAAAGGGCCTGGCCAGATGGCTGGGCTCTTTAATCTATTAACCAAAGCTGTTGCCCAAATAAAACAGCAAACCACCAGAGGAAAAGAAAAGAAAGGAGGAGTTAGGAATAGGCTTAGGGCATAGGGTAAAATTCCCTGGACTCACAAAAATGTGAGGAATATAAATAAAATTGTTTGAAGATTTTTGGAAGATGAAAATTCAAAACACGTTTGAATAAAAGCCAAATTGTTTGACTTCAGAAAACCATTTAGATGGAATTCAAAAGAGCTCGAATTTGAGGATGGGGCTCGACAAACGGGAAAAGAATTATTGGCAAGGTTTCTGAAGGAGAAACTCGAAGTGAAAAAGACATGGGGAAATTTGCAAGTGTGTTGCGGGTAATTCCAAAGAATGGAATATTTTAATATAGCTCCATATATTAGGAGGATATGTTATAAAGAGAAGACATCCTTCCCTCGATTTAAATGGACCGAAGGTCCACACAATTTATTTAGGTTGAGATCCAAAGATTAATGACATGATGGCATGATGACATGATGCGATGCAAGAATAAAAACACAAGCACAAAAGAAAAACACACGGGCAACCCGGAACATCTGGAATCTTCTGGGACGTCGGTCTTCGGGCGTCACAACTCTCCCACACTAACAGAGGATCTCGACCCGAGATCCTAGAGATAGCACCGGGTAGAAACGAAAAAGAAGAGGTAAACAAAGTTGCTTCTTTGACAGACGAGTGAAACCAAAGAACCTTGAGAGGTTGAACAAACTTGAAAGAAAGAATGCAACGGAGATGAACGAATATGAAAACTCCGTTAGAAAAGAGGAACAAGGAGCATTATGAGAACCTTGAAGGTTGAAAGACATGAAACCTTAGCTTACGAACCAAAAGAATATGAAACTGCAATGGTAAGCCAAGGAATAAGAATGACAGAATTTGGGCAGCACTCCGACTGAAAATGGAAGGAATTGAGCAAGAACTTGCCAAGTTGGGATGATACTTGATGAAAACAACAACACACAGCCTCCGGAACAATTAAAAGAATGGCACAAGGGGTAAGAAAGATTCAGACAACACTCCGGTTGAAAAGAGAGGCAAAACTAGATAAGATGACGGAACTAGAATGGAGGACACAACACTCCGGTTAAATATACAAGCAAGAGAGAATATGATCTTGATAAAAACGAGATGATGGTTAAAGAGAGGAATATCACAAAGCCTCCGGAATGAAAGAATAGCATATAAATCAATGAAAGACTTGAACGGAGAAGAAAATGACAACATCTCTCAAGATTGAATTTGAAAGAGCATCCTTACGAAGAAGGGTTGAACAGAGTTGTTGGAATTCAACAACGAAAAGAATAAGCTTGATGTGGGCTTATGGAAAACATCTCAAAATTATGAGGTGACAACCGGCCACTAACGGAAACGATTGATTGGATTGAGGTCAACAAGGAGACGAAAAACTTATTTCACCGGAATGATAAAATAAGAATTTGGGTCATTATAAGCACCATAATTAGCAACAATTCTCAAGGAAAGCTTTTAGGTGAATTATAACCCAAGATGACTCCAACAAATAAATTGAAGGGTTGAAAAGATCTCCTGAACAAGGAAAAAATGATGGTTTTAGATATCTCATTCCTGACAACTCGTGAATCATGAAACATGAAGGAATTGTCAAAATGACATAACACCATCTCAAAAGATAAGGGAGAAAGAATTGCACTTGGAAAGCATGATGAACAATGCTTGAGCTCCAACAAGAATATTGATGAAGACTTCGAGGATGAATTAAATCTTGATGAACCACCATGAAAACTCCGGTAAGGAAGCATGAGAAGTGAAAAATGAAAAGAATAAGATTCAAGGCCCGTGATGAATTAGATGGAGCTTTGAAATGATATAATTGAAATAACTTGGAGCTCCGGAAAACAAGATGAAACACTTAGAACCGAGAATATGATATGATGAACAAGCTCCGGAAAAAGAGATTAAATCACCTTGAAGGAATAAGAATAAGAATTATGTCATGCATCTCCTTCACCAATTTAAATTGATGACAACCAAAGGATTTGGCAAACTACTTATTCTCGTTGGAAAGGATTAAGAGAGAACTCGCACAAGCTTGGATAAATCTTCAACAAACCACCGGTAGGATTATGAAAGAACAAATGAATTAAAACGATAACAACGGAAGGGTAATCTTGAATGAACCACCGTAAGAATTAGGAGACGAACGAAGAGACATCAATGAAGAATATTTGGAGGACGAAGTTGAAAACTGAGAACGAAGAAATATTCTGAAATGATGGCCTTCGGAGGATCACAAAGAAAAGAATTCATGAAATGCTTCGGACGGGTATAAAAAGAATTCCTCACAATCTGAACAATAATGAGGATGGCATGAAGCTAGAACCACGAATCTTGAAGAGAACGGGCCAGGATTTAAGAGAAACTCTTCTCCAGTCTTGAAATGTTGAGAGTGAAGACGAGAAATGCCATGAGAATTTCGAGATACTCCGGACGAATGACAAGAGGAAGGTGGAGCTAAAGATGGAAATAATTGAAAACAAGCTTGGCGAAGGCATGTGACTGATGGAAATCATTCTTACATCACACATGAAAAGAATTTCAGAATACTCCGGAAAAGAAGAGTCAGGTAAGATCCTGGAAAAGACCTGTGGGTTAGGGCCCACTCAAAGAAATCACCGTTGAAAAGATTGCTTAAGAGATATTGCACCGGTTGAGTTACATGGCTTGAATAAGATAACAATCCTAAAAAAAATTAGCTTGAACGGATTAAGAATGGAATTATGCATCTTCTGAGATATCTTCAACACTCCGGATATGAATAGCAAGAGGAGAATGGTTAATTGGTGCACCGGAATAAGAAGCATTGTGAAAAGAGGAAAAGGATAAGATCAACACCGAAATCTTGAATTACATCCACCAGAGAAGAAACGAGAACGGAGAATGATGAACTTTAAGCTCTTGAGCATCTTCCTGAGAATCACCAGATAAGAACATTGAAGTAAATGAATGAAGAAATATCACATAAATTAAAATGGATACTTCATCTGAGAATTTCTGGCTCCAAGAAGAAAAAAAGGTGGGAGGGTGGGGAAAACAAAGACAACTTGGGATGAATGAAACAGACAAATCGTCAGATTTCTCAACGGCGTCTGTATGGAATAACTTGAAGAGAAGGCACACCGGTTGAAAAGGATTAACATGAAGATCTTGATGGTCAAGAAGGACTAGCACTCCCATAGAAATATGAGAACACCGATAAGGAAAGGTATGGAATCAACATTTGACATCGAAGCAACTCGAATACCAGAATCAAGATAAGAACAAAGGATAGATATGCAACATGATCTTCACAATATCATCCGAACAGAGAATTGAACGAATGAATTCCGTAGGTACATCAACTTGTCGAGAAGCCACTTGGAGAACAAAAGAAAATAAAAAAAGGAACAAGGAACAAATAGAACAAATACAAGATAGAAGCTTCGTTCGACATATTCGTGCTGAAAGCTCATGGAACGTGTTACAAAAGGGTTTTGTAATCCCCGGATCAGCATAGCCAAGGACCCTTTAAGATGCAACTCCCGATCGGAACAAGCCCATAAAACCACTTCACTCAATGTAGAACCCCAAACTTCATATCATGCACTCGTTGGAAGAATGCCTAGACCTACTAGATGAACCCACCTATTAATTTCCGAAAGTTTCCAGTTATGCAATCAGGTGTTGGGGATACAGGGGAAGCACCGCGCAATCAACTCTAAACCTACATCCAGCTGTATCCATCCTTCAACACATAACCAGTTATCTCCGGAAACCGTTTACCTCGGACCTTCGAAACGCATCCACTATACAAGCTATGGCAATACTCCCGAACTACCTCCCCAATACTGGGTGATGTCAGGGTTATCTTGCCACTAGCCGTATAGGAGAGATTTTCGATGTCGTTCGTCTTAAGTATTTAGTACTGCCGCGATATGCTTGTGACGACAATACCCCGAAGCTCAACTCCCCGGGACACTGCCACAACCCCTAATGTCAGGAGGCATCGAGAACAATATTCTCGTCACAAGAACATCGAAACAATCCCAGAATACTCGCGAGATTCCTAAAAAAAATTTGGTGCAATTTTTGAAGATAGAAGAGACAAGAGTAGACGTCAGGAGTCCTCACCAGAGAGAAAGGGGATGAGAAGCAAAGAAATCCTACTCTCCGATATAAATATAGGACTCAAAATATATTTTCAGTGTGTGCCTAGACTCGACCGTCAACGATTCGATCAATCAGTGGGGGCTTCTAGGTCGGAGAAGGCTCTGAATACCAACTTGTAATGCCCAGGATGGGACTATACCTCTGTCAGGACCCCGATCCTAAGTCACACAGGTCTAGCCTGTAACACACCATATCACTTTGCGGCCTCACGCACGGTATTCCACGGGTGCCACCTTACCTGGCCCGGGACCGTTTGCGCATTTTGGCACACGTATATGATAGTGTCGCTAGCATCCATATGACAGAGAACCCGGGCCGACATGACCAGTTATAAACCAAAAGTGGCACTAAATTACAGAGACAGGCATACATGACCCAGCAACGAACGTGTCGGTCATCAACGTATGAACCCAAGTCGTAGCAAGCTACAAGGACTTAAAGGAACAACGCGTGACATTTCCCCTAAGGGACAGACACAGGAACGAAGAAGGACACATGCCGGCCAGCCTAAGTGTTCCGGAGCAGTAGCAAGCTACCAAGGCTCAGTGGAAGCACTAGGAGACATTTCCCTGTAAGATAGGCTACCAAAGGTAAACAACTAGGTGTCGGATCCCACACATAGCAATACACATTACACGTACGCATACCATGCAAGTATGTGCTGTACAACATGGCATCACAACATAACTCAACAACTCAAATAGATAAAGGCCCAGAAGAGCCATCATAGCATTTATTACAATCAGAGGTCACATGACCCAACATACAGAGCATACAGGCAACGGAAGCATTACATGTCTGAGTACAGACATCTACAAATGAAAAAGACTAAGAAGCCTGACAATCTACAAGACCCTCCCAAGGGTACAAGATCGTAGCTGAGGTAACAAGCTAAACGTCGAAGTCCACGCGGAACCACTAGCGAGACTGAGGTCTCTCTGCAAAACATAAATTAAACAAACGTGAGTACAAAGGTACTCAGCAAGACTTACATCAGAACTAGCTACATATGCATCGGTATCAACAAAGGGGTGGTGGAGTTTGACAGCAGCAAGCCAGCTTTGACTCGGTGGCTATCCTAAACTACGACTACAAGTAACTCTTTTGAGGTGGCGCACACGAGTCCACATATTCACCAGTCAATACACCACTATGGATCCGCTCCCGTCTCCCTACGAGAAGGCCATCCATAGCACTCACGCTTATCTTGCGCGTTTTAGAGTATCCACTTTCACTTGTCTATGAACTGTAATAGGTAACCCAGAAGTCCATTTCCGCGGACACGGCTATTCGAATAGATTATATTTAACCCTGCAGGGGTGTACTTCTTCACACACGCTCTCACCACTTACCGCCGCTTACACGACATGTACTCGGCAACCTTCAAGCGGAGGCCCAGCGAGGGTGTCGGCCACGACCTGACTAACCACACAAGTCTCTCGTCCAGGTTTATCGCCTATTTGGGTTCCATCCGTGGGGAGATCCGGCCGGGGTGTCGCTCACGGCCCCAAACGATGTGTACAGGGTTCCCGCATCACCAAACGGGCAATCGGTACACCGTGCCACGTACCTGCCGTGTCACAGCCCACCCCGAGGGTCAGCGCTGCGCACGACCTCCAGTAAACTACAAACACCAGAAACTAGTTGCAACTCCTGGACAGAGATCATGTTGATTAATAAGTCGAGAGGGTCCATTGGTTTCGGGCCCAATGCATGGTAGTAACTGGTCATGGATCAACCAACACAGAACTCAGTTCCTGAGGACGGCTACAATGAGACAACCCACCATGTACTCCTACATGGCCTCTCATCGCTACCTTTACCAAATCGTGTTCACACACTTAGCTCACACACAGTAGGACATGTTCATCACCTTCCCATTCATCCCCGATGAATCAGACCTGACAAAACTCTAAGCAATAGCAGGCATAACCAGAAAGCATGAATGAGTAGGCACAACATGGCTCAAACAACTCCTACTCATACTAGTGGGTTTCAACTATTTACTGTGGCAATGACGGGTCATGCAGTGGAAAGGGGTTCAACTACCGCAGCAGGTAACAGTTGAAGCGTTGTTGTCCTAATGCAGTAAAAGAGAGCAAGAGCGAGAGAGTGGGATTGTATCGGAATGCTCAATGGGGTTTTGCTTGCCTGGCACTTCTGAAGATAACATTGAGTCTTCATCGGTGTCATCGATCACATCGTCGGAACACGTCTACTGAAAGGGGACAAGCACCGGCAAACAAGAGAGAACACCATCAATGCAATGCGACAATATGATGCATGATCATGACATGGCAATATGCTGTTGATTGAGCTAATGCAACTAGCAACACAATTAAATGAAGTTGGTTTGAACCAGAGGTTCAAATTCAATCTTCATATGTGATTATTTAAATGCCATTTAATTGATTTGACCTGATCAGCAGGTTTAACTTGTTCAAACATGCATGTAAATGCCATAAACAGATTCCTTGAATTTTTCTGATCAATTTTCATATATAAATTATTTTCATCTGAGCTACGGTTGATTTTATATGATTTTTAGAAGTTTTGGCTATTTTCTGAAATAAATAAATCATTTCTGATTTATTTTAAATTACAGAAAATAGTTACTGCGTCAGCACTGCGTCATCATGACGTCAGCAAGTCAACAGGGCTGGTCCAGGTCAAACCTGACTAGTGGGGCCCACTGGTCAGTGACCCACTAGCTAACAGAGTTAGTTAGTTTTTAAACTAACACTAATTAAACTGCTGGTGGGGCCTGGGCCCACACGTCAGTTTCTCAGGGCCTAATTAAGTTTAGTTTTAACTAAACTAATTAAACAGGGGTTGGCCCCACGTGTCAGTGACTCAGAGAGCTAAGCACAGAGATTAGTAGTTATTTAAAACTAAATTAAAACTAAACGACGGCCGGCCCCACATGTCATGGACACAGGGGGGGGGGGTCCAGCCGGAGTCAAACGGGGTCAAAGTCACCGCCGGCTCGACGCCGGCGAGGCCGAACGTGGCGGCGGTGCTCGGGATTCGCCCTCCGGCGACCATTTGGACGGCGGCTTGGTGCTACGCGTAGCTGGGAAGCTCGCGCATCTGATGGAGGCGACGGTGTGTGCTGGGGTGGCCGGAGCTCGTCGGAAACGAGCTCGCGGCGGCGCCGGAGTTCGGGCTCCGTCGAGCTAGGCGCTGCGGGGGTCGGGGAGGCGAGCGGGGAGGTGCTACGGGCTTCCGTGAGTGCGGTGAAGATGATGCCGTGCTCGGAATAAACCCAACATGGCTGTGGCCATGACGGCGACGTGCGGTGGCGGCGGCGGGTGCGGCTGAGCTCGGCGCGGTCGCTGTGGTGCACAAGAAGGCAACGGAGAGGGGGGGAGAGCAAGAGGAGCTCACGTCGGTTCGTTTGAAGAAGACGGCGAGCCCGGGGGCGGCCTAACGGCGGCGAATCGTCGCCGGCGATCACCGGATGCAGAGGAGGGGAACGACGGCGTTGAAGGCGCTGGGGTGCTCCCCAGCTTGGGCACATCGAGGGAACAGGAAGACGGGGCTGCGGCGACTCTTCTGGGCATGTTTGCGAGGCGTGCGGTGGCCGGTGGCCGCGGTGGCAGCGAGCGCGGCGGCGATGGCGTTCGGTGGCTGCGAGACAGAGGGAAGGAGAAGAGGGAGAGGTCCAGCGAGGGAGAGGAGAGAACCAGGGCGGCCAGGGCGTCGCGCTGGCGAGGAGAGGGGGGGTCGGGGCCTTGCCACCGCGAAGCAGGAGGTGGCCGCGGCTCGGCTGTGCGCGCGCCACGCACCGAGCCAGTAGGCGCGAGGAAGACGACGCGCGAGGGAAGGTGGGCTGGGCCGCTACAGTGCTGGGCCGCACAGGTAAGTGGCTCAGGTAAAACTCTCTCTCTGCTTTTCTTTTTTTGTAGTTTCTGTTTTCTATTCTTTTGACTTTGTTTTGATTTAATAAAAAATACCAGAACATATTCATAAATCATGAAACCAGGCATGGCTACTGTTTAGAATCAATCCAACAGTAAACATTTTAGTTTATGACTATTTGAGCATTTAAAATAATATATAAAATTTAAATGCCCAAATGCAAATAAGATATGATTTAATTCAAAAATCCAGAATGGTCTTAGAAATAAGTGCAACATTTTTGGCAGGGGTTTTAAATCAATCCAAAAATGATGAACTTTTCCAAGGGGCATTTTGGGTTCATTGGAAAGGATTTTAATTTGACCCTAGTTAAATTCATTTAGTGCTAGGGTTTGAGCATCCCCATTTCAGGTTTTCCTTCGAAGATAAACATGATGCACACAAGAAGCTAGCCTAGTGCATTACCAGAAGCTAGGGATGTGACAACTCACCCCTACTAAACAAGAATCTCGTCCCGAGATTCAGGACGTGAGATAAAAAATCAAAGGGGACACTATCTAACACAATCTTCTCGATCCAGTTTCCTCCTCGAATTTGTTGATTCATTGCATCATGTAGATCTTGGCATCTTTGATTTCAAAGCTTCATCCAACACGACAACAGGGGGACGGGAGTTCTACAAGATTTGATGTTCTCGAAGATCGAGCAACTCAAGATCAACTCATGGATTGAGACGTCGAAACACCTCTTGAACTGAGATACGAAGTACACCTCCAGGGGGATGGAGTGAGACAAACGATGAAGGTTCACCTAATGGCCATAATTCCGCACCTAAGATGATGGTGACGATACCACCAGACGGGGCACCTTAGTGAAGGTGACTCGTAGAGTTATTCCTTTAAGTGGCAAAAAGAATTACTTTTGATATAGAGATCATTGAAATTCCCTTTACCAGCCTAAGGCAAACACAATCGATCGTTTGACGGAGTTCGAGATAATGACATTCTCGGGCCAGAATGGATGATGTGGACTGCCTTGTAAAATACAATGCCAAGGTTGATTTTTTTTCTTGTCACCGGAAATGGATGGGATCCATGGTAAAATGGCACATTGGCGGTGCAAGTTGGGAACAACATGCAAATGCTGGGAATGATTCTGGTAACTGGAAGAATCCCAACAGTAGAGAGTAATTCTACTCTTGAGGGGTTATAGCATAACCAAGATCACTGTAAGCAATCCCGGTTAGTGTCGAGGATAACGCCTAGTGCTTGTGCGTGCTCTCAAGAACTTGAGCATTCCCATATTCATCAAGGTTTTACCAACATTCGTGTCAAGGACCTTGGCAACATCACATACTACCATGATGAATAATGATGGACGATGCAGATGCAAAGGAAGATAACACTTTCTCAGATTCCACCTTAGCGGTGTCAGGAGCAGAATTTGGATAATCGACCGAGAGACATTTAGCACTCCGCTTCTAATGTTCTCCTTGATGTGTTAGCGTAAACCATTCATAGATATGTTTGGAATCTTGAACATCAAGTAAAGGTCGGACTTCAGAAGCACAAGAACCCATAAAGAACAACTAGGGAGTAAATCGTAAGAAGTTTTTATGGGGAGGTGGCCAACCTCTTCAATCAAGATTCTACAACAATAGGTCTTCCGGCTGGGTGTGTTGGCCACGACATCCACTTTACCGGTTATCGAGAGACCAATATTATAGTTCTTGGAAAAAGCTCCAACCATCATATCTGCCTGAGATTCAGTTCTGATTGGTGCCAGGATATTCCAGACTCATCGAGTCTAGAAGGAATGAATGTTTGCAACACAATTCGACGAGACGGCGTTGCGAGATTCTCGGGGAGTGAACTACGACAGCAAGCTCCAAAACATGAGCTGGTTCCGCTACAAATCTGTGAACACGTTGTCCAAGACAAGCATGACCACATAGTAGTCTTACTAGAAAATACTATCGAGTTCAGATTGGGAATCATCATTGGAGATAACGAAGTCTTGTGCATGTCCGTCCGTGCCCTTCGGAAATAGCATTTGAAATTCTTTTCTTTGAACAAATCAATCAGTGGCTTGGTGTGCTAGGGATACATACAGAATGAAGATGATCAGTCTATCAGACCATAGAATACTTCGCACGTACGCATGACTGACTTGGGATGACTCCAGAGGAGGTAAAACATGCTTTCTCGAATTCACGGCGGCAACTTGCATCAAATGCTCATGAATTAGAGGAAGTCACTTCTTTCTTCCGTACATATGCTTCACGAACGGGTCATGAAGATAATGCTTATAAAAGTTTCCAATACTAACTGGATGTTCAACATAGATCATGGAGAAGATAACAATATTGCTGATGGGCTCAACAACAATTCATCCAGGTTTCCATGTAGATGGAATTCCATAATTATGTGAACAAGTGATAGTATTGGTCAGACCAATAGATGTAATGGTGTATGCTCGAGGGATCAACCACGAGTAAGACAACGTTACGAATATCGTTGGTTCTGATTTGATTCGAGGATAGCCCACACTCAAATCAAAGTTTTGGACAAGATAATAAATCGACAAATGATCACGAGGATCAATTGGAGAAGATATCATCTATCTTCAATACACACACAAGATATCCCTTTGGGGTGAGCTATGTGGGTTAAGCTTTTATCTTCCAACTCTCCAAGTTGTTGTTTAGCTTAACCAACTAGTTCGGGGTACCCAACACAGATTCTTGGAGAAGTGGTGGTTTATAAGAAACCAACTTGATCACGAACTCAACATAGCAGTCAGGGAACAACCCGGTAATACTTCCGAGAAGATATTCGGAAAATCACGAACCACCGCTATGTTACTAAGCTCGGGAACAATCTTGCTCTTCAAGGCAAGACGATATGATCAAATGAGCAAGGGCTTAACAAAATCCTAACTCATCAATCAAAGAGTGCACCAGGAAAGTGGACTAGGTAGCACAATCAATCTCAGAATGGTAATTAGTAACTAACACACTAAGAATGAAATTGTTGTCCTTTAACTACCACAATCCACTTATCAGTATTCCGGCTACGATAACACGGAGACCGAGGAATGAACGATAATAGCGAGAAGTATCACTGTATCAAGAGTTTATAAGAGGTTGTGCAATTCCCATGACATTCTTGACATAAAGATGGTAATACTCCAGGATAGAGCAGTTTAGAAGCTGCATTAGCATTCTTCATCCGCGAAGTACAACTTCTTTGACCCAATCCTGGATATGGATAAGGTACTGGAGTTTGTTTCTCCTAGTCATTCCAGAATAGAATGGCTTGACGGACCACAAGAGTAAAAGGCATCGATGAACACAAGTGCACGACTACTCCTGACTATCAACTGATAGACGAAGGTCATAAAACAACTGAAAAGGGACAACTCAAAGGAACATATATCTTTCTGAGTTGTGGATGCATAGGTTAGTGTGTCGAACGAGTTCCACATATTTCTTCCGGATAACCCATGCAGAAAAGTAGGACTGGCAGAGTCACAATATGAATGGAGTACCACTCAAGAGCACTCTGGTTGTGATCTTTTGGTTCGGGAGAACTTCTGCCAAGGATGGTTCATGGTATTGGAAGAACGATAACCACGAACCTCGAGGACTATCACAAGGTTACTAATATCCTAAGGAACGAGCAGATACTATCAACATGAAGTAAGTAGGGTGAAACTCGGGTTCAAGAACCCAGGAATAGAATACCTACCAACTAAATAGCATCACGGGATGCTTTCGAGAAATATGGCCAGAATCATCACACTGAGAATATAAGGCATTGCTAGAATACTGGGTGATCCTCTAAGACACCTAGGGTCATAGTAATAATTCCAACATATATGTCGAGGTAACAGAGTACCTCAACACCCTGACTAGTGTGATTAATCTGGTCTAAAAGGACATTAAGAACAGGTAGGAATGATTTGCAAGTGCATCAGATTGTTTAGGGACCTGGGATGACTCGGACAGCATAACGGCTGCAAATGCTCGAAAATACTTTGAGATCCAAGCAAAAGAGTATCATATCCACTTAACATCATAATGTCAAGGTGCTGAGACCAACAGTTGAACAAACAGAAGTAGTAAAAATTGAACCGAGGGTTGAATCCACAATAACGTGATCCTGATAGACATAAGAGAAAACCTAGTTCTTAATCCCCGTAGAAAGAAGAAGGTGACTCAGATCAGAAGGTCATAAGGTAAAGGAGTAAAAAGAGCCTTACGTTCCCTTCCACAATCAATTCCCTTATATAACTAAAGAGTTTCTAGACACAACTTCGACCAGTTTGGCTTGCTAATCCTACAGGCAGTCAGGCTCTGATACCAAAGCTGTCAGGACCCCGATCCTAAGTCACACAGGTCTAGCCTGTAACACACCATATCACTTTGCGGCCTCACGCACGGTATTCCACGGGTGCCACCTTACCTGGCCCGGGACCGTTTGCGCATTTTGGCACACGTATATGATAGTGTCGCTAGCATCCATATGACAGAGAACCCGGGCCGACATGACCAGTTATAAACCAAAAGTGGCACTAAATTACAGAGACGGGCATACATGACCCAGCAACGAACGTGTCGGTCATCAACGTATGAACCCAAGTCGTAGCAAGCTACAAGGACTTAAAGGAACAACGCGTGACATTTCCCCTAAGGGACAGACACAGGAACGAAGAAGGACACATGCCGGCCAGCCTAAGTGTTCCGGAGCAGTAGCAAGCTACCAAGGCTCAGTGGAAGCACTAGGAGACATTTCCCTGTAAGATAGGCTACCAAAGGTAAACAACTAGGTGTCAGATCCCACACATAGCAATACACATTACACGTACGCATACCATGCAAGTATGTGCTGTACAACATGGCATCACAACATAAATCAATAACTCAAATAGATAAAGGCCCAGAAGAGCCATCATAGCATTTATTACAATCAGAGGTCACATGACCCAACATACAGAGCATACAGGCAACGGAAGCATTACATGTCTGAGTACAGACATCTACAAATGAAAAAGACTAAGAAGCCTGACAATCTACAAGACCCTCCCAAGGGTACAAGATCGTAGCTGAGGTAACAAGCTAAACGTCGAAGTCCACGCGGAACCACTAGCGAGACTGAGGTCTCTCTGCAAAACATAAATTAAACAAACGTGAGTACAAAGGTACTCAGCAAGACTTACATCAGAACTAGCTACATATGCATCGGTATCAACAAAGGGGTGGTGGAGTTTGACAGCACCAAGCCAGCTTTGACTCGGTGGCTATCCTAAACTACGACTACAAGTAACTCTTTTGAGGTGGCGCACACGAGTCCACATATTCACCAGTCAATACACCACTATGGATCCGCTCCCGTCTCCCTACGAGAAGGCCATCCATAGCACTCACGCTTATCTTGCGCCTTTTAGAGTATCCACTTTCACTTGTCTATGAACTGTAATAGGTAACCCAGAAGTCCATTTCCGCGGACACAGCTATTCGAATAGATTATATTTAACCCTGCAGGGGTGTACTTCTTCACACACGCTCTCACCACTTACCGCCGCTTACACGACATGTACTCGGCAACCTTCAAGCGGAGGCCCAGCGAGGGTGTCGGCCACGACCTGACTAACCACACAAGTCTCTCGTCCAGGTTTATCGCCTATTTGGGTTCCATCCGTGGGGAGATCCGGCCGGGGTGTCGCTCACGGCCCCAAACGATGTGTACAGGGTTCCCGCATCACCAAACGGGCAATCGGTACACCGTGCCACGTACCTGCCGTGTCACAGCCCACCCCGAGGGTCAGCGCTGCGCACGACCTCCAGTAAACTACAAACACCAGAAACTAGTTGCAACTCCTGGACAGAGATCATGTTGATTAATAAGTCGAGAGGGTCCATTGGTTTTGGGCCCAATGCATGGTAGTAACTGGTCATGGATCAACCAACACAGAACTCAGTTCCTGAGGACGGCTACAATGAGACAACCCACCATGTACTCCTACATGGCCTCTCATCGCTACCTTTACCAAATCGTGTTCACACACTTAGCTCACACACAGTAGGACATGTTCATCACCTTCCCATTCATCCCCGATGAATCAGACCTGACACAACTCTAAGCAATAGCAGGCATAACCAGAAAGCATGAATGAGTAGGCACAACATGGCTCAAACAACTCCTACTCATACTAGTGGGTTTCAACTATTTACTGTGGCAATGACGGGTCATGCAGTGGAAAGGGGTTCAACTACCGCAGCAGGTAACAGTTGAAGCGTTGTTGTCCTAATGCAGTAAAAGAGAGCAAGAGCGAGAGAGTGGGATTGTATCGGAATGCTCAATGGGGTTTTGCTTGCCTGGCACTTCTGAAGATAACATTGAGTCTTCATCGGTGTCATCGATCACATCGTCGGAACACGTCTACTGAAAGGGGACAAGCACCGGCAAACAAGAGAGAACACCATCAATGCAATGCGACAATATGATGCATGATCATGACATGGAAATATGCTGTTGATTGAGCTAATGCAACTAGCAACACAATTAAATGAAGTTGGTTTGAACCAGAGGTTCAAATTCAATCTTCATATGTGATTATTTAAATGCCATTTAATTCATTTGACCTGATCAGCAGGTTTAACTTGTTCAAACATGCATGTAAATGCCATAAACAGATTCCTTGAATTTTTCTGATCAATTTTCATATATAAATTATTTTCATCTGAGCTACGGTTGATTTTATATGATTTTTAGAAATTTTGGCTATTTTCTGAAATAAATAAATCATTTCTGATTTATTTTAAATTACAGAAAATAGTTACTGCGTCAGCACTGCGTCATCATGACGTCAGCAAGTCAACAGGGCTGGTCCAGGTCAAACCTGACCAGTGGGGCCCACTGGTCAGTGACCCACTAGCTAACAGAGTTAGTTAGTTTTTAAACTAACACTAATTAAACTGCTGGTGGGGCCTGGGCCCACACGTCAGTTTCTCAGGGCCTAATTAAGTTTAGTTTTAACTAAACTAATTAAACAGGGGTTGGCCCCACGTGTCAGTGACTCACAGAGCTAAGCACAGAGATTAGTAGTTATTTAAAACTAAATTAAAACAAAACGACGGCCGGCCCCACATGTCATGGACACAGGGGGGGGGGTCCAGCCGGAGTCAAACGGGGTCAAAGTCACCGGCGGCTCGACGCCGGCGAGGCCGAACGTGGCGGCGGTGCTCGGGATTCGCCCTCCGGCGACCATTTGGACGGCGGCTTGGTGCTACGCGTAGCTGGGAAGCTCGCGCATCTGATGAAGGCGACGGTGTGTGCTGGGGTGGCCGGAGCTCGTCGGAAACGAGCTCGCGGCGGCGCCGGAGTTCGGGCTCCGTCGAGCTAGGCGCTGCGGGGGTCGGGGAGGCGAGCGGGGAGGTGCTACGGGCTTCCGTGAGTGCGGTGAAGACGATGCCGTGCTCGGAATAAACCCAACATGGCTGTGGCCATGACAGCGACGTGCGGTGGCGGCGGCGGGTGCGGCTGAGCTCGGCGCGGTCGCTGTGGTGCACAAGAAGGCAACGGAGAGGGGGGGGGGAGAGCAAGAGGGGCTCACGGCGGTTCGTTTGAAGAAGACGGCGAGCCCGGGGGCGGCCTAACGGCGGCGAATCGTCGCCGGCGATCACCGGATGCAGAGGAGGGGAACGACGGCGTTGAAGGCGCTGGGGTGCTCCCCAGCTTGGGCACATCGAGGGAACAGGAAGACGGGGCTGCGGCGACTCTTCTGGGCATGTTTGCGAGGCGTGCGGTGGCCGGTGGCCGCGGTGGCAGCGAGCGCGGCGGCGATGGCGTTCGGTGGCTGCGAGACAGAGGGAAGGAGAAGAGGGAGAGGTCCAGCGAGGGAGAGGAGAGAACCAGGGCGGCCAGGGCGTCACGCTGGCGAGGAGAGGGGGGGTCGGGGCCTTGCCACCGCGAAGCAGGAGGTGGCCGCGGCTCGGCTGTGCGCGCGTCATGCACCGAGCCAGTAGGCGCGAGGAAGACGACGCGCGAGGGAAGGTGGGCTGGGCCGCTACAGTGCTGGGCCGCACAGGTAAGTGGCTCAGGTAAAACTCTCTCTCTGCTTTTCTTTTTTTTTAGTTTCTGTTTTCTATTCTTTTGACTTTGTTTTGATTTAATAAAAAATACCAGAACATATTCATAAATCATGAAACCAGGCATGGCTACTGTTTAGAATCAATCCAACAGTAAACATTTTAGTTTATGACTATTTGAGCATTTAAAATAATATATAAAATTTAAATGCCCAAATGCAAATAAGATATGATTTAATTCAAAAATCCAGAATGGTCTTAGAAATAAGTGCAACATTTTTGGCAGGGGTTTTAAATCAATCCAAAAATGATGAACTTTTCCAAGGGGCATTTTGGGTTCATTGGAAAGGATTTTAATTTGACCCTAGTTAAATTCATTTAGTGCTAGGGTTTGAGCATCCCCATTTCAGGTTTTCCTTCGAAGATAAACATGATGCACACAAGAAGCTAGCCTAGTGCATTACCAGAAGCTAGGGATGTGACAACCTCCCACGTGTCGAGGCACGACTTAAAGGTATAAGCCCATCCTAGAATGATCTCAAGTTCGGTATCTTTGCACGACTCATGTAAAAGAGGGATTAAATTGCGAAAGGAGATAGTTGGCTTACACTCGCCACTTCACACAATACATTACATAAGCAAGATATCATTCAAAACATCACAACCCGACTACGGGTAAGATCCAAAAGACAAGATACCAAACATAACGTTAAACCACAGGTCTAGATCGAATCCTAGTAGAAACCACTACTGATCGTCGAAACGACACAAGCATACGGCCAAACTCTTCAACGAGCTCCCGGAAGTTCTGATCCATCTCCTGCATCAAACTCGGCTGAACCTGCATCTGGTGTGGTGAAGTAACTGTGAGCCACAGAGGACTCAGCAATCCCGTTCCCGGGTAACACAACTATTTAAGCCTTGGCTGTGGATAAGGCTGAAGAAAGAATAAGAGTCTGCAGCAGCACTAGCACTAACTTACGTAAAGAGAGCGAGAAGAGAAGTGCCTCGGTCGAGAGATGATCACGAAGTGATCCTAACTAAAGCCAGACAAACATAACCCCACCGTGTTCATCTCCCGAAACCCTTTCGGAAAATGACAGTCACGGTACGCATGCTGGTAGTGTATTGTAACATGGTGTCAAGTTATCTACAACCGGATATTAACAAGCTCCCATCTGCCACATAACCGCGGGCACGGCTTTCGAAAGTTCAAACCCTGCAGGGGTGTTCCAACTTGGCCCATGACAAGCCCACGATCTGCGGAGTCGCAACTCCAAAGGTGGGAAGACCCGAGTATTCTCGGAATCCCGTGCTCAAGATACTCCGAACTAAGGTAAGGCTAATCCAGCAAATCCTCCCGGCGTGTCGACACCCTGATAGGTAGCCGCGCGTATCTAGTCTCAGGACACGACCGGATGGGCGATCCCACAGGTTTTTACCAAACCTCGAGTTTCCTCGTGGTGGCCCCGCGTAACCCCCAGTTCGGACCAACACTCATGTGGAGCACTGGCCCGGGGTTGTTGATTAAGAAAGAGGGTTTGCAAGACCCTATGCAAGTTTTATTAGTTATTAGGCGAATAGTACCAATGTTGGGACTTGCTGGAAAAGACTTAGCACTTAGCGGTTTATCGAGGGGGCCCCATAAACCCCAACCGTGTTAGGAACGCATAATCAAGGAACATAACACCGGTTTATACGGTTCCTAGCAGCATGAGTGGAACAAATCACCAAGCAAAAGGCTTAGCCTTCCACCCTTGCCAATATATAGATGATTTCATTTTAAGCATTTATATAGTGTGATATAACCCAACAAACTTCAACATGAAGCAAGCATCTTCAATCTTCACCTGCAACTAGCAACGCTATAAGAGGGGCTGAGCGAAGCGTACTTAGCCATTCAACGGTTTGCATAGGTAGGGTGGTTAAACATGGTCATGGTTACAAGTAGGAGGCTGACAGGAAAGACATGGGCATCGAGGCAAAACTATAGATCGAGACTACTAGCAATAGGCAAAAATAGTAATGGTATCCGGGTTCGGTCATCTTGCCTGGGATTCCGCAAGGGAGAAGAACAAGTCCATGAAGTAGACGGAGCAACATAGACGAGCGAATCCTCACAACTCCGGAACGAAACCGAAGCTAACAAGAGAAGCAACCGGAAAGAAGCAAACAACACGGTAAACACACAAGCATAAACATGTCCGGTTTAATTATGCATGGCATGGCAATGTGCACAAACAAGTACTACAAGTTAAGTGGAGCTCAATATGCAATGAGTTGCATATTGACGAAACACCACATGTTATTTATTGGGTTGACTCTCGTTTATTAACAAGACAAGATTAAATGTTTTTAACATGGCAAGAGGTGAAGCAAAAAGAAACTACACTATTTAGGCATTTTAAATGAGGCCGGAAAAACAACAACAATTCCGGAAAATCCCCATGAGCATGTTTAGTGATCTTAAGCAAACAACAATTCACACATATAATGTTGTTAACATGATGCAGATGACATGATCAAGTTTATGCAATTTATTAAAAGGTGAACAAGAAGATGATAAGGAGTATATGTCACCGTGGTGGAAGGAAAGGGTGCCACGACAACGATCCGAAAATGATGCAACGCAACATCTCGGTTCCGGTAACTCGTTGAGAGACCGGTGCAAAAGAAAAGGTGGAGCGAACGAAACAAGATGAAAGGTGGGGTGATCCCGTCACCGGGTTCCCACGAGTCGGCGACGAGGCAACCGAGGAACATGACAAAAGGACGAAACGGGCACGGTGCTCACAAGGGAAGAAACTCAAACAACACATAGCACTCGACGGGCATCGTCTCGGGGTTATACCTTCGAAGCGTGCGTTTCGGGGCGGCTCGAGATCGTACAGGGACGTAGTGGTAGTAGTGGAAGTAGACGTTCTCGAGGCGGTAGTTGTACTCGTTTCGTAGCCGTTCGGGTCGTCGTGGTACTTGTCGGGTCGTCTTGTGTCGGCATTCTCGTATCGTAGATGTACTTGGCGCATCCATCGTTTCCCGGGGCGACGGTAGTGGTACTTGTTGATTAAGTCGTTCTCGGGTCTCGGTCTCGCGTCGATCTTGCCAGTCTTGTTAAACGAAGGGGTACTTGGCGTCGGTCTCGTACACGGTTCGTAGACGTTCGGGTCGTAGTTGAACTCGGTCGTCGTGGTACTTGCCAAAACAACATCGGATGTAGTCGTACACGCACGTTCCGTAGAGGTACTCGACGCGCCGATGAACTTGACGAAAAACCTACTGGACCAAAACAACAACACGAGGCCGACGAAGAAGCACAACAGCAGCAGTTTCGAGCTCCGTGGGACGAGGCAGAGGATCTAAGCAGCGGCGCTGGGGCTCGGCGCGTAGCTCCTGGAGAAGGCCGCGGCAAGGAGAAGGAAGGCCGCAGGGACTTGGCGGGGCGCGGCGCTCACAGGAGATGGCGCCCGGGGCTCCTGGTCGACGCAATCTGTGCGGCTCGGCCTTGGCGACGGGGCGCGCCGGGCTGCGGGAGAAGCGGCGGGCGCGGCGTCCTGCGGGGAGGAAGGCTGAGGGGAGGCCTGGGGACGGAGCAGAGGCCACGGCGCCTGCCGATCCTGCGGGGAGGAAGAGGCAGCAGGGATCGCGATGGAGGAAGGGCGCTTTCGCGGGCCTGGGGAGGAGGAGCCGCGGTCGCGGGCCGGCCTCCTGGCGCGCGGGAGGAGGAACGGCGCTCGCCAGAGGAGATCGAGCAGGGTCGATGCGGGATCGGGGTCAAGCGATGGGGACAAGTGGCTGGCACGCTGCGCGAGATCGAGGAAAGAAGGGCTCGGGCGATAGAGGGACGAGAGGTGCGGCGGCGCTCGGGAGGAGAGCAGGGAGCGAAGGGATGAGGGCGCTCGAGGGGAGAGGCTCGGTGCGCTAGGGTTCGGCCTGGAGTGGGCCAAGAGAGGGATGGGCCGGCCTAGGAGCAGATGGGCCGCGGCTGGAATGGCCTAGAGGAGATGGGCCAATAGGAGGAGAGGGAGGCTTGGGGTGGAAAAGGGCCTGGCCAGATGGCTGGGCTCTTTAATCTATTAACCAAAGCTGTTGCCCAAATAAAACAGCAAACCACCAGTGGAAAAGAAAAGAAAGGAGGAGTTAGGAATAAGCTTAGGGCATAGGGTAAAATTCCCTGGACTCACAAAAATGTGAGGAATATAAATAAAATTGTTTGAAGATTTTTGGAAGATGAAAATTCAAAACACGTTTGAATAAAAGCCAAATTGTTTGACTTCAAAAAACCATTTATATGGAATTCAAAAGAGCTCGAATTTGAGGATGGGGCTCGACAAACGGGAAAAGAATTATTGGCAAGGTTTTTGAAGGAGAAACTCGAAGTGAAAAAGACATGGGGAAATTTGCAAGTGTGTTGCGGGTAATTCCAAAGAATGGAATATTTTAATATAGCTCCATATATTAGGAGGATATGTTATAAAGAGAAGACATCTTTCCCTCGATTTAAATGGACCGAAGGTCCACACAATTTATTTAGGTTGAGATGCAAAGATTAATGACATGATGGCATGATGACATGATGCGATGCAAGAATAAAAACACAAGCACAAAAGAAAAACACACGGGCAACCCGGAACATCTGGAATCTTCTGGGACGTCGGTCTTTGGGCGTCACATTCTCACAACAAGCATGATGGTTTTTGGTAGGGAACGTCCCACCTTTGGGGACGAAATGATATCCGTTGCCTCTTATTGCTTTCAATTTTTTTTCTCGTGTCAACATAGAACAACAGGAGTGTTGTGTGAATTTTTGTGATTTTTCGCGGTTCGTTTAGACATTTTTACTCATTAACTGAGTTTTCAATGCATTTATGTGCATAATTCAAATTTGAACTACATGCACATGTTCGAGTGCATATAAATTGGTTAAAAAATCACATCTGTGTCCTTGGGTGCATGCTTAGGTCCCATGTAAGAAATGGGAATGAATTTCGAACACCAGGGCACCGTTGATTGCCGACAAAACATTGATATGCGTGGTTTTTAAATTCTAGTAAATCCAAAAGTCGTCTGAAATTCATGAAACTTGGCATGCTATCATGGAGCGGCATCAACATGCCGTGGTACAAATTTTGTCCTATTTGGGGCAGGTTTGGGTATATGCTTCTCACAAACCGGAGCTTCTTGCAACAAGCATGATATTTTCGGTAGGGAACGTCCCACCTTTGGGGACGAAACGATATCCATTGCCTCTTATTGCTTTCAATTATTTTTCTCGTGTCAACATAGAACAACAAGAGTGTTGTGTGATTTTTTTGTGATTTTTCGGGGTTCATGTGGACATTTTTATGCATTAACTGAGTTTTCAATGCATTTATGTGCATAATTCAAATTTGAACTACGTGCACATGCTCCAGTGCATATAAATTGGTTGAAAAATCAAATATGTGTCGTTGGGTGCATGCTTAGGTCCCATGCAAGAAGTGGGCATGAATTTCGAAAACCAGGGCACCGTTGATTGCCGGAAAACATTGAGATGCGTGGTTTTTAAATTCTAGTGAATCCAAAAGTCGTCTGAAATTCATGAAACTTGGCATGCTATCATGGAGTGGCATCAACATGCCCTAGTACAAATTTTGTCCCATTTGGGGCAGGTTTGGGTACATGCTTCTCACAAACCGGAGCTTCTCACAACAAGCATGATGGTTTTCGGTAGGGAACGTCCCACCTTTGGGGACGAAACTATATCCGTTGCCTCTTATTGCTTTCAATTTTTTTTTTCTCGTGTCAACGTAGAACAACATGAGTGTTGTGTGAAATTTTGTGATTTTTCGGGGTTCGTTTGGACATTTTATGCATTAACTGAGTTTTCAATGCATTTATGTGCATAATTCAAATTTGAACTACATGCACATGCTCGAGTGCATATAAATTGGATAAAAAAATCAAATCTATGTCCTTGGGTGCATGCTTAGGTCTCATGCAAGAAATGGGAATGAATTTCGAACACCAGGGCACCGTTGATTGCCGGCAAAACATTGATATGCGTGGTTTTTAAATTCTAGTAAATCCAAAACCCGTCTGAAATTCATGAAACTTGGCATGCTATCATGGAGCGGCATAAACATGTCGTGGTACAAATTTTGTCCCATTTGGGGCAGGTTTGGGTATATGCTTCTCACAAACCGGAGCTTCTCGCAACAAGCATGATGGTTTTTGGTAGGGAACGTCCCACCTTTGGGACGAAACGATATCCATTACCTCTTATTGCTTTCAATTATTTTTCTCGTGTCAACATAGAACAACATGAGTGTTGTGTGATTTTTTGTGATTTTTCGGGGTTCGTTTGGACATTTTTATGCATTAACTGAGTTTTCAATGCATTTATGTGCATAATTCAAATTTGAACTACATGCACATGCTCCAGTGCATATAAATTGGTTGAAAAATCAAATCTGTGTCCTTGGGTGCATGCTTAGGTCCCATGCAAGAAATGGGCATGAATTTCGAACACTAGGGCAGCGTTGATTGCTGGCAAAACATTGAGATGCCTGGTTTTTTAAATTCTTGTAAATCCAAAATTCCGTTAACCATTCACATGATGCCACGTGTCTTGGTTTTAATGGCTGTAGGAGGTGCCGTGCGGATAGCTGCTTGACCTTGACTGAATGGGAGACGTGCGAGCACCGTTCGGTGCGCAGGCTGACCGAGATGCGTGCAAGCTGTCCTCGAGTGCGCAGGCTCACGGGAAGTGTGCGAGCTATACGCTGCGTAGGCTCACCGAGAAGCGCGCATTGCTCGCGTCCTCTTCATTAATGGCGCCCAAGCCACCGTTTCATTTGCTTTTTAAATATAAAACACTCATCACAAACATTTTAGTTAGAACACCTATGCAAACCGACAGCTTCCCCAGGAAGCCAAGAGAAAATGTGCCAAGCAGGATTTCTGCAGCTCTTGATCGCAAACGATTTAGATAGAACACCCGTATGCAAAGTGAGAGCAGCGCAGGATTCGTGCATCCCTTCAACGCAAACGGTTGTTCTGGATGAACCGTGTGCAACCATGTACAAACAATTTGGTAAGATTTGCATCTGTCAATCTGACATATTGGGTATGTTGCCATTTGTCAAACTGGAAAGATTTACATTTGTTGATCTAGTAACGTTGCCATTTGTCAATCCTTGTAACACTGCGAGTTGTCAAAATATGCAGCTAGAAACCATTAGCACTATGTAATTTTTGCAACTAAAATTCATTAATTAAGCATAGATTTCATTCATAGATTAAGCAGTCGTTCTTAATTTATACAAACAGTTCAACTCCACAGCTGAACCGACCAAACTTCTCCCCAATTGTTGCCAACCATGTACTAAAATAGCTAGTTCAATTATATATACTAGCTAATTTTAAGTACGTTGCACAGTTCCACCACACATCTATAGTCAGATGAACTGAACAAAATAGCCCCTAAATACTACTACTACCAAGAAGGGGCTTTGTGCTACTTCCGACAGCCTCTCCTCTGCCGAGCACGCTCAGTAAGAGGAAGAAGAGGAGGAGGAGCCTACCGACGAGCTGGACAAATGCAATACGGTGCTTACCGCTGCTGCACGTTCAGCGACGCTCGCCAGCTTGAACACCCACTGCCGCTCCAGACGATCCCACTCAAAGCGGCCGGACTGCTCGTAGATCTCCTGATTCCTCGCCTCTACGTCGACGTGTGATGCGGCCATGGCTATGGTAAGGTTCTTTGCATGCTCGACGAGGCGCACCTCCTCCTCCTGCAGGAACTCGATGTAGCGCGCAAGGTCGCTGACTCACGTGCGGGCCTCCACCTTCGTCTCCCTCCTTTGGGTGGTGGTGGTGGAGTGGGTGATGATACCGGCGGTCGATGGTGCGCCGGCGGCCACGGAGGGCGATGATGGGGTGGCGGCCATGACCACCACCTCCCACCTTCGGGCCGCGGTGGCGAAGCGGGTGACAGCCACGGTGGCCGGCAGTGGGGTGGCGGCCACGATGGCGACCTCCAGCCTTCGGACCGCGGCGGTGGAGCGGGAGATGGCCCTGACTTTCGACGGTGGTGTGGCGGCAACGACGGCTGGTAACAGCTGCCGACGGGTAGCGGCGGTGTAGCGTGTGCTGGGTGTTTCGCGCACACCCAACAGGGACGCCACACGCACTACACTACGCCGGGGACTGCGCCACCGCCGCGGTGTAGCCTCCCAGCTAGAGCTGTCCTCTGATGACGGCGGAGTGGCTGAGCGACGACGACGGACCGGTGCCATTGGCGATTGTGGGAGAAGCGGACGAGATAAGCTACAGGGAGGGAGGGGAAAATGCGACGCAGGACTCGCTGGCCGTGAGGGTTTTTATAGCAGGCCGGTAAGCATTGTGATTTTGGGGGATTTCACCGAGTCGGGCAGGAAGCTTGCGCGGGAACCTGCGAGGTTGCGTGGGAACGGGCTCATCAACGATTCATTGGCGCCACCATTTGGCCAAAAGAACGCCCCCGCGCGCTGCGCAAGCTTGCGCTGTAAGCTGTCTGCGATAGCGGGGTGACAAGACATGCGAGAGGAGGAAGAGAGGACACTTACACATACAATTAATAAAAAAACATTTGTGACTTAATTACCTACTATGCCCCCGTCCTGGTTTATAAGTAGGATTGAACTAATAAAATACGAATGCATGTCGCCATATATTATATCGTTGGAGTCGTATTTGAACATCGTTTCTAGCTATACAATTTTTGTAACATGCATTAACACTTTTTTGGTTAAATTTAAGGTTATACACCAGCAAGAGTTTTCCAGCAATACACACGGCTTATTCCATCACATACAGCTCTGATGGATCAACTGTCTGCCACGTATCACACACAAAACTCTAATATGATTCGTGCTTGATGTGTCCGTCATCGCTCGCACAATTTGTCTTATTTGCCACGTATCACTCTCCCGTCCTCTGCTCGCGTCCCTCGGCAAGCTCTGCTCGCCGTTAGGCGCCGCAGCGTGCTCTGTCGCGTCCGTTAGCGTGCTCTGCTCGCGTTCGTCGGCGCGCTCGGCTTGTGGACAGCTTTTCCTTGAGGCGACCGCGGAGCGCTCTGCTCGCGTCCTTCCACGCGCGCTCTGCCAGCGGTTGGGTGTGCGCACGATCACGTCGGGGGCCCCATAGCATGCGGTTGCACTGCGCGCATAACCATGCGATGCAGTTACGTGCGGCACGATGGAGTTACGCGCTACAAATTAGAACTGCCATCAGGGCTTGCCGATATTCCGGGCAGTCTGGCTCCCCCTTTAATTCCCACGACCATTATAACCTTAGTCCCTTCAACCTTTTGATCGTGGCCCACAACACAACAAGCACACCCACGATGACACAAAGAGAGGGGATGTCCAGCGGTGTTCCAATGGAGTTCGGCGAGCATAGAGTGGAGACCCATGCGAGGGAGACAGATCTCTCGATGGTGTACACCATCGACCAGGCCGTGGTGGACGATTACATCAACACCGTTCAGCAGTTGCTTGCTGGAGACATGTACAAGGTGGTCGGCATCGACCTCCAATACACCACCGGTCGTCCCGACATAGATCAGAAGGTTGCCGTCGCCCAGTTGTGAGTGCGCCATCATGTCCTCATCTACCACTACTGCATGGCCAAAGAGCCTTGTGACCATTTCAATAGGTTTGTCAACAACACCGACTACAAGTTCGCCACGGTGGAAACCACCGACGATGTAAAAGCGCTCAGGGTTACGGGCTTGGCCTGCCAGAACCTTGTCGAAATCCATGAGCACTACAGGGTCTGGGGAAGCACGAAGAAGGACTCCCTAGTTGAACTCGCCTCGGCCATCATCGACCCCTACTACGAAAAGATGAAGCAGGATGCCAAGAGAACAGGTCCCGTATCCTGGCATAGGGCCTGGATGTGGCAACTGGATGAACCTCACCTCGGGTTTGCGGCCAAGAGCGTGTACACATGCTACGAGATGCACATGCGGATCGTTGACATGATAAAGTGCCTCGTTACCCAAATCGACGAGTCCGGATCGAGCTACAAGCAGAGAAAGCATCACAAGAAGTAGATGATGATAAGATGATTGTTTATGCTAGTTAATCATGCATGTAATATATAGTTTAATTTATTGGTGTGTGGAAATGTCATGTGTGTCGTAGCCACCTATGTAATTATGCATGTAATAGTTTACTATGGTGTGTGCAAATGCCATGGTTGTAGTAGCCACATATGTAAGTGGATGTTTAATTTGGATATGCAAGCATGTCCTTATAAGTGTGTGTGTGTGTGTGTGTGTGTGTGTCTATATATATATATATATATATATATATATATATATATATATATATATATATATATATATATATATATATATATATATATATATATATATATATATATATATATATATATATATATATATATATATATATATATATATATATATGTATGCAATCCCATCGCACAACACACACGCCTTATTAGCAGCAACCGTCTGGGTTATTATCGGTCTTTACAAACATTTCTGATTACATACCTATTTGCCGCGTATCACACACATCTTGTTAAGTTGAACCGTTTCTATTCTCATGTCTCGACGCAAACAGTTCATCCGAGTGAACCGCATGCCGTATATCGCACACGCCTTCATCTGGCTGCTCGTTTCTTTTGTTCCTCCTCATTGCAAACAGTTCATTGAACTGAACCGTATGCCCTTCATCGCACACGCAAATAAAACCTGAACCGTGTTTGATGCATCCATCATCGCAAATGTTTTACACATTTCTGACTGTTTTCATACAGCACCATTTGCGATTATTGCATCACACACAGTTTCTCAAAGGGTCTCTGATCGTAGTGTCGCGTCAGCAGCATCGTGCAGTAGTGATGGAGCGTGTCATAATAAACGGAACGACGGAAAGTTGCATGGCAATATATCTCGGAAGGGATATGGAAATTCCTTAATAGCTAGGCATGGTGGCTGTTTTGAGGAAGGTATATGGTGGTGTATGGTACCGACGAAAGTTGCGCGGTACGAGAGAGACTAGCAATGGTGGAAGGGTGAGAGTGCATATAATCCATGGAATCAACATTAGTCATAAAGAACTCACATACTTATTGCAAAAATCTACAAGTTATCAAAACCAAGCACTACACGCATGCTCCTAGGGGAAGGGTTGGTAGGAGTTAACCATCGCACGATCCCGACCTCCACACAAAGGAAGACAATCAATAAATAAATCATGCTCCAAGTTCATCACATAACGATTCACATACGTGCATGCTACGAGAATCACAAACTTTAACACAAGTATTCTTCAAATTCACAATTACTCTACTAGCATGACTCTAATATCACCATCCTCATATCTCAGAACGATCATCAAGTATCAAACTTCTCATAGTATTCAACGCACTTTATATGAAAGTTTTTATTATACCCATCTTGGATGCCCATCATATTAGGACTAGTTTTATAACCAAAGAAAATTACCACGCTATTCTAAAAGACTCTCAAAATAATATAAGTGAAGCATAAGAGATCAATAATTTCTATAAAATAAAACCACCACCATGCTCTATAAAGATATAAGTGAAGCACCAGAGCAAAACTATCTAGCTCAAAAGATATAAGTGAAGCACATAGAGTATTCTAATAAATTCCGATTCAAGCGTGTCTCTCTTAAAAGGTGTGTACAAAAAGGATGATTGTGGCAAACTAAAAAGCAAAGACTCACGTCATACACGACCCTCCAAGCAAAACACATATCATGTGGTGAATAAAAATATAGTCTCAAGTAAAGTTACCGATAGACGAAGACAAAAGAGGGGATGCCTTCCCGGGGCATCCCCAAGCTTAGGCTTTTGGTTGTACTTGAATTTTACCTTGGAGTGCCTTGGGCATCCCCAAGCTTAGGCTCTTGCCACTCTTTATTTCATAGTCCATCAAATCCTTACACAAAAACTTGAAAACTTCACAACACAAAACTTAACAGAAAATCTCGTGAGATCCGCTAGTATAAGAAAATAAACCACCACTTCAAGGTATTGTAATGAACTCATTACTTATTTATATTGGTGTTAAACCTACTGTATTCCAACTTCTCTATGGTCCATAACCCCCCGATATTACTCATAGATTTATCAAAATAAGCAAACAACACAAAAAAAAAATAATGTGTCAAAAACAGAACAATCTGTAGAAATTTGTAACTTTAGAATACTTCCGTACTTCTAAAAATTCTTAAATAAATTGGTGGATGTGAGGAATTTGTCTATTAGTCATCTGCAAAAAGAATCAACTTAAAAGCACTCTTCAGTAAAAAACGGAAGCTAATCTCGTGAGCGCAAAAGTTTCTGTTTTTTACAGCAAGATCGCAATGACTTCACCCAAGTCTTCCCAAAGGTTCTACTTGGCCAAACACTAAATTAAACATAAAACCACATCTAAAAAGAAGATAGATGAATTATTTATTACTAAATAGAAGCAAAAAGCAAAAAAAAATTGGGCTGCCTCCCAACAAGCGCTATCGTTTAACGCCCCTAGCTAGGCAAAAAAAAAACCCGCAAATAGATCTAGGTATTATCATCTTTGGTATGCAATCCATAAGTGGCTCTCATAATAGTTTCATATGGCAATTTAATTTTCTTCCTTGGAAAGTGTTCCATACCTTTCCTTAACGGAAATTGGAATATAATATTTCCTTCTTTCATGTCAATAATTGCACCAATCGTTCTAAAGAAAGGTCTACCAAGAATAATAGGACATGTAGGATTGCAATCTATATCAAGAACAATGAAATCTATGGGCACATAATTCCTCTTTGCAACAATAAGAACATCATTAACCCTTCCCATAGGTTTCTTAATGGTGGAATCCGCAAGATGAAAATTTAAAGAACAATCACCAAATGCACGGAAACCTAACACATCACACAAGGTTTTTGGAATCGTGGAAACACTAGCACCCAAATCACACAAAGCATAGCATTAATAATATTTAATCTTAATTTTAATAGTAGGTTCCCACTCATCATAAAATTTTCCAAGGATAGAAACTTCTAGTTCAAGCTTTTCTTCATAGGATTGCATTGAATCATCAACGAAATGTTTAGTGAAAGCTTTATTTTGATTATAAGCATGAGGAGAATTTAACATGGATTGCAACAAGGAAATACAATCTATCAAAGAGCAATTATCATAATTAAATTCCTTGGAATCCAAAATAGTGGGTTCATTGCTATGTAAAGTTTTGACCTCTTCAATCCCACTTTCATTAATTTTTGCATCAAGATCTAAAAACTCTGAATCATTAGGACACCTCTTAACTAAAGTTGACTTATCTCCAGTCCCATATTTATCAATATTCATATTGTAAAAACATATTTAATAGGAGTCACATCAATCACTTTTAGATCTTCATCATTATTATCATAAAAACCAGAAGAACACGCTTTCACAAAGCAATATTTTTAGCACGCATCCTAGCGGTTCTTTATTTGTACTCATCAATGGAAATTCTCATGGCTTTGAGAGACTCATTGATTTAATGCTTAGGTGGGATAGATCTAAGTTTCAAAGAATCAACATCAAGAGAAATTCTATCCACGTTCCTAGCCAAATCATCAATCTTAATCAATTTTTCTTCAATCATAGCATTAAAACTCTTTTGTGAAATCATAAATTCCTTAACGCTATTCTTAAAATCATAGGGCATCTTATTATAATTTCCATAAGAATTGTTGTAGGAATTTCCATAATTATTTGAGGGATTACTAGGAAAAGGCCTAGGATTAAAGTTTCCTCTATAAGCATTGTTACCAAAATTATTCCTACCAACAAAATACACATCCATAGACTCATTAGTATTATAAATCAAAGTGGATAAGGGTATATCATTAGGATCAATGTTAGTACCCTTGCTAGCAAACAATTTCATAAGTTCATCCATCTTTCCACTCAAAACATTAATTTCTTCAATTCCATGCACTTTTATACTAGTGGAAGATCTCTCAGTGTGCCACTAAGAATAGTTAACCATTATATTCTCTAGGAGTTTAGTAGCTTCCCCTAAAGTGATTTCCATAAAAGTACCTCCCGCGGCCGAATCTAAAAGATTTCTAGAAGCAAAGTTCAAACCGGCATAATTTTTTTTGTATAATCATCCATAGATTCAAACCATGTGTGGGACAATTTCTTATCATAAGTTTCATCCTCTCCCAGGATTGTGCTACATGCTCATGATCAAGTTGTTTGAAATTCATAATATCGTTCCTAAGGGAGATGATCTCAGGAGGAGGAAAATACTTGGCAATAAAACAATCTTTGCACTTATTCCATGAATCAATAGTATTTTTAGGCAAAGATGAAAACCAAGTTTTGGTCCGATCTCGTAGTGAGAATGGGAATAGTTTTAATTTGACAAGATCATTATCTACTTCTCTTTATTTTTCATATCGCATAAATCAACAAAAAATATTCAGATGAGATGCGGCATCTTCACTAGGAAGGCCAGAAAATTGATCTTTCATGACTAGATTTAATAAAGCAGCATTGATTTCACAAGATTCGGCATTAGTAGCAGGAGCAATCGGGGTGCAAATAAAATCATTATTATTGGTGTTTGAAAAGTCACATAATTTGGTATTTTCTTGAGCCATCGTGACAAAACAATCCAACACACAATCACACAAAAAGCAAGCGAACACGACAAATGGAAGAGGGGCAAAGAAAAAGGCAAAGGTTTTTGAAAATTGTTTTAGAAGTGGGGGAGAGCAAAACAAGAGGCGAATGGCAAATAATGTAATGCGAGGGAGAAGAGTTTATGGTGGGTACTTGGTATGTCTTGACTTGGCATAGATCTCCCTAGCAACGGCGCCAGAAATCCTTCTTGCTATCTCTTGAGAACGCGTTGGTTTTCCCTCGAAGAGGAAAGGGTGATGCAGTAAAGTAGCGTAAGTATATCCCTCAGTTTTGAGAACCTAGGTATCAATCTAGTAGGAGACAACACACAAGTCACCTAGTACCTGCACAAACAATCAAGAACCTTGTAACCAACGCGATAAAGGGGTTGTCAATCCCTTCACGGCCACTCGCAAAAGTGAGATTTAATAAAGATAGTAAAGTAAATATTGTTGGTGTTTTTGTTGTATAGATTGGAAAGTAAAGATTGCAACATAGTAAACAAGATGCGAAGTAAATAAAGGAGATTGAACATAATAGGAAAGAGACCCGGGGGCCATAGGTTTCACTAGTGGCTTCTCTCAAGATAGCATGTATTACGGTGGGTGAACAAATTACTGCCGAGCAATTGATAGAAAAGCGCATAGTTATGAAGATATCTAAGGCAATGATCATGAATATAGGCATCACGTCCGTGTCAAGTAGACCGAAACGATTCTGCATCTACTACTATTACTCCACACATCGACCGCTATCCAACATGCATCTAGAGTATTAAGTTCATAAGAACAGAGTTACACATTAAGCAAGATGACATGATGTAGAGGGATAAACTCAAGCAATATGATATAAACCCCGTCTTTTTATCCTTGATGTCAACAATACAATACGTGCCTTGCTGCCCCTACTGTCACCGGGAAAGGACACCACAAGATTGAACCCTAAGCTAAGCACTTCTCCCATTGCAAGAAAGATCAATCTAGTAGGCCAAACTAAACAGATAATTCGAAGAGACTTACAAAGATATCAAATCATGCATATACGAACTCAGAGAAGAAACAAATAATATTCATAGATAAACTTGTTCATAAATCCACAATTCACCAGATCTCGGCAAACACACCGCAAAAAGTATTACATCGAATAGATATCCAAGAGAATCGAGGAGAACTTTGTATTGAAGATCAAAGAGAGAGAAGAAGCCATCTAGCTAATAACTATGGACCCGAAGGTCTATGGTAACCTACTCACGCTTCATCGGAGAGGCTATGGTGTTGATGTAGAAACCCTCCATGATTGATTCCCCCTCCGGCATATCGCCAGAAAAGGCCCCAAGATGGGACCTCACGGGTACACAAGGTTGCGGCGGTGGAGAAGTGGTTTTGTTCATCTCCCCAATGTTTCTAGGGTATAAGTGTATATATAGGCGGAAGAAGTACGTCAGTGGAGCTATGAGGGGCCCATGAGGGTGGGGGGTGCGCCTACCCCCCTGGGCGCGCCCTCCTGCCTCGTGTCCTCCTCGTGGAGTCCCAGATGTCTACTCCAAGTCTTCTGTATTGCTTTCGGTCCAAGAAAGATCATTGCGAAGGTTTCATTCCGTTTGGTATTCCTTTTATGTGAAACTCTAAAATAGGCAAAAAACAGAAACTGGACCTGGGCCTTCGGTTAATAGGTTAGTCAAAATAATAATATAAAAGAGCATATTAAAGCCCATTAAACATCCAAAACAGATAATATAATAGCATGGAACAATAAAAAATTATAGATATGTTGGAGACGTATCACTCAACCATTGATCCATTCATGAAACACACTCGCATATTAGTTACACCCATGTTCAAGTACGATAATAGTGTTTCCTAGTTGGTGCTTGTAAGATAAGATGGAGACTCAAATTCAAAAATTAAAATTGTATTAGTAAAAGAAAGGCCCTTCGCAGAGGCAAGTGGGGATTTGTAGAGGTGCCAGAGCTCAAAGCTTAAATTGAGAGATAAAAAAATTGGGAGGTATACTTTTCCCACCAACGAGAACGACTTGAGGTTCTCAACACTTTCCATGCTAGATATATCATAGGCGGTTCACAAACAGAAAATAAATTTTATTCCTTTTCCACCAAACTTTCACAAGCCATGGCTATCCGAATCCACGGTTGCCTTCCATACCAACACTTTCCAAGGAATTTATTATTTGACTACATAAAGTAAATTTGTTTTTCATTTCGGGACTAGGCATCCCTAATACCTTTGCCTTACTCTCGTGCAATGACAAGTGAATAAACACTCATCGTGAGAATAACACATCTAGCATGGAAAATATTGGCCACCCCTCACCGCCTCGCGAGCGGTACAGGCACACAAAAGGGAAATTTATTTTGAAAATTAGAGATGGCACATACAAATTTGCTTAGAACGGCAAGGGAATACCACATATAGGTAGGTATGGTGGACTCATGTGGCCAATTGGGATAAAGGATTTTGGATGCACAAGTAGTGATCATACTTAGTGCAAAATGAAGTCTAGCAAAAGACGGGGAAGCGACCAACCATGAAACGAATAATCTCATAAGCGAACATTGAGCATAAATAACACCGAATAATGCACCACAAGTAGGATATAATTTCATTGCATAATTATTGACTTTCGTGCTTGCATAGGGAATCACAAACCTTAACACGAATATTCTTACTAAAGCATAATTACTCATTAGCATGGCTCACATATCATATCATCATGTCTCAAAACTGTTACAAGGAATCAAGTTTATTTTGTCCAATGATCTCCATGAAAGTTTTTATTATATCCTTCTTGTATATTTGTCACTCTGGGACTAATTTTCATGTGTTGCTTTCGATAAGCTCGAACAAATATAAGTGAAGATCATGAGCATAATAATTTTCTTTCTCTAAAAATAATTTAAGTGAAGCAAGACATAATTTCTTAAAAAATTATTAACTCTCAAATAAATCTAGGTGAAGAAAGAGAGTATTTCTCCAAAGATACTAAAGAACACCGTGCTCAAAAATATATAGCTGAAGCACTAGAGCAAATCCATAGTTCATAAAAATTTAAGTGAAGCATACAGAGCTATTCTAACAAGTCATGGAATAATTTTGGCTCTCTCAAATAGATGTGTACAGCAAGGATTGATGACTTAAAAAGAAAAACAAAACAAGGAAAGACTCATATCATACAAGACCCTCCAAGAAAAACATATATCATGTGATGAATAAAAATATAGTTTCAAGTGAAATACCGATGGTCATTAGAAGAAAGAGGGGATGCCACTCGGGGGCATCCCCACGCTTAGTTGCTTGCTTCTCTTTGGATAATAGCTTGGGATGCCGGGGCAACCCCAAGCTTAGGCTTTTTCTTACTCCTTATTCTTCATCCATCGTAAGATCACCCAAAACTTGAAAACTTCAATCACACAAAACTCCAACAAAACTTTTGTGAGATGCGTGAGTATAAGAAAACAAATCACTACTATAAGTATTGTAGTAAACCCATTCATATTTTTTATTTGTATTATATTTAATGTATTCCAACTTTTCTATGGCAAAAACTCATCAAAGAAAAACCATAGAATCATCAAATAAGCACATAACACAATACAAACAGAATCTATCAAAAACAGAACAGTCTGTACTAATCTAGAAGTTTCGGATACTTCTGTAACTCTAAAAATCTTGAAAAAATAGGTCCACGTGGGAAATTTGTATATTAATCTTCCTAAAAAAGAATCAACTAAAAAGTACTCTTTTGTCAAAAATGAGATTTTTTCTCGTGAGCGTAAAAGTTTCTATTTTTCAGCAAGATCAAATCTACTAACACCCAACGTGTTCCTAAGGCTTTGCTTGGCACAAACCTTTATTCAAACCACAAAAACACATCTCAATAGAGATATTAAAGATTTTTTATTGAAAACAACAAGGAAATCAAAAAGCAAAAAGATACAAGTTGGGTTGCCTCCCAACAAGCGCTATCGTTTTACGCCCTTATCTAGGCATAATACCAAGATTTCAAGTATTGTCATCCTTGTTTTTAATTTCCTTAGGGGTATCCTTGTCATGAGATTTTGTAAAGACAATATAGAACATATTATCCATAGTAACCTTAGCATTTCTAAGTTGATTTTCATCATAACCCCTTTGATTTCCAGCAACAATCCAAGAGTGGTGTTGGTTAACATTATTGAAAACTTGTTGGATTATATCTAAAATGGGGACTTCCTTCTTAAGATTCTCATCAAAGATTTTATTATCCCCAAGCAAATGTATTAAAGCATAATCATTATTGTAAAGAATTTCATCTATCACGGGTTTTTCATGATTCATACCATAAAAATCAAAGGTTTCTCTAGCTTCACGTATTATGTAAACAAATTCATTCATAAGGACAAGAGTAGCCAACTTTTTAGCTCTAGGATTCTTTATATCGGGAAGCTCAAAAAACAATCTTTGCAAAGTGGGATGGGTACGGATAAATTTACTTTCCAGTTTCAGAACTAGTGCTGAAATAGCATCCACATAAGATCTAGTAGTTCTAAGTATAGGAGCATTATCAAGACTTAGATTCCTGATAACCCACAAGTGCAGGGGATCAGTTGTAGCCTCTTCCGATAAGTAAGAGTGTCAAACCCAACGAGGAGCTAAAGGCAGAACAAATATTTCCCTCAAGTTCTATCGACCACCGATACAACTCTACGCATGCTTGACGTTTACTTTACCTAGAACAAGTATGAAACTAGAAGTACTTTGTAGTTTTTGTGTGATAGGTTTGCAAGAATATAAAGAGCACGTAAATATAAATCAGGGCTATTAAGATAAAGAAGCAATAAAGTTAATATAGCGAGTGTGGAAAAGTGGTGGTAGGAGTTGCGGAATTGCCCCTAAGCAATTGACTATGTTACTAGACTGATAGCAAGTTTTATGTGGGAGAGGCCACTCCTAGCATGTCATCCCTTACTTGGAATTCTATGCACTTATGATTGGAACTATTAGCAAGCATATGCAACTACTAACATTCATTAAGGTAAAACCCAACCATAGCATTAAGATATATTGGTCCCCCTTCAATCCCGTATGCATCAATTTCTATGCTAGGTTGAAGCTTCTGTCACTCTTGCCCTCTAATACGTAGTCCTATCAACATACAACTAACCCTATGGTGTGATCCACGCGCGCGCTCATATGATGGGCACCATAGGGCAGCAACATAACCACAAGCAATTTATTAAATCAATCATAGCAATTCACCAATCACCGATAGGACAACGATAATCTACTCAGACATCATAGGATGGCAACACATCATTGGATAATAATATGAAGCATAAAGCACCATGTTCAAGTAGAGGGTACAACAGGTTGCGGGAGAGTGGACCGCTTTAGATAGATGGGGGAAGGTGATGGAGATGTCGGTGAAGATGACGGAGGTGTTGGTGTAGATCGCCGTCACACGATGATGGCCCCGGTGGCACTCCGGTGCCACCGGAAGCGAGGGGGAGAGAACCCTCCTCCTTCTTCTTCCTTGACCTTATCTCTAGGTGGGCGAAGGGTTTCCCCTCTGGTCCATGGCCGCCATGGCGGCAGAGGGGCGAGAGCACCTCCGAGATTGGATATGTCTCTCTGTCTCTCTCTGTTTCTGCGTTCCCAGATTCTGGCCCTTCATCGTTTCTTATATTCCCGGAGATCCGTAACTCCGATTAGGCTGATTTTTGACACATTTTTATGTGGATATTAGCTTTCTTGCGGCGAAATAAGGGCATCAACCGCCTTACGGTGTGGCCACGAGGGCCCAGGGCGCGCCTGCCCCTGGTGGGCGCACCCCTCTACCTCGTGGCCCACTCGGGCATCGTCTGATGTTGGTTACGCTTCCCAAAATTCACATATATTCCAAAAAAATATCCGTCCGTTTTTATTCCGTTTGGACTCTGTTTGATATGGATATTCTGCATAACAAAAAACATGCAACAAACATGAACTGGCACTAGGCACTGGATCAATATGTTAGTCCCAAAAAATAGTATAAAAAGTTGCCAAAAGTATATGAAAGTTGTAGAATATTGGCATGGAACAATAAAAAACTACAGATACGACGGAGACGTATCAACATCCCCAAGCTTAATTCCTACTCGTCCTCGAGTAGGTAAATGATAAAAAAGATAATTTTTGATGTGGAATGCTACCTAGCATAATCTTGATCATGTAATCTAATCATGGCATGAATATTAAGACACGAGTGATTCAAAGCAATAGTCTATCATTTGACATAGAAGAATTTAATACTCGGGCATCCCAACAAACAATCAAGTCTTTCAAAATATTAATGCTAAAGAACGTTATCCCTACAAAATCGTATAGCCTTTTGTGCTCCCTTTTCTTAACACAAGGTACTCCTCATGACCATCCCGGTGTCAGCCAAGCAATTGTTTTCATACTTTTACTTTTTCGAACCTTTTCAACTCTTCACACAATACATGAGTGTGAGCCATGGACATAGCATTATGGGTGGAATAGAAGGTGGTAGTAGACAAAAGTAGGGAGAAAGTCTCACATCGACTAGGCGTATCAATGGGCTATGGAGATGCCCATCAATAGATATCAATGTGAGTGAGTAGGGATTGCCATGTAATAGATGCACTAGAGCTATAAGTGTATGAAAGCTCAAAAGAAAACTAGTGGGTGTGCATCAACTTGCTTGCTCATGAAGACCTAGGGCATTTGAGGAAGCCCATCATTGGAATATACAAGCCAAGTTCTATAATGAAAATTCCCACTAGTATATGGAAGTGACAACATAGGAGACTCTCTATCATGAAGAACATGGTGCTACTTTGAAGCAAAAGTGTGGAAAAAGATAGTAGCATTGTCCTTTTTTTCTTTTTTATTATTTTTTCTTTTTTTGGGCCTTCCTTTTTTTATTTGGTCTTTCTCGTTTTTAGCCTTTTTTGGCGTCTCCCTTTTTTTTCTTTTCAAGGGACAATGCTCTAATAATGATGATCATCACACTTTTATTTACTTACAACTCGATATTACAACTCGATACTAGAACAAAAGTATGACTCTATATGAATGCCTCCGGCGGTGTACCGGGATGTGCAATGATCTAGCGTAGCAATGTTATCAAAAATAGACAAGCCATGGAAACATCATGCTATCTATCTTACGATCATGCAAGGCAATATGACAATGATGGCACGTGTCATAATAAACAGAACGGTGGAGTTACATGGCAATATATCTCAGAATGGCTATGGAAATGCCATAATAGGTAGGTATGGTGGCTGTTTTGAGGAAGGTATATGGTGGGTGTATGGTACCGGCGAGAGTTGCGCGACACAAGAGAGGCTAGCAATGGTGGAAGGGTGAGAGTGCGTATAATCCATGGACTCAACATTAGTCATAAAGAACTCACATACTTATTGCGAAAAATCTATTATCCCTCGAAGCAAAAATACTATGACGCATGCTCCTAGGGGGGAGGTTGGTAGGAGTTAACCATCGCACGCCCCCGACCTTCATGCAAAGATAAACAATCAAAATACTATGCGCGCCAATTTGGTTACATAGTTAGGAGACCATACGTGCATGCTTCGGGAATCACAAACTATTGGGGAAACTGATCGCCCACGAACACCTATGGGACCGGAGCCCCTTTTCGGTACGACAAGGGGGCGGAGGATGCACAAAGAGCGGATCAAGGCGTGCACGCGAGCACTTTACCCAGGTTCGGGCCGCACGGATGCGTAAAACCCTACTCCTGCCTTGGTTTGTATTGCGTTCTTGGCTCGGGAGCAAGAAGAGCTACTGTGCTTGTCGCTAGCAACACCGATCCTGAGAGTGATCGAAGATCGGAACCCCCTCTACGTTGCGCATGGGCCTCCTTTTATAGGTCAAAGGGGTCACCGACAGGTGGCAACGCAGTCGAGGGTAAAAACGTAAAAATGGTGGTAGTTGGAATAGTGTATGCATAGTGCTCTATACCTAACCCTGACGACAGGGGACAAAGGCATTAAATGCCCGTCGCCGTCACCCCGAACAGTGCAAAAAGCGTCCGTCAGGGCGTCTCCGTCCGCCACGATGGTGGCCTCGTCATCACAGCTCGCCACCGTGTACCCAAGGCTGCACAGCCTTCCGCCACGTGCGCCTGGAAGGGCCCCAGGACGACGCGTGGTCGGATGCGCTGGAGCGCGGGTACCCAGTGGAAGTTTGCCGCGGCAAGCGTCTTGCCGTGGCTGCTACCTTGTCGCGCCCGTAAGCTTGTCGCTCCTCGGGCCTTGCCGGGACGCATGGCGCGTCGCGGCAAGTCTCCTGAAATGCCACGTTTGGCCTTCCTGACAAGCTCCTCTCGTCAGGGTCTTGTGCCAAGGGGGTGGTCTTGAGCCTGGAGCGGCCTTCCCGGCGAGCTCCTCTTGCCGGGGCCTTGTTTCTTTATCTTGAATACTTTGTCCTTGAATGGCTCCAAGGGAACTTCAGCGGGCTTTGGCAGACGCGCGGCAAGCCCTGCCACGGGACGCCGCTACTGCCCGTGCACAAGTTCGGGATACTAAGGTACCCCTACTTTAGTACACCGACACAAACCTTAATACCAATATTTTTACTAAACCATAATCATTCACTAGTTCCTCCCACATATTAGCATCTCTATATCGAAAAACTACTGCAAGGAATCAAACATATCATATTCAGCAATCTACAAGTTTATGTAGGATTTTATGACTAACCATGTGAATGACCAATTCCTGTCAACTCTCTAAATAGATATAGTGAAGCAAGAGAGTTTTAATTCTTTCTACAAAAGTTGTGCCCACGCTCTAACAAATATAAGTGAAGCAAAAGAGCATTCTACAAATGGTGGTTTTCTATGTGAGGAGAAACACGCAATCCAAACTTCAAATGATATAAGTGAAGCACATAAAGCATTCTATAAAGCCATACTCAAAAGATATAAGTGAAGTGCAAAGAGCATTCTATAAATCAACCAAGGACTATCTCATACCAGCATGGTGCATTTATTAAAATAAAAATAAAAAGCACACGACGCTCCAAGAGTTTACACATATCATGTGAACGAAACGAATCCGAAAACATACCGATACTTGTTGAAGAAAGATGGGATGCCTTCCGAGGCATCCCCAAGCTTAGACGCTTGAGTCTCCTTGAATATTTACTTGGGGTGCCTTGGGAATCCCCAAGCTTGAGCTCTTGCCTCTCCTCCTTATTCTCACATCGAGACATCCTCGGTCTTCGAACACTTCATCCACACAAAACTTAACCAAACTTTTAGTGGCGGGGTTAGTGCATATGATTAATAAAATCCCATCTTGTACTGCTCTAACATTATTGTATAATTATAAACAAACATTACCCACTGTATGATATCATAATTCTATGGCCCCAAGTCAAGGAGGCATCAACAAGAATTCAAACATATGCAAATAATGAAGCTATAACAGTAATCTATGAAAACAGGACAGTCTGTAGTAATATGAACATTAACCATACTTCTTTAAACCTAAAAATTATGGCAAAATTAGGAAAAATAAAAAATTTGTATAGCAAGACTTTGCAACAAGTTTCAGATCCTTTCGACGTACCAGTAAAAAATGTAAAATCGTGCACTACAGCCAAATTTTCTGTTTTTGCACCGCACAAACCAACAAGCAGTTTAATCATCCTAAAGGAAACTCTTGGCACATTATTTTTATAATACAAAAGAATTGTACAAGGGGATAATTATTTTTGTTGAAAAGTTTCTTTAATTCAAGATTTGCAAAGTTTTCATGGGCATGAACAAAGTTCAAGGAGCTCCCCCATTTCAACGGTGCTCGTCCTTCTTACTTTCACTTTTCTTTTTGAAAACGTTTTAGGTTACCCTCTTTATTTTTTTGTTTTTCAACTTTATAAAAGCACACAATAGAAATAAATGACTCTCTAAAAATTCCGGGTTGTCTCCCTGGCAGCGCTTTCTTTAAAGCCATTAAGCTAGGCATATAGTGCTCAAGTAATGGATCCACCCGGATCCCATGGTATACCAAAGCCAATTTTAATTAGCGATGATTTGGCATTTAGTAGTGAGCACAAAATGATATATATCATGCAACAACGAAGTCTAACTCTCTTCCTATGCATTGGCATGTCATACAAGAACAATTCATGCATGTCAAGTAAAGGCCAATGCATAGTATAATCAGTTTCTTGCAATTTTATCGTGTTGGAAACATAGAGAGGCGGAGATGTAGTTCCTCTCTCATAATATGCAAGTAGGAGAAGAAAGCACATGAATATTATACTCATCAAAATCATCATCTGTAACGAAAAAGGCAACCCATCAATATAATCCTTAATAAGTGCAAACTTCTACAATATAGTGTAGTTTGGAGAATTCAAAAAGATAATAGGACTATCATGTGTGGGTGCAATAGCAACTATCTCATGTTCAACATAAGGAACTATAGCAAGTTCATCTCAATAAGCATAATTCATATTGGCATCTTGGCCACAAGCATAGCAAGCATCATCAAAAAGGGATATTTCAAAAGAATCAACGGGATCATACCAATCATCCTTCGGTAAGCACGAAGGGAAATTAAAAAATGTATGAGTTGAAGAGTTACTCTCATTAGAAGGTGGGCATGGGTAGCTAATCCGCTCTTCCTCCTTTTGTTCTTCACTCTCCTCCTCATCTTTTTCACCCAATGAGCTCACAATGTCATTAATTTCTTCTTCCATAGACTCCTGCAAAATATTAGTCTCTTCTTGGACAGCGGAGTAGGCCTCAATATATGGTTTAACATAGGCATTAGAAGCATAATTATCATAACAATATTTAAATATAGCAAACTTTTCAGATTTGTAAAGAGTAGCATCATACTTTTCAATCAAAGAAGCAATTTCATAAGCACCCTTAAAAGCAACAAATTCTTCAATTTGTTGAACATCATAGTAACTATAAACACCCTTAGCATACGAATATACGATTCCATTATCACTAAACTCACATTGGTAGGGAAGGTGTTTCTTAGGGTCTTCAGAACAACAAGTAAAATCATATATTTCACATAAATTCCAAGCATAGCATTGCAAACAATGAATTTGATCCAGTAGAAGTTTCCCTTTTTCAGATATGCGGTGCTGCACATAACAAGCATGCTCGTCTAAATATTTTTCCCCAATTAAGCTAGTTGGGGTTTCAGCCCGAGCACATAGGGATCGAAGATGATCCAAGTAATAAGCTTCAGTACTGTGATAGATTTTGAGTGGTTTTCAACCATTGGTTCAGTAGGTACCACTATTTTTTTGGTATTTTGTGTTTCCTACCCATAGGCAGAACAAATATACCCTCAAGTTCTTTCGACCATCGATACAACTCTACGCACGCTTGACGTTTACTTTACCTAGAACAAGTATGAAACTTGAAGTACTTTGTAGTTTTTGTGGGATAGGATGGCAAGAATATAAAGAGCACACAAATATAAATCAGGGCTGTTAAGATAAAGAAGCAATAAAGTTAATATAGCGAGTGTGGAAAAGTGGTGGTAGGAGTTGCGGAATTGCCCCTAAGCAATTGACTATGTTACTAGATCGAAGCAAGTTTTATGTGGGAGAGGCCACTCCTAGCATGTCATCCCTTACTTGGAATTCTATGCCCTTATGATTGGAACTATTAGCAAGCATCTGCAACTACTAACTTTCATTATGGTAAAACCCAACCATAGCATTAAGATATATTGGCCCCCCTTCAATCCCGTATGCATCAATTTCTACGCTAGGTTGAAGCTTCTGTTACTCTTGCCCTCCAATACGTAGTACTATCAACATACAACTAACACTATGGTGTGATCCACGCGCGCGCTCATATGATGGGCACCAAAGGACAGCAACATAACCACAAGCAATTCAAATCAATCATAAAATTCACCAATCATCGATAGGACAACGATAATCTACTCAGACATCATAGGATGGCAACACATCATTGGATAATAATATAAAGCATAAAGCACCATGTTCAAGTAGAGGGTACAGCGGGTTGCGGGAGAGTAGACCGCTGTAGATAGATGGGGGAAGGTGATGGAGATGTTGGTGAAGATGACGGAGGTGTTGGGGTAGATTTCCATCACATGATGATGGCCCCGGTGGCACTCCGGTGCCACCGGAAGCGAGGGGTAGAGAGACCCCCTCCTTCTTCTTCTTCCTTGACATTCTCCCTAGGTGGGAGAAGTGTTTCCCCTCTGGTCCATGGCCTCCATGGCAGAGGAGGGGTGAGAGCCCCACCGAGATCGGATCTGTCTCTCTGTCTCTCTCTGTTTCTATGTTCCCAGATTTTGGCCCTTCACTATTTCTTACATTCTCGGAGATCCGTAACTCCGATTGGGCTGATTTTTTGATACGATTTTTATCAGGATATTAGCTTTATTGTGGCGAAATAAGGGCATCAACCGCCTTACAGTGTGGCCACGAGGGCCCAGGGCGCGCCTGCCCCTGGTGGGCGCACCCCTCTGCCTCGTGGCCCACTCGGGCATCGTCTGATGTTGGTTCCGCTTCCCAAAATTCACATATATTCCAAAAAAAATCTCCGTCTGTTTTTATTCCGTTTGGACTCTGCTTGATATGGATATTCTGCGTAACAAAAAACATGCAACAAACAGGAACTGGCACTAGGCACTGGATTAATATGTTAGTCCCAAAAAATAGTATGAAAAGTTGCCAAAAGTATATGAAAGTTGTAGAATATTGGCATGGAACAATAAAAAATTATAGATACGACGGAGACGTATCAACATCCCCAAGCTTAATTCCTACACGTCCTCGAGTAGGTAAATGATAAAAAAGATAATTTTTGATGTGGAATGCTACCTAGCATAATCTTGATCATGTAATCTAATCATGGCATGAATATTAAGACACGAGTGATTCAAAGCAATAGTCTATCATTTGACATAGAAGAATTTAATACTCGGGCATCCCAACAAACAATCAAGTCTTTCAAAATATCAATGCTAAAGAACGTTATCCCTACAAAATCGTATAGCCTTTTATGCTCCCTTTTCTTAACACAAGGTACTCCTCATGACCATCCCGGTGTCAGCCAAGCAATTGTTTTCATACTTTACTTTTTCGAACCTTTTCAACTCTTCACACAATACATGAGTGTGAGCCATGGACATAGCATTATGGGTGGATTAGAAGGTGGTAGTAGACAAAAGTAGGGAGAAAGTCTCACATCGACTAGGCGTATCAATGGGCTATGGAGATGCCCATCAATAGATATCAATGTGAGTGAGTAGGGATTGCCATGTAACGGATGCACTAGAGCTATAAGTGTATGAAAGCTCAAAAGAAAACTAGTGGGTGTGCATCAACTTGCTTGCTCATGAAGACCTAGGGCATTTGAGGAAGCCCATCATTGGAATATACAAGCCAAGTTCTATAATGAAAATTCCCACTAGTATATGGAAGTGACAACATAGGCGACTCTCTATCATGAAGAACATGGTGCTACTTTGAAGCAAAAGTGTGGAAAAAGATAGTAGCATTGTCCTTTTTTTCTTTTTTTTTCTTTTATCTTTTTTTGGGCCATCCTTTTTTTATTTGGTCTTTCTCGTTTTTAGCCTTTTTTGGCGTCTCCTTTTTTTCTTTTCTTTTCAAGGGACAATGCTCTAATAATGATGATCATCACACTTTTATTTACTTACAACTCGATATTACAACTCGATACTAGAACAAAAATATGACTCTATATGAATGCCTCCGGCGGTGTACCGGGATGTGCAATGATCTAGCGTAGCAATGATATCAAAAATAGACAAGCCATGGAAACATCATGCCAGCTATCTTACGATCATGCAAGGCAATATGACAATGATGGCACGTGTCATAATAAACGGAACGGTGGAGTTACATGGCAATATATCTGAGAATGGCTATGGAAATGCCATAATAGGTAGGTATGGTGGCTGTTTTGAGGAAGGTATATGGTGGGTGCATGGTACCGGCGAGAGTTGCGCGACACAAGAGAGGCTAGCAATGGTGGAAGGGTGAGAGTGCGTATAATCCATGGACTCAACATTAGTCATAAAGAACTCACATACTTATTGCGAAAAATCTATTAGCCCTCGAAGCAAAAATACTATGACGCATGCTCCTAGGGGGGAGGTTGGTAGGAGTTAACCATCGCACGCCCCGACCTTCATGCAAAGATAAACAATCAAAATACAATGCGCGCCAATTTGGTTACATAGTTAGGAGACCATACGTGCATGCTTCGGGAATCACGAACCTTAATACCAATATTTGTACTAAACCATAATCATTCACTAGTTCCTCCCACATATTAGCATCTCTATATTGCAAAACTACTGTAAGGAATCAAACATATCATATTCAGCAATCTACAAGTTTATGTAGGATTTTATGACTAACCATGTGAATGACCAATTCCTGTCAACTCTCTAATAGATATAAGTGAAGCAAGAGAGTTTTAGTTCTTTCTACAAAAGTTATGCCCACGCTCTAACAAATATAAGTGAAGCAAAGGAGCATTCTACAAATGGCGGTTTTCTATGTGAGGAGAAACACGCAATCCAAACTTCAAATGATATAAGTGAAGCACATAAAGCATTCTATAAATCCATACTCAATAGATATAAGTGAAGTGCAAAGAGCATTCTATAAATCAACCAAGGACTATCTCATACCAGCATGGTGCATTTATTAAAAGAAAAAGAAAAAGCACACGACGCTCCAAGAGTTTACGCATATCATGTGAACGAAACGAATCCGAAAACATACCGATACTTGTTGAAGAAAGTGTTGGAAATATGCCCTAGAGGCAATAATAAATTGGTTATTATTATATTTCCTTGTTCACGATAATCGTTTATTATCCATGCTAGAATTGTATTGATAGGAAACTCAGATACATGTGTGGATACATAGACAAACACCATGTCCCTAGTAAGCCTCTAGATGACTAGCTCGTTGATCAATAGGTGGTTACGGTTTCCTGACCATGGACATTGGATGTCGTTGATAACGGGATCACATCATTAGGAGAATGATGTGATGGACAAGACCCAATCCTAAGCCTAGCACAGATCGTGTAGTTCGTATGCTAAAGCTTTTCTATATGTCAAGTATCTTTTCCTTAGACCATGAGATTGTGCAACTCACGGATACCGTAGGAATGCTTTGGGTGTACCAAACGTCACAACGTAACTGGGTGGCTATAAAGGTGCACTACAAGTATCTCCGAAAATGTCTGTTGAGTTGGCACGAATCGAGACTGGGATTTGTCACTCCGTGTGACGGAGAGGTATCTCTGGGCCCACTCGGTAGGACATCATCATAATGTGCACAATATGTGATCAAGGAGTTGATCACGGGATGATGTGTTACGGAACGAGAAAAGAGACTTGCCGGTAACGAGATTGAGCGAGGTATCGGCATACCGACGATCGAATCTCGGGCAAGTGCTATACCGATAGACAAAGGGAATCGTATACGGGATTGATTAAATCCTTGACATCGTGGTTCATCCGATGAGATCATCGTGGAACATGTGGGAGCCAACATGGGTATCCAGATCCCGCTGTTGGTTATTGACCGGAGAGTTGTCTCGGTCATGTCTACATGGTTCCCGAACCCGTAGGGTCTACACACTTAAGGTTCGATGACGCTAGGGTTATAGGGAAAGTATGTACGCGGTTACCGAATGTTGTTCGGAGTCCCGGATGAGATCCTGGACGTCACGAGGAGTTCCGGAATGGTCCGGAGGTAAAGATTCATATATGGGAAGTCCTGTTTTGGTCACCGGAAAAGTTTCGGGCGATATCGGTAATGTACCGGGACCACCGGGAGGGTCCCGGGGGTCCACCAGGTGGGGCCACCAACCCCAGGTGGCTGCGTGGGCTAAGTGTGGGAGGGGACCAGCCCCAAGGGGGCTGGTGCGCCCCCCCACCAAGTCCCAGGGCGCCCCAAGAGGGGAAGGGGGGCAAACCCTAATGCAGTTGGGCCCTAGGGCCCAATAGTGGTGCGCCTCCCCCTCTCTCCCCCTTTGGCCGCCTCCCCTAGATGGATCTAGGGCTGGCCGCACCCTAGGGGAGGGAAACCCTAAAGGGGGGCGCAGCCCTCCCTTCCCCCTATATATATGAGGGGTTTTGGGGCTGCTAGAGACACGAGAACATCTCCCTCTTGGTGCAGCCCTACCCCTCTCCCTCCTCGTCTCTTGCAGCGCTTGGCGAAGCCCTGCTGGAGTCCCGCGCTCCTCCACCACCACCATGCCGTCGTGCTGCTGTTGGTTGGAGGTTTCCCAACCTCTCCCTCTCTCCTTGCTGGATCAAGGCGTGGGAGACGTCACCGGGCTGTACGTGTGAAGAACGCGGAGGCACCGTCCGTTCGGTGCTAGGATCTTCGGCGATCTGAATCGCGGCGAGTACGACTCCATCAACCGCGTTCTAGTAACGCTTCCGCTTAGCGATCTACAAGGGTATGTGGATCCAACTCTCCTCTCGTAGATGTGCATCTCCTAGATTGATCTTGGTGAGCGTAGGAAAATTTTTGTTTCCCATGCAACGTTCCCCAACAGTGGCATCATGAGCTAGGTTCTTGCGTAGATGCTTTCTCGAGTAGAACACAAAAGGGTTTGTGGCGTTGATGTTTAAATTGCTGCCCTCCTTAGTCTTTCTTGATTCAGCGGTATTATGGGATGAAGCGGCCCGGACCAACTTTACATGTCCACGTACATGAGACCGGTTCCATCGACAGACATGTGACTTTTGTTGCATAAGATGGCTGGCGGGTGTCTGTCTCTCCTATCTTAGTTGAATCGGAATAGAACAAGGCGGTCCTTGTAGAAGGTTAAATAGCAACTTGAATATCACCGTTGTGGTTTTGCGTAGGTAAGAAGCGTTCTTGCTAGATACCCATAGCAGCCACGTAAAAACATGCAACAACAAATTAGAGGACGTCTAACTTGTTTTTGCAGGGTATGTATGTGATATGATATGGCCTATGACATGATGAGATATATTTGATGTATGAGATGATCATGTTGTAATAGTTAATATCGACTTGCATGTCGATGCATACGGCAACCGGCAGGAGCCATAGGGTTGTCTTTAATTTTTGTATGACCTGCGTGTCAATCATTAAGCGCTATGTAATGCTTTACTTTATCACTAAGCGGTAGCAATAGTAGTAAGAGCATGGTGGGCGCGCGACAACCCCGATGGCGACACGATGATGGAGATCATGATGATGGAGATCATGGTGTGGCGCCGGTGACGATGGAGATCATGCCGGTGCTTTGGAGATGGAGATCAAAAGCACGAGTTGATGGCCATATCATGTCACTTATGATTTGCATGTGATGTTAATCCTTTTATGCATCTTATTTTGCTTAGGTCGACGGTAGCATTATAAGATGATCCCTCACTAAAATTTCAAGATAAAATTGTGTTCCCCCCGAGTGTGCGCCGTTGCGAAGGTTCGTCGTTTCGAAGCACCACGTGATGATCGGGTGTGATAGACTCTACGTTCGCATACAACGGGTGCAAGCCAGTTTTTGCACATGCAGAACACTCGGGTTAGACTTGACGAGCCTAGCATGTACAGACATGGCCTCGGAACACGGAGGACCGAAAGGTCAAGCATGAGTCATATAGTAGATATGATCAACATGTTGATGTTCACCATTGACACCACCTCATCTCACGTGATGATCGGACTTGGGTTGGTGAATTTGGATCATGTCACGCTCGGATGACCGGAGGGATGTCAATTTGAGTGGGAGTTATAAGTAATTTGATTAGTTAAACTCACTTATCATGAACAAAAGTCTAAGTTGCCTTTGCAAATTATGTTGTAGATCAATAGCTTGCGTTGTAGCTCCCTGTTTAAATACGATCCTAGAGAAAGACTAAGTTGAAAGATATTGTAAGCAAGGATGCGGACTGGGTCCGTAGTCCAAGGAGTGTCCTCACTGCTGCACAGAAAGCTTACGTCTTTGATGCACCGCTCGATGTGCAAACCCCTACAACGTTGTCTGTGGATGTTGTGAACACCTGACAGAGACGTCCTGATGACTACTTGATAGTTTAGTGCACCATACTTTACGGCTTGGAATCGGGATTCCAATGACGTTTTGAACGCCATGGAACATATGAGATGTTCTAAGAGCTGAAATTGGGATTTCAGGCTCATGCCCATGTTAAGAGGTATGAGACCTCTGACAAGTTCCTTTGCCAAAAGGATGGAGGAGAATAGCTCAACTAGTGAGCATGTGCACAGAATGTCTGGGTGCTGAAATCACTTGAACCAAGTGGGAGTTAATCTTCCAGGTGAGATAGTGGTTGACGGAATTCTCTAGACACTATCACCAAGCTACTAGAACTTCGTGAAGAACTATGGCATGCAAAGGATGGATGATCCCGGTGCTGTTAGCGGTTCTTAGTACCGCAAAAGTAGAAATCAGGAAGGAGCATCAAGTGTTGATGGTTTAAACAAGACCACTGGTTTCAAAAGGGTAAGGGCTAGAAGGGAAACTTCATGAATGGCAAACCTGTTGTCGCTCTGATGAAGGAACCCATGGTTGAACCCAAACCTCGAGACCAAGTGCTTCTATTGTAAGGGGAACGGTCACATGATAGCGGAACCACCCCAAATACATGGTAGATATGATAGCTGACAACTTCAACAAAGTGTATTTGATATACGTGTTATTAATGTGTACCTTAGTAGTACTCCTTGTAGCACCTGGGTATTGGATACCGGTTCAGTTGCTATTATTAGTGACTTGAAGCAAAAGCTACGGACTGAACGGAGACTAGCTAAGGGCGAGGTGACGATGTGTGTTGGAAGTGTTTCCAAAGATGATAAGATCACCATCGCACGCTCCTTCTATTTTCGAGATTAGTGTTGAACCTAGATAAATGTTATCAGGTGTCTACGTTGAGCATGAAAATGATTAGATCATGTTCATCGCAATACGGTTATTCATTTAAGAGAATAATGGTTATTCTGTTTACATGAATAATACCTTTATGGTCATGCACCCAATGGTTCGTTGAATCTCGATCATGGTAATACACATAATGATAATATTAATGCCAAAAAGATGTAGAGTTAATAATGATAGTACCACTTTCTTGTGGCACTGCCGCTTAGGTCATTTTGGCATAAAATGCATGAAGAAACTCCATGCTGATGGACGTTTGGAGTCACTTGATTTTGAATTGCTTGACACATGCGAGCCATGCCTCATGGGCAGGATGACTGAGATCTCGTTTTCAGGTACAATGAAACGGGTAAGTGACTTATTGGAAATCATACATGCTGATGTATGTGATCCAATGAGAATTAAGGCGTGTGGTGGATATCGTTATTTTCTCATCTTCACTGACGATTTGAGTAGATATGGTATATTTACTTAATGAAGCAAAAGTCTGAAACGTTTGAAAGGTTCAAAAATTTCAGAGTGAAGATTAAGAATCATCATAACAAGAAGATCATGTTCCTACGATCTGATCAAGGGGATATTATCTTAGTTATGAGTTTGGCAATCACTTAAGACATTGTGGAATTGTTTCGCAGTTGAAGTCCCCTGGAACACCACAGCGTGATGGTGTGTCCGGACATCTACGAGAGGAGAGTTGGATCCACAAGCTTAGACGCTTGAGTCTCCTTGAATATTTACTTGGGGTGCCTTGGGAATCCCCAAGCTTGAGCTCTTGCCTCTCCTCCTTCTTCTCACATCGAGACATCCTCGGTCTTCGAACACTTCATCCACACAAAACTTAACCGAACTTTTAGTGGCGGGGTTTGTGCATATGATTAATAAAATCCCATCATGTACTGCTCTAACATTATTGTATAATTATAAACAAACATTACCCACTGTATGATATCATAATTCTATGGACCCAAGTCAAGGAGGCATCAACAAGAATTCAAACATATGCAAATAATGAAGCTATAACAGTAATCTGTGAAAACAGGACAGTCTGTAGTAATCTGAACATTAACCATACTTCTTTAAACCTAAAAATTATGGCAAGATTAGGAAAAATCAAAAATTTGTATAGCAATACTTTCCAAATGGTTTCAGATCCTTTCAACGTTCCAGTAAAAAATGTAAAATCGCGCACTACGGCCAAAGTTTCTGTTTTTGCACCGCACAAACCAACAAGCAGTTTAATCATCCTAAAGGAAACTCTTGGCACATTATTTTTATAATACAAAGGAATTGTACAAGGGGATAATTATTTTTGTTGAAAAGTTTCTTTAATTCAAGATTTGCAATGTTTTCATGGGCATGAACAAAGTTCAAGGAGTTCCCCCATTTCAACGGTGCTCGTCCTTGTTACTTTCAGTTTTCTTTTTGAAAAAGTTTTAGGTTACCCTCTTTATTTTTTGTTTTTAAACTTTATAAAAGCACACAACAGAAATAAATGACTCTCTAAAACTTCCGGGTTGTCTCCCTGGCAGCGCTTTCTTTAAAGCCATTAAGCTAGGCATATAGTGCTCAAGTAATGGATCCACCCGGATCCCATGGTATATCAAAGCCAATTTTAATTAGCGATGATTTGGCATTTAGTAGTGAGCACAAAATGATATATATCATGCAACAACAAAGTCTAACTCTCTTCCTATGCATCGGCATGTCATACAAGAACAATTCATGCATGTCAAGTAAAGGCCAATGCATAGTATAAGCAGTTTCTTGCAATTTTATCGTGTTGGAAACATAGAGAGGCAGAGATGTAGTTCATATCTCATAATAATTGCAAGTAGGAGAAGAAAGCACATGAATATTATACTCATCAAAATCATCATCTGTAATGAAAAAGGCAACCCATCAATATAATCCTTAATAAGTGCAAACTTCTCCAATATAGTGTAGTTTGGAGAATTCAAAAAGATAATAGGACTATCATGTGTGGGTGAAATAGCGACTATCTCATGTTCAACATAAGGAACTATAGCAAGTTCATCTCAATAAGCATAATTCATATTGGCATCTTGGCCACAAGCATAGCAAGCATGATCAAAAAGGGATATTTCAAAAGAATCAATAGGATCATACCAATCATCCTTCGGTAAGCACGAAGGGAAATTAAAAAATGTATGAGTTGAAGAGTTACTCTCATTAGAAGGTGGGCATGGGTAGCTAATCCGCTCTTCCTCCTTTTGTTCTTCACTCTCCTCCTCATCTTTTTCATCCAATGAGCTCACAATGTCATTAATTTCTTCTTCCATAGACTCCTGCAAAATATTAGTCTCTTCTTGGACAACGGAGTATGCCTCAATATATGGTTTAACATAGGCATTAGAAGCATAATTATCATAACAATATTTAAATATAGCAAACTTTTCAGATTTGTAAAGAGTAGCATCATACTTTTCAATCAAAGAAGCAATTTCATAAGCACCCTTAAAAGCAACAAATTCTTCAATTTGTTGAACATCATAGTAACTATAAACACCCTTAGCATACGAATATACGATTCCATTATCACTAAACTCACATTGGTAGAGAAGGTGTTTCTTAGGGTCTTCAGAACAACAAGTAAAATCATATATTTCACATAAATTTCAAGCATAGCATTGCAAACGATGAATTTGATCCAGTAAAAGTTTCCCTTTTTCAGATATGCGGTGCCGCACATAACAAGCATGCTCATCTAAAGATTTTCCCTCAATTAAGCTAGTTGGGGTTTCAGCCCGAGCACATAGGGATCGAAGATGATCCAAGTAATAAGCTTCAGTACTGTGATAGATTTTGAGTGGTTTTTCAACCATTGGTTCAGTAGGTACCACTATTGTTTTTGGTATTTTGTGTTTCCTACCCATAACTAAATATAGAAAACAACTTAGAACCGCAATTAAAATCTACTTAGTGATAAAGCAAACAAGCACACACGAGAATATTCACCCCACGCTATAACTCCTCGGCAACGGCGCCAGAAAAAGGTCGGGTCTTGATAACCCACAAGTGTAGGGGATCAGTTGTAGCCTCTTTTGATAATTAAGAGTGTCGAACCCAACGAGGAGCTAAAGGCAGAACAAATATTCCCTCAAGTTCTTTCGACCATCGATACAACTCTACGCATGCTTGACGTTTACTTTACCTGTTGGAAATATGCCCTAGAGGCAATAATAAATTGGTTATTATTATATTTCCTTGTTCATGATAATTGTTTATTATCCATGCTACAATTGTATTGATAGGAAACTCAGATACATGTGTGGATACATAGACAAACACCATGTCCCTAGTAAGCCTCTAGTTGACTAGCTCGTTGATCAACAGATGGTCACGGTTTCCTGACCATGGACATTGGATGTCGTTGATAACGGGATCACATCATTAGGAGAATGATGTGATGGACAAGACCCAATCCTAAGCCTAGCACAGATCGTGTAGTTCGTATGCTAAACCTTTTCTATATGTCAAGTATCTTTTCCTTAGACCATGAGATTGTGCAACTCCCGGATACCGTAGGAATGCTTTGGGTGTACCAAACGTCACAACGTAACTGGGTGGCTATAAAGGTGCACTACAGGTATCTCCGAAAGTGTCTGTTGGGTTGGCACGAATCGAGACTGGGATTTGTCACTCCGTATGACGGAGAGGTATCTCTGGGCCCACTCGGTAGGACATCATCATAATGTGCACAATATGTGATCAAGGAGTTGATCACGGGATGATGTGTTACGGAACGAGTAAAGAGACTTACCGGTAACGAGATTGAGCAAGGTATCGGTATACCGACGATCGAATCTCGGGCAAGTGCTATACCGATAGACAAAGGGAATTGTATACGGGGTTGATTGAATCCTTGACATCGTGGTTCATCCGATGAGATCATCGTGGAGCATGTGGGAGCCAACATGGGTATCCAGATCCCGCTGTTGGTTATTGACCGGAGAGTCGTCTCGGTCATGTCTGCGTGTCTCCCGAACCCGTAGGGTCTACACACTTAAGGTTCGGTGACGCTAGGGTTGTAGAGATATAAGTATGCGGAAACCCGAAAGTTGTTCGGAGTCCCGGATGAGATCCCGGACGTCACGAGGAGTTACGGAATGGTCCGGAGGTAAAGATTTATATATAGGAAGTCCTATTTTGGCCACCGGAAAATGTTCGGGATTTTTCGGTATTGTACCGGGAAGGTTCTAGAAGGTTCCGAAGTGGGGCCCACCTGCATGGGGGGACCCACATGAACGTGGGTAGTGGGGGCAAGGCCCCACACCCCTGGTCAAGGCGCACCAAGATCCCCCCTTAGAAGGAATAAGATCATATCCCGAAGGGATAAGATCAAGATCCCTAAAAAGGGGGGATAACAATCGGTGGGGAAAGGAAATGATGGGATTTCTTTCCCCCACCTTTGCCAACGCCCCAATGGACTTGGAGGGCAAGAAACCAGCCCCCTCCACCCCTATATATAGTGGGGAGGCGCATGGGAGCCGCACCCCAAGCCCTGGCGCCTCCCTCTCCCTCCCGTGACACATCTCCCTCCTCCCGCAGCGCTTGGCGAAGCCCTACTGGAATCCCGCTACTTCCACCACCATGCCGTCGTGCTGCTGGATCTCCATCAACCTCTCCTCCCCCCTTGCTGGATCAAGAAGGAGGAGACGTCCCCGCTCCGTACGTGTGTTGAACACGGAGGTGCCGTCCGTTCGGCGCTAGGATCATCGGTGATTTGGATCACGACGAGTACGACTCCATCATCCCCGTTCTCTTGAACGCTTCCGCTCGCGATCTACAAGGGTATGTAGATGCACTCCCCTTTATGCTCGTTGCTAGATTACTCCATAGATAGATCTTGGTGATGCGTAGGAAAAATTTTGATTTTCTGCTACGATCCCCAACAGTGGTATCAGAGCTAGGTCTATGCGTAGCATCTTGCACGAGTAGAACACAAAGTAGTTGTGGGCGTAGATCATGTCAATTCTCTTGCCGTTACTAGTCTTATCTTGATTCGGCGGCATCGTGGGATGAAGCGGCCCGGACCGACCTTACACGTACTCTTACGTGAGACAGGTTCCACTGACTGACATGCACTAGTTGCATAAGGTGGCTAGCGGGTGTCTGTCTCTCCCACTTTAGTCGGATCGGATTCGATGAAAAGGGTCCTTATGAAGGGTAAATAGAAATTGGCATATCACGTTGTGGTTTTGGCGTAGGTAAGAAACGTTCTTGCTAGAAACCTATAGCAGCCACGTAAAAACTTGCAACAACAATTAGAGGACGTCTAACTTGTTCTTGCAGCATGTGCCGTGTGATGTGATATGGCCAAAAGGATGTGATGAATGATATATATGTGATGTATGAGATTGATCATGTTCTTGTAATAGGAATCACGACTTGCATGTCGATGAGAATGACAACCGGCAGGAGCCATAGGAGTTGTCTTATTTATTGTATGACCTGCATGTCACTGAATAACGCCATGTAATTACTTTACTTTATTGCTAAACGTTAGCCATAGTAGTAGAAGTAATGTTTGGCGAGACGACTTCATGGAGATCATGATGATGGAGATCATGGTGTCATGCCGGTGACAATGATGATCATGGAGCCCCGAAGATGAAGATCAAAAGGAGCAAAATGATATTGGCCATATCATGTCACTATTTGATTGCATGTGATGTTTATCATGTTTTTCATCTTATTTGCTTAGAACGACGGTAGTGAATAAGATGATCTCTCACTAAAATTTCAAGAATTGTGTTTCCCCTAACTGTGCACCGTTGCTAAGGTTCGTTGTTCCGAAGCACCACGTGATGATCGGGTGTGATAGGTTCTAACGTTCGCATACAACGGGTGTAAGCTAGATCTACACACGCAATACACTTAGGGTTGACTTGACGAGCCTAGCATGTACAGACATGGCCTCGGAACACGGAAGACCGAAAGGTCGAACATGATTCGTATAGAAGATACGATCAACATGAAGATGTTCACCGTTGATGACTAGTCCGTCTCACGTGATGATCGGACACGGCCTAGTCGATTCGGATCATGTATCACTTAGATGACTAGAGAGATGTCTATCTGAGTGGGAGTTCATTAGATGAACTTCATTGTCATGAACAATAGTCTAAGTTGTCTTCGCAAATTATGTTGTAGACCAATAACTGCGTTGTAGCTCCCTGTTTAATACGATCCTAGAGAAAGACTAAGTTGAAAGATATTGTAAGCAAGGATGCGGACTGGGTCCGTAGTCCGAGGAGTGTCCTCACTGCTGCACAGAAAGCTTACGTCTTTGATGCACCGCTCGATGTGCAAACCCCTACAACGTTGTCTGTGGATGTTGTGAACACCTGAGAGACACGTCCTGATGACTACTTGATAGTTTAGTGCACCATACTTTACGGCTTAGAATCGGGATTCCAATGACGTTTTGAACGCCATAGAACATATGAGATGTTCTAAGAGCTGAAATTGGGATTTCAGGCTCATGCCCGTGTTGAGAGGTATGAGACCTCTGACAAGTTCTTTTGCAAAAAGGATGGAGGAGAATGGCTCAACTAGTGAGCATGTGCTCAGAATGTCTGGGTGCTAAAATCACTTGAACCAAGTGGGAGTTAATCTTCCAGATGAGATAGTGGTTGACGGGAATTCTCTAGACACTATCACCAAGTTACTAGAACTTCGTGATGAACTATGACATGCAAAGGATGGAGATGATCCCGGAGCTATTAGCGGTTCTTAAGACCGCAAAAAAAAGTAGAAATCAAGAAGAAGCATCAAGTGTTGATGGTTTAACAAGACCACTGGTTTCAAAAGGGCAAGGGCTAGAAGGGAAACTTCATGGATGGCAAACCAGTTGTCGCTCTGATGAAGGAACCCATGGTTAAACCCAAACCTCGAGACTAAGTGCTTCTATTGTACGGGGAACGGTCACATGATAGCGGAACTACCCCAAATACATGGTAGATATGATAGCTGGAAACTTCAACAAAGTATATTGTTATTGATGTGTACCTTACTAGTACTCCTTGTAGCACCTGGGTATTGGATACCGGTTCAATTGCTATTATTAGTGACTTGAAGCAAAAGCTACGGACTGAACGGAGACTAGCTAAGGGCGAGGTGACGATGTGTATTGGAAGTGTTTCCAAGGTTGATAAGATCACCATCGCACACTCCCTCTATTTTCGAGATTAGTGTTGAACCTAGATAAATGTTATCGGGTGTCTACGTTGAACATGAATATGATTAGATCATGTTCATTGCAATACGATTATTCATTTAAGTCAGAGAATAATGGTTATTCTGTTTACATGAATAATACCTTTATGGTCATGCACCCAATGGTTTGTTGAATCTCGATCATAGTAATACACATGATGATAATATTAATGCCAAAAGATGTAGAGTTAATAATGATAGTACCACTTTCTTGTGGCACTGCCGCTTAGGTCATTTTGGCATAAAATGCATGAAGAAACTCCATGCTGATGGACGTTTGGAGTCACTTGATTTTGAATCGCTTGACACATGCGAGCCATGCCTCATGGGCAGGATGACTGAGATCCCGTTTTCAGGTACAATGAAACGGGTAAGTGACTTGTTGGAAATCATACATGCTGATGTATGTGATCCAATGAGAATTAAGGCGTGTGGTGGATATCGTTATTTTCTCATCTTCACTGACGATTTGAGTAGATATGGTATATTTACTTAATGAAGCAAAAGTCTGAAACGTTTGAAAGGTTCAAACAATTTCAGAGTGAAGATTAAGAATCATCATAACAAGAAGATCATGTTCCTACGATCTGATCAAGGGGATATTTTCTGAATTATGAGTTTGGCAATCACTTAAGACATTGTGGAATTGTTTCGCAGTTGAAGCCCCCTGGAACACCACAGCGTAATGGCGTGTCCGGACATCGTAATCGAACCTTATGAGATATGGTGCGATCTATGATGTATCTTACCGATCTACCGCTGTTATTTTGAGGTTATGCATTAGAGACAGCTGCATTCACTTTAGATAGGGCACCATCTAAGTCCGTTGACACGACGTCGTATGGTTTGGCAAGAAACCGTAGTTGTCGTTTCTCAATGTTTGGGGCTGCGAGGCTTATGGCTTCAGCCGGGAAAAGCTCGAACCCAAAGCGGACAAAACATCTTCATAGGATACCCAAAGGTAACAGTTGGGTATACCTTCTATCTCAGATCCAAGGACAAAAATGTTTGTCGCTAAGAATGGGTCCTTTCTCGAGAAGGAGTTTCTCTCGAAAGAATTGAGTGGGAGGAAGATAGAACTTGATGAGGTTGTCGAACCCTCACTTCAACCGGAGAGTAGTGCAACACAGAAAGATGTTTCTGTGGAACCTACGACAGTTGAAGAGGAAACTAATGATAGTGATCATGAAGCTCCAGATCAAGTTGCTATCGAACCTCGTAGGTCGACAAGGATATGTACTACTCCTGAGTGGTACGGTGATCCTGTCTTAGAGGTCATGTTGTTGGACAACGATGAACCTACGAACTATGGAGAAGCGATGGTGGGCCCATATTCCGACAGATGGTTAGAAGCCGAGAAATCCGAGATAGGATCCATGTATCGAAACAAAGTATGGACTTTGGTGGACTTGCCCGATGACTGACAAGCCATTGAGATAAATGGATCTTTAAGAAGAAGACGGACGTGGACGGTAATGTCACCGTCTATGAAGCTCGACTTGTGGCAAAGAGTTTTTCACAAGTTCAAGGAGTTGACTACGATGAGATTTTCTCACTCGTAGCGATGCTTAAGTCCGTCGGAATCATGTTAGCATTAGCTGCATTTATGAAATCTGGCAGATGGATGACAAAACAAGTTTCCTTACCTGTTTTTGTAAGGAAAGGTTGTATATGATAAAATCAGAAAGGTTTTGTCGATCCTAAGGATGCTAAAAGATATGCTAGCTCCAGCGATCCTTCTATGGACTAGAGCAAGCATCTCGGAGTCGGAATATACACTTTGATGGAGTGATCAAAGTTTTTTGGTTTATACTAAGTTTGTTAGAAACTTGTATTTACAATAAAGTGAGTGGGAGCACTACAACATTTCTGATAAGTATATGTGAATGACATATTGTTGATCTGAAATGGTGTAGAATTTCTGGAAAGCGTAAAGGGTTGTTTGAAAAGAGTTTTTCAAAGGAAGACCTAGATAAAGCTGCTTACATATTGGGCATCAAGATCTATACAGATAGATCAAGACGCCTGATAATACTTTCAAAAGAACACACACCTTTGACATGATTTTGAAGGAGTTCAAAATAGATCAGTCAAAGAAGGAGTTCTTGCCTGAGTTGTAAGGTGTGAAGTTGAGTAAGACTCAAAGCTTGACCGCGACAGAAGAAAGAGGAAGGACGAAGGTCGTCCCTTATGCTTTTGTAATAGGCTCTATACGATATGCCATGCTGAGTACCGCACCTGATGTGTGCCTTGCCAAATGTTTGGCAAGAGGGTACAAAGGTGATCCAGGAGTGGATCACCAGATAGCAGTCAAAATTATCCTTAGAGGAATAAGGAAATGTTTCTCGGTTATGGAGGTGATAAAGAGTTCGACGTAAAGAGTTACGTCGATACAAGCTTAACACTTATCCGGATAACTCTGAGTGGAGATACCGGATACGTATAATGGAGCAACAGTTTGGAATAGCTCCAAGTGGAACGTGGTAGCAGGATCTACGATATGACATAAAGTTTTTGCGAAGTACATAGGGATCTGAATGTTGCAGACCCGTTGACTACAACCTCTCTCACAAGCATAACATGATCAAACCCAGACTTCATTGAGTGTTAATCACATATTGATGTGAACTAGATTACTGACTCTAGTAAACTCTTTGGATGTTAGTCACATGGCGATGTGACCTATGGGTGTTAATCACATGGCGATGTGAACTAGATTATTGACTCTAGTGCAAGTGGGAGACTGTTGGAAATATGCCCTAGAGGCAATAATAAATTGGTTATTATTATATTTCCTTGTTCATGATAATTGTTTATTATCCATGCTAGAATTGTATTGATAGGAAACTCAGATACATGTGTGGATACATAGACAAACACCATGTCCCTAGTAAGCCTCTAGTTGACTAGCTCGTTGATCAACAGATGGTCACGGTTTCCTGACCATGGACATTGGATGTCGTTGATAACGGGATCACATCATTAGGAGAATGATGTGATGGACAAGACCCAATCCTAAGCCTAGCACAGATCGTGTAGTTCGTATGCTAAAGCTTTTCTATATGTCGAGTATCTTTTCCTTAGACCATGAGATTGTGCAACTCCCGGATACCGTAGGAATGCTTTGGGTGTACCAAACGTCACAACGTAACTGGGTGGCTATAAAGGTGCACTACAGGTATCTCCGAAAGTGTCTGTTGGGTTGGCACGAATCGAGACTGGGATTTGTCACTCCGTATGACGGAGAGGTATCTCTGGGCCCACTCGGTAGGACATCATCATAATGTGCACAATATGTGATCAAGGAGTTGATCACGGGATGATGTGTTACGGAACGAGTAAAGAGACTTACCGGTAACGAGATTGAGCAAGGTATCGGTATACCGACGATCGAATCTCGGGCAAGTGCTATACCGATAGACAAAGGGAATTGTATACGGGGTTGATTGAATCCTTGACATCGTGGTTCATCCGATGAGATCATCGTGGAGCATGTGGGAGCCAACATGGGTATCCAGATCCCGCTGTTGGTTATTGACCGGAGAGTCGTCTCGGTCATGTCTGCGTGTCTCCCGAACCCGTAGGGTCTACACACTTAAGGTTCGGTGACGCTAGGGTTGTAGAGATATAAGTATGCGGAAACCCGAAAGTTGTTCGGAGTCCCGGATGAGATCCCGGACATCACGAGGAGTTCCGGAATGGTCCGGAGGTAAAGATTTATATATAGGAAGTCCTATTTTGGCCACCGGAAAATGTTCGGGATTTTTCGGTATTGTACCGGGAAGGTTCTAGAAGGTTCCGAAGTGGGGCCCACCTGCATGGGGGGACCCACATGAACGTGGGTAGTGGGGGCAAGGCCCCACACCCCTGGTCAAGGCGCACCAAGATTCCCCCTTAGAAGGAATAAGATCATATCCCGAAGGGATAAGATCAAGATCCCTAAAAAGGGGGATAACAATCGGTGGGGAAAGGAAATGATGGGATTTCTTTCCCCCACCTTTGCCAACGCCCCAATGGACTTGGAGGGCAAGAAACCAGCCCCCTCCACCCCTATATATAGTGGGGAGGCGCATGGGAGCAGCACCCCAAGCCCTGGCGCCTCCCTCTCCCTCCCGTGACACATCTCCCTCCTCCCGCAGCGCTTGGCGAAGCCCTGCTGGAATCCCGCTACTTCCACCACCACGCCGTCGTGCTGCTGGATCTCCATCAACCTCTCCTCCCCCCTTGCTGGATCAAGAAGGAGGAGACGTCCCCGCTCCGTACGTGTGTTGAACACGGAGGTGCCGTCCGTTCGGCGCTAGGATCATCGGTGATTTGGATCACGACGAGTACGACTCCATCATCCCCGTTCTCTTGAACGCTTCCGCTCGCGATCTACAAGGGTATGTAGATGCACTCTCCTTTATGCTCGTTGCTAGATTACTCCATAGATAGATCTTGGTGACGCGTAGGAAAAATTTTGATTTTCTGCTACGATCCCCAACATTACCTAGAACAAGTATGAAACTAGAAGTACTTTGTAGGTTTTGTGGGATAGGTTTGCAAGAATATAAAGAGCACACAAATATAAATCAGGGCTGTTAAGATAAAGAAGCAATAAAGTTAATATAGCGAGTGTGGAAAAGTGGTGGTAGGAGTTGCGGAATTGCCCCTAAGCAATTGACTATGTTACTAGACCGATAGCAAGTTTTATGTGGGAGAGGCTACTCCTAGCATGTCATCCCTTACTTGGAATTCTATGCCCTTATGATTGGAACTATTAGCAAGCATCCGCAACTACTAACTTTCATTATGGTAAAACCCAACCATAGCATTAAGATATATTGCTCCCCCTTCAATCCCGTATGCATCAATTTCTACGCTAGGTTGAAGCTTCTGTTACTCTTGCCCTCCAATACGTAGTCCTATCAACATACAACTAAAACTATGTTGTGATCCACGCGCACGCTCATATGATGGGCACCAAAGGACAGCAACATAACCACAAGCAATTCAAATCAATCATAGCAATTCACCAATCATCGATAGGACAACGATAATCTACTCAGACATCATAGGATGGCAGCACATCATTGGATAATAATATAAAGCATAAAGCACCATGTTCAAGTAGAGGGTACAGCGGGTTGCAGGAGAGTGGACCGCTGTAGATAGATGGGGAAAGTTGATGGAGATGTTGGTGAATATGACGGAGGTGTTGGGGGTAGATTGCCATCACACGATGATGGCCCCGGTGGGACTCCGGTGCCACCGGAAGCGAGGGGGAGAGAGCCCCCCTCCTTCTTCTTCTTCCTTGACATTCTCCCTAGGTGGGAGAAGGGTTTCCCCTCTGGTCCATGGCCTCCATGGCAGCGGAGGGGTGAGAGCCCCACCGAGATTGGATCTGTCTCTCTGTCTCTCTCTGTTTCTATGTTCCCAGATTTTGGCCCTTCACCATTTCTTATATTCTCGGAGATCCGTAACTCCGATTGGGCTGATTTTTTGACACGATTTTTATCAGGATATTAGCTTTCTTGCAGCGAAAGAAGTGCATCAGCCGCCTTACGGTGTGGCCACAAGGGCCATGGCGTGCCTGCCCCTGGTGGGTGCGCCCCCTGCCTCGTGAGGGGACTTCCGCTTCACAGCCCGGCACTGGTGAGTCGACTGTCTTCTGTCTTTGCTTTTCCCTTATCCTATTTTTTGGCTTCATCATCCCCATCACTGCCCAGGCCCTCCTTCAACAGATGTGGAGGACATGGATGCCGTCATGAAGGAAGTTGATGAGGAGGCCGCGGCGGAGGCCGACAAGCTTGCCGCCGAGGAGGCCGCCAGAGACGTTGCCGGGGCCGCCGCGGATAAGGCCACCGAGGACGCCGCCAGGGGCGCCGCCGAGGGTGCCGGCGGTGGGCCTGCCGGGGAGGCCGGCAAGGCCACAGCCGAGGAAGAGGCGATCGATGATCAGCCCTCTTCCTCCACAACCTCGGGCCCCGGCAGGTACCTGAAGGTGGGCGACGACCTCTTCGTCCATCTCACCGGGGCGTCAAGCTCCCGAGCGCCCGCCGGAGGGGAACTCTTCGATGGTGAGGTGCTCGCCGCCACCGCGCTCGAGGTTGTTGATGAACCGGGCGCCGGCGGCGACGACTCTTCGGAAGGGCCGCTCTTCCGGGCCATGGGGGCCAATTTCCGGAAGCTCCAAGCGCTCTACCGCGCCCGTCTTGACAAGGTTAAGTCCAGAACGGCAGTGGTGGACGAGGCGGAGGTGGACTTCCAGGCGCGCGTTGCTGAGGCGCAAACCTGGTTCCACCAGTCCCGCGAGGAGCAGATGGCCTTCCAAGAAGAATTGGCCAAGCGTGATGCGGAGGTCATCATGAAGATGGCCGACATCGAGAAGGCCCAGGAAGAGGCAGCGAACTTGGCTGCCACGGCGGAGGCCGCCCGGAACCAGCATCAAGCCGCCCTCGATTCCCAGGAAGAAGATCTCTCCGCGCGTGAGGTGAAGCTTGCCGCAACGCTCCGCGGCAAGGATGAGGAGCTCGAGGTCCTTGTCGAGCGGCGGACTCATGAGCTGGGGCAGAGGCACAAAGAGGCAGTCGATGCCCACGCTCTGGACCACGCCGGCAAGGTGCAAGAGCTGGAAGTGGAGCGGGATGAGCTAAAGGTGCATGCCCTCAAGTTGTCCGACGAAAATAACAGGCTCAACTGCGCCTTGACAGAGGCGCAGGGAGTGGTCATCAGCAGGGCTGGGGAGCTCTCCGAGGCGCAAGACTCCATCAGAGATCTCAAGCTGAGGCTGGAGAATCTCGAGAGAATGTTGTCGGAGAGCTCGGCTCAGGAGGAGGCCTTGACCAAGAGCCTGGAGGAGGAGAAGCAGCTGCGGGCGGACGAGGGCGCCTCCCACCAAGAATACGTGGCGGGCGAGAACAGGTGGATCAGCCGGCTGGAGGATCGCCGGCAGGGTTACCTCGCAGTTTGCCCTCATGGGGATGCCAAACGTGAGGTTTGCCCCTGAGTGGAGCGGGTCCGTCAACGCCAAGCTGACCCTATTCTTCGAGGGCGTCCTTAGTGCCTTGACTGATCTTCACTCCAACAGAACGGCCACGCTCGCCGTGGAGGCCCGGCGGCTTTGCCGGGGGGTCATGACCAAGGTCCTCACCAAGATGGCGTTCTGGAACCCCACCCTCGACTTCGAAGCCAAGATGGACAGCTTGCCGGAGGATGCTGACCTCACGGTGCTCAAGAAGCGCATCAAGCAAGTCATCAGCCGCATCTACGAAGTCAAGAGGGTGGAGGGCCTGCGCCGGGATTAGGCAGCCCATTCTTCTTCGCCGCTGTGGGTTCATGACCAAGACAAATTTTATCTTTAGTTAGAACCGCAGCGGTGACATGATGTAATATAACTTTGAAATATCTTTAGAATGATGCATGTTATTTTCCTGTTTGCTGCCTCATTGTGTGTACACCCTACGCTAGCTGGGTAGGCTTGCCGGCGCGAAAAACCCAAGGCGGTGTCTTGGGGACGGGTCCCCATTGCCCTGCCGGGTGAGCGTGCTGCCGGGTGAGCCACCTTGCCGCCCTTAACGCAGCCGCTCGAACTGTCGAGTTTGACTCGAGTCAGAGTCGAGAGCCTTGCTAATTGCGGAAGGCTACCCTACCGTTTCCAACGCAGCCATTTGAACTGTTGAGCGGACTCGAAACAGAGCAAAGGCGTTGCCGATCGGGAAGGGCCCCATTCGCGTGCAGGTTTCTTTTTGCACAAAGAACGACAGCTCCGAGGATAACAATCTTAAATAATAGGATAGAAATATCCAAGGTTCGATGTAACTTAGTTTCTATTTGTAGCCGCTTGAACGCAGATCTTCCGGTCTCCTTCCTTCTTAAAAGGCCACAAAGAGGAAAGAGCGTTGGGCCAACTGCTGGAGCCGATTCTCACAACTGCGCCCCCCTACCTGGCGCGCCAAAGATGTCGGTGTATTTGGATCGACACCTATGGGATCAGAAGAATCCCTACTACGGTTGCGGGGCGCGGGGTTGAGAGAAGAGCGGATCTAACAGTTAGCACACAGTTCCTTTATCCAGGTTCGGGCCACAAAGATGCGTAAAACCCTACTCCTGCTTTGGTGGATTATATGTTTGTGTTCTTCAGCTAGTGAGGAGCTCCGAAAGCCGAGTCGTGAGGAGTTCTAAAGAGCCCAATCCTTCTCCTGGTCGCCTTGGGCCACCTTTTATAGGGAAAAGGGGTTGCCACAGTGTCACACAGGAGGTGGAAAGGGTACAGTGATGCGAGGTTATCCCTCGCATTACAGGACAAGGCGCATTTAATGTGCCTAGCTTAGGTGTCCTCGCTTTATTGGGGACGAGGGGAGACGCCCATCTTGTCCGTCGCCGCTCCTCCTTGTGTTGACACGCGCCCTGGCCAGCGGTGCCTGAGGTGCCATGTGGGCAGGCAGGCAACTGAGGTGGCGCAATGGCGGGTCTCCACGAAGATCTGCATGTTGCCACGCAGGAGCCTGCCCAGCTGGTTGGGTTGGCAGCTGCATGGGGCGGTGGAAACTCGGTTGGCGCAGGCCTGACGGTGGCCCTGCGGGTGTCCTTGGCAAAGGCCTTGCCGGGGCCCCTGGCAAGTGTCTTGCCGCGACGCCTGCTGTCATCCCCGGCAAGGTGCTTGCCGGAGGCCTTGCGGTCCTCCTTGGCTGGGATCCCGCCAAGGGTCGTCGTCCTTTTAGTGTGTGTATCTGTCCTTGAATGTCTTCACAAAGATCTGCATGCCACCACGGGGATATCTCCCGAATCCTTGCCCCATGGGGGCAGTGGACTCAAAGGTGATCCACTCCGTAGGCGTGGGGCAAGCTGCCGCGGCAAGGGTCTTGCCGGGGCTGCCAGAGCCGGCCCCCCGCAAGGATCTTGCCAGGGCTGCTGAAACTGGCTCCCGGCAAGGATCTTGCCGGGGGAAGCCGCTTCGTCCCTTTGCTGCTTGTGGTCTTGTTCTTGGCGTTGCTCCAATTCCATCGAGCTTCGGTCTTACCTTGGCTCACCTTCCCTGTTGTGCTTGGTGTGGTGGTGCCTGTGGCTCATACTGCCCGTGCACAGTCATAGGGGTACAAAAAGTGTACCCCTCTTTTTGTACACCGACAGGAGCCCCCGGGCCCGGGCCACACATAAGCGCGACGCATTGTTGGGCTAGGCCCAGAACGGTGCGCGGGCAGGCGAGGCGGTTTTTACCGCGGTAAGATCTTTCGCGCGCTGCGCCTCCCATGATCCGCGCGCGTGGCGCGGGGTGGAGGGGCGTGCGTGACGTGGGCGGCATGCGCGGGGCGGTTTCCGCAGGCATGCGTCACGTCGCAGTAAATGCGAAAGGAGGCGGCCCGCATTCCCCCCCTATAAATAGGAATAACCGCGGGCGCGCAGCTCACTTCCTCCATTTTCCTCACGCTTCTTCCAATCTCAGGGCCGCTGTTCCCTCTCTTCCTTCTTTCCGAAGCCTCCGCCGTCGCCCGCCGCCGTTGTTCCGCCATCTCCCTCCCTTAGCCCTCCTACTCAGCCGCCATGGCGTCCAAACCCGCCAAGGGCGTCGGGCCTGTGGGGCCGCCGGAGGGCGCGTTTACGGGGGACCGGACGAAGGCAGCTTTCTTCATCCCGTCGACGGTCGACGTCTTCGAGCTCCGGGCTACCTTCAAACCCCTTTGGGGGGTGGAGACGGGGGGGGGAGAACTAGGGTCATCCGGCGACACACGTCGTTCCGGCTGCTTGCGCCGAACCTGGCCCAAATCAGTACCCCTTCTTCATCGACTATTTTTCTTGCGGGTTGTGTCCCCCCTTCTCCGATTTCTTCTGTGATGTCATGCACACCTTTGGCTTCCGCCTTCTGGATTTTACTCCGAATGCGGTGGCGTGCATGGCTTTCTTCGCGCACCTTTGCGAGGGCTTCGTCGGGGTGCAGCCCAACACGGTGCTTTTCCGCCACTATTTCACCCCTTGAATCCAGCTGGGGGGTGCCGTCTCTGGATGCATCACCTGGATTCCGAGATCCAAGGGAGCGTACCTGGAGGCGCCGTGAAGGATAGGTGGGATGAATGGCGCGGCCGGTGGTGCTGGATTGAAGAAGACGAGCCGCCAACATTCTGCCGGGTCCGCCGGGTGCCGCCGGTCCGTGGCAGCGACTGGGGCGACGTCGACGCCACCGACGGGAGGCTCACCGTTGCCATCACCAGGATCAACCGGCTCGCCTAGGCCGGGCTCACCCTTGAGATGATCGGGGCGGACTTCATTCGCCGTCGGGTCGCCCCGTTGCACAACAAGGGGAGCCCAGCCTGGCTCTTTAGGAACCCGGCTGATGTCATGCGGCTGCGCCCTGGCCTCGACCACAACCTTACAGTGATGGGACATGCCCATTTCTGCTAGCGGCTCTTCCAGCTGGATGTGGGCCGCGATGGCGAGGTCGAATGGACCGGCAAGGCCGCGAAGGCTGCCGCAAAGGTCGGCAAGGCTGTCAAGGGGCAGCTCTTCAAGCGGCCAGCGGGGGTGGTCCCGCTGTGCAACAATTCGCGCCAGTCCGAGATCGTCGCCATGATGCCAGAATGCAACACGCACGGCCCTGTCCCGAGCTGGCTGGAGCCGGCGGACGAGGTCGTGCAGCAATTCTTCGACACTCTGGTCGAGGTGTGCGTCAAGCCTGACGCCGAGCAGTGGATTGTCAGGGACACCACCCAGGAGGAGTTGGACTACATCACCGCTAGGGCGAGGGAGGCGCAACTCATCATGGAGGCCGGCAACACCAGGGGTATGGAAGACAAGGACGCCACGGCTACGGAGGAGTAGGAGCTCGACCAGTGGGCGGCGGCCGCCGGAGAGGCTAGCAGCGCCGGCACCGAAGCTCCGCTGGTCGAAGACGCGGCCGATGAGTCATCGTCGGAGGAGGACGCGGGGGCCGGCCCGACGCCAGCCAGGGGAAGAGGGCGAAACCTGCGGCGGGCCTGTTCCGGCGAGCCGGTCCGGCCCGGCAAGACTGCGCAGCCTCAATTGGCCCTGGAAGGGTCTGGGCGCCACACGAGGGCCATGGCGGCGAGGAGGTCGACGAAGGCCGCCGAGAAGAAGAAGGCGGCAGCCCTTTCTCCGTCTAAGCGCGCACAAACTCCGCCCCTTCTTCGCCTCCCCCGGCAGACGTCGACTCGGATGGCGACGCGGAGTTCCCCTTCGATCTCGGGCCTCTCAGCCCGAAGAGGAAGAGGAAAGCGGCGGAGGAGGAGGAGATGAACGACGAGTAAGTATTCCATTCCTTACTGCCATTTCCATTTTCCTGAACCATGCCACTCATTTTGATCTGTTTTTGCTTCTTCAGGGACGCAGAGACGTTGGCCCAGAGGATAAAGAGGGCCAAGGCTTCGGCGAGCAGCCAGCCCCCGGCTGGGGCTTCAGGGACACCGCTGGTGGTGTTGAGCAGCCCAGACGGCAGCCCCCGGCACAGCCCCCATCGTAAGTTCATCATCCTCTTCTCGCTCGACATGCAGTAGGTGTTTGATGCTATGGTGCTGACCTTGCCGGTTTTGTAGGACGGGAGCAGCAGCAGGAGGAGCCATAGGGGGCTACCCCCAACGCACCACCCCCATCGACCACGCCGCTGCGAGGGACGTCCCCGGCAAGGGCACCAAGCATGGAGCCCACACGCATGGAGGAAGAGGGGAACTTGGGCGCTGGTGGCTCTGCCACGGCGCCGGACGCCGGCGGGGAGGGGACTTCCGCTTCACAGCCCGGCACTTGTGAGTCGTCTGTCTTCTGTCTTTGCTTTTCCCTTATCCTATTTCTTGGCTTCATCATCCCCATCACTGCCCAGGCCCTCCTTCAACAGATGTGGAGGACGTGGACGCCGTCATGAAGGAAGTTGCTGAGGAGGCCGCGGCGGAGGCCTACAAGATTGCCACCGAGGAGGCCGCCAGAGACACTGACGGGGCCACCGCGGATAAGGCCACCGAGGATGCCGCCAGGGGCGCCGCCGAGGGTTCCGGCGGTGGGCCTTCCGGGGAGGCCGGTAAGGCCATAGCTGAGGAAGAGGCGATCGATGATTAGCCCTCTTCCTCCACAACCTCGGGCCCCGGCAGGTACCTGAAGGTGGGCGACGACCTCTTCGTCCATCTCACCGGGGCGTCAAGCTCCCAAGCGCCCGTCGGAGGGGAAGTCTTCGATGGCGAGGTGCTCGCCGCCACCGGGCTCGAGGTTGTTGATGAACCGGGCGCCGGCGGCGACGGCTCTTTGGAAGGGCAGCTCTTCCGGGCCATGGGGGACAATTGCCGGAAGCTCCAAGCGCTCTACCGCGCCCGTCTGGACAAGGTTAAGTCCAGAACAGCAGCGGTGGACGAGGCGAAGGTGGACTTCCAGGCGCGCGTTGCTGAGGCGCAAACCTGGTTCCACTAGTCCCGCGAGGAGCAGATGGCCTTCCAAGAAGAATTGGCCAAGCGTGATGCGGAGCTCATCATGAAGATGGCCGACATCGAGAAGGCCCAGGAAGAGGCAGCGAACTTGGCTGCCGCGGCGGAGGCCGCCCGGAACCAGCATCAAGCCGCCCTCGATTCCCAGGAAGAAGATCTCTCCGCGCGTGAGGTGAAGCTTGCCGCAACGCTCCGCGGCAAGGATGAGGAGCTCGAGGTCCTTGTCGAGCGGCGGACTCGTGAGCTGGTGCAGAGGCACAAAGAGGCAGTCGATACCCAGGCTCTGGCCCACGCCGACAAGGTGCAAGAGCTGGAGGTGGAACGGGACGAGCTGAAGGTGCAGGCCCTCGAGCTGTCCGACGAAAAGAACATGCTCAACTGCGCCTTGACAGAGGCGCAGGGAGTGGTCATTAGCAGGGCTGGGGAGCTCTTCGAGGCGCAAGACTCCATCAGAGATCTCAAGCTGAGGCTGGAGAATCTCGAGAGAATGTTGTGGGAGAGCTTGGCTCGGGAGGAGGCCTTGACCAAGAGCCTGGAGGAGGAGAAGCAGCTGCGGGCGGACGAGGGCGCCTCCCACCAAGAATACGTGGCGGGCGAGAACAAGTAGATCAGCCGGCTGGAGGACATCGCCGGCAGGGTTACCTCGCAGTTGGCCCTCATGGGGATGCCAAATGTGAGGTATGCCCCTGAGTGGAGCGGGTCCGTCAACGCCAAGCTGACCCTGTTCTTCGAGGGCGTCCTCAGTGCCTTGACTGATCTTCACTCCAACAGAATGGCCACGCTCGCCGGGGAGGCCCGGCGGCTTTGCCGGGGGGTCATGACCAAGGTCCTCACCAAGATGGCGTTCTGGAACCCCGCCCTCGACTTCGAAGCCACGATGGACAGCTTGCCGGAGGATGCTGACCTCACGGCGCTCAAGGAGCGCATCAAGCCCGTCATCAGCCCCATCGACGAAATCAAGAGGGTGGAGGGCCAGCGCCGGGATTAGGCATCCCGTTCTCCTTTGCCGCTGCGGGTTCATGACCAAGACAAATTTTATCTTTAGTTAGAACCGCAGCGGTGACATGATGTAATATAACTTTGAAATATCTTTAGAATGATGCATGTTATTTTCCTGTTTGCTGCCTCATTATGTGTCCACCCTACGCTAGCTGGGTAGGCTTGCCGGCGCGAAAAATCCAAGGCGGCGTCTTGGGGACGGGTCCCCATTGGCCTGTCGGGCGAGCGTGCTACCGGGTGAGCCACCTTGCCGCCCTTAACGCAGCCGCTCGAATTGTCGAGTTTGACTCGAGTCAGAGTCGAGAGCCTTGCTAATTGCGGAAGGCTACCCTACCGTTTCCAACGCATCCGTTTGAACTATTGAGCGGACTCGAAACAGAGCAAAGGCATTGCCGATCGAGAAGGGCCCCATTCGCGTGCAGGTTTCTTTTTGCACAAAGAACGACAGCTCCGAGGATAACAACCTTAAATAATAGGATAGAATATCCAAGGTTCAATGTAACTTAGCTTCTATTTGTAGCCGCTCGAATGCAGATATTCCGGCCTCATTCCTTCTTAAAGGGCCACGAAGACGAAAGAGCGTTGGGGCAACTGCTGGAGCCGATTCTCACAACTGCGCCCCCCTACCTGGCGCGCCAAAGATGTCGGTGTATTTGGATCGACACCTATGGGATCACAAGAATCCCTACTACGGTTGCGGGGCGCGGGGTTGAGAGAAGAGCAGATCTAACAGTTAGCACACGGCTCCTTTATCCAGGTTTGGGCCGCAAAGATGCGTAAAACCCTACTCCTGCTTTGGTGGATTATATGTTTGTGTTCTTCAGCTAGTGAGGAGCTCCGAAAGCCGAGTCGTGAGGAGTTCTAAAGAGCCCAATCCTTCTCCTGGTCGCCTCGGGCCTCCTTTTATAGGAAAAAGGGGTTGCCGTAGTGGCACACATGAGGTGGAAAGGGTACAGTGATGCGAGGTTATCCCTCGCATTACAGGACAAGGCACATTTAATGCGCCTAGCTTAGGTGTCATCGCTTTATCGGGGACGAGGGGAGACGTCCGTCTTGTCCGTCGCCGCTCCTCCTTGTGTTGGCACGCGCCCTGGCCAGCGGTGCCTGAGGTGCCATGTGGGCTGGCAGGCAGCTGAGGTGGCGCAACGGCGGGTCTCCACGAAGATCTGCATGTTGCCACGCAGGAGCCTGCCCAGCTGGTTGGGTTGGCAGCTGCATGGGGCGGTGGAAACTCGGTTGGCGCGGGCCTGACGGTGGCCCTGCGGGTGTCCTTGGCAAAGGCCTTGCCGGGGCCCTCGGCAAGGGTCTTGCCGCGACGCCTGCTGTCATCCCCGGCAAGGTGCTTGCCAGAGGCCTTGTGGTCCTCCTTGGCTGGGATCCCGCCAAGGGTCATCGTCCTCTTAGTGTGTGTATCTGTCCTTGAATGTCTTCACAAAGATCTGCATGCCACCACGGGGATATCTCCCGAATCCTTGCCCCATGGGGGCAGTGGACTCAAAGGTGATCCGCTCCGTAGGCGTGGGGCGAGCTGCCGCGGCAAGGGTCTTGCCGGGGCTGCCAGAGCCGGCCCCCGGCAAGGATCTTGCCAGGGCTGCTGAAACTGGCTCCCGACAAGGATCTTGCCGGGGGAAGCCGCTTCATCCCTTTGCTCCTTGTGGTCTTGTTCTTGGCGTTGCTCCAGTTCCATCGAGCTTCGGTCTTAACTTGGCTCACCTCCCCTGCTGTGCTTGGTGTGGTGGTGCCCGTGGCTCAGACTGCCCGTGCACATTCATAGGGGTACGAAAAGTGTACCCCTCTTTTTGTACACCGACAAACAGGAACTGGCACTAGGCACTGGATCAATATGTTAGTCCCAAAAAATAGTATAAAAAGTTGCCAAAAGTATATGAAAGCTGTAGAATATTGGCATGGAACAATCAAAAATTGTAGATACGACGGAGACGTATCAATTCCCAACACAATTGAGAAACTCTTGGATACGGTCTTTTCCTATAACATTCTCCTGCCCCAAGATAAAAGTTTTTGCATCCATATTGCCTTTACGTTCAATCTTAGGAGTTAGTCCATCATCTGTTGGTGCCATACCAAAATCACTCATGATTGAAAGCAAAGAATAGATCTGACGCGAAAACAGCGAACAAAAAAGAGGGTGAATAAAACGGCAAATATTTGTGAATTGGGGGAGATGAAAACAAGAGGCAAGTGGCAAATAATGTAATTGCGAGGAGATGAGATTTGTGATTAGGAACTTGGTATATGTTGAAGGTGCTCCCCGCCAACGGCGCCAGAAAATTCCTTTTGATGGCTGCTAAAGCTATGTCGATTTTTCCCCAAAGAGGAAGGGATGATGCAGTATAGAAGCAGTAGGTATTTCCCTCAGTGATGAAACCAATGTTATCGAACTAGTAGGAGAATGAAGCAACACAACGTAAACGGCACCTGCACAAAAATAACAAATACTCGCAACCCTATGTGTAAAAGGGGTTGTCAATCCCTATCGTGTAACGGACATGCGAGAGATATAAATATTGATAGATCGGATGGAAAATAAGATAAATTACAGCAAGATATTTTGGGGTTTTTGGTTTAATAGATCTGAAAATAAAAGCAAAGTAAAAATAGATCACAAAGGCATATAATATGAGGAAGAGACGCGAGGGTCGTAGATTTCACTAGTGGCTTCTCTCGGGAAAATAGCAAACGGTGGGAACACAAATTACTGTTGGGTAATTGATAGAGCTTCAAATAATCACGACGATATCCAGGCAATGATTATTATATAGGCATCACATCAAAAATTAGTAGACCGACTCCTGCCTGCATCTACTACTATTACTCCACACAACCGCTATCCATCATGCATCTAGTGTATTAAGTTCACGGAGAAACGGAGTAATGCAATAAGAACGATGACATGATGTAGACAAGATCTATTTATGTAGAAATAGACCCCATCGTTTTATCCTTAGTAGCAACGATACATACGTGTCGGTTCCCCTTCTGTCACTGGGATCAAGCATCGTAAGATCGAACCCACTACAAAGCATCTCTTCCCATGGCAAGATAAAGAGATCAAGTTAGCCAAACAAAACCCAATATCGGAGAAGAAATACGAGGCTATAAGCAATCATGCATATGAGAGATCAAAAGAAGACTCAAATAACTTTCATGGATATAAAAAGATAGATCTGATCATCAACTCAAAGTTCATCGGATCCCAACAAACACACCGCAAAAGAGTTACATCATATGGATCTCCAAGAGACCATTTTAATGATAATCAAAAGAGAGAGATGAAGCCATCTAGCTACTGACTACGGACCCAAATGTCTACAAGGAACTACTCACGCATCATCGGAGAGGCACCAATGGAAGTGGTGAACCCCTCAGTGATGGTGTCTAGATTGGATCTGGTGGTTCTGGACTCTGCGGCGACTGGATTGAAATTCCGTCTGCTCCCCTAGGGTTTCTAGAATATTAGGGTATTTATAGAGCAAACAGGCGGTTCGGGGGGGGGCACCCGAGGTGGGCATAACCCACCAGGGTGCGCTTGGGCCTCCTGGCGCACCCTGGTGGGTTGTGCTCCCCTCGGAGCACCCCCAGGTGCTGCCTTGGCCCATTGGGTTTCTTCTGGCCCAAAAAAATCTCCAAAAAGTTTCGCTGCGTTTGGACTCCGTTTGATATTGATTTCCTGCAATGCAAAAAATATGCAGAAAACAACAACTGGCACTTGGCACTATGTCAATAGGTTAGTACCAAGAAATGATATAAAATCACTATAAAATGATTGTAAAACATCCAAGAATTATAATATAACAACATGGAACAATCAAAAATTATAGATACGTTGGAGACATATCATGTACTCATTGATGAGTATGTTTGGATGAGTGAGTCCACCTGCCCTGAGTCCATGTATAGGTTCTGCAAGGTTGTCATAGATGTGTTTGGCCTAGAGTACTTGAGTGAGCCAATTGTTCATGATACATCACTGTTGGTGGCGATGAATGCCAGCAGGGGGTTCCCGGGGATGCTTGGTAGCATAGATTGTGTGCACTGGGAGTGCAAACATTGCCCTTCTGCTTGGCAGGGGCAGTATAAGGGCCATGTCTGAGCTTGCACTCTCATACTTGAGGTCATTGCTTCACAAGATCTTTGGGTCTGGCACTCTTTCTTCGGCATGGCCGGATCTCACAACGATATCAATGCACTACTGCAGGATGCTGCTAACGCGACACTACGATCAGAGACCCTTCGACGAAACTGTGTGCGATGCCATAATCGCAAACGACGGTGTAAAAAACCCATCAAAAAAGGTGAAAAATGTTTGCGATGGAGGATACATCAAACACGGTTCATATTTTAGTTGCGTGCGCGATGCAGGGCATACGATTTAGTTCAATTAACTATTTGCGATGAGGAGGAACAAAAGAAACGGGCAGCCAGATGAAGGTGTGTGTGATATACATCATACCGTTTGCTCGGATGAACTGTTTGTGATTAGGCAACACAAAAGAAATGGTCAGCTAGATCAAGGTGTGTGCGATATACGACATGCAGTTCACTTGAATGAACTATTTGCGTTGAGACAAGAGAACAAAAATGATTCAATATAACAAGATGTGTGTGATACGCAGCAAACAGGTCCGTAAACAGAAATTTGTGCGAAGAATGATAATAACATAGACAATTGCTTCTAATAAGATGTATGTGATATGCTCTGTCTACACAATATCTATTGGCCATTGGGCGCCAGGCGGTCATCCGGGTACGCCATAAGGATGCGAAGAGGGCATCCCATATCAGCAAGGACTAGCTGTTCCACCAATAGCTCATCTAAGAGAACTCTCAAGTTAATTGTGCTCAGGCTGGAGCAGCCATGAGATGGGTGACCGGATGGGAAGTTGTCTTGATGTTAATCCCATTGATTGGATGTATCTTAAAGGTCCATTAAGGACATTTATGATACATGCCATCATTGGAATTAACGTCAAAGTCCTTGTTTTGAATTTTTTAACACATGTTAAAGAAGGTCTACCGCATTAATTTTTGAGAATGTGCGATACGTGGCATACAGTTGATCCATCCGACCTGTTTGTGATGGAATAAGCCGTGTGTGTTGTGGGGTGGAATTAACCTCAAGGTCCTTGTTTCGAATTTTTTAACACATGTTAAAGAACGTCTACCACATAACTTTTTGACAATGTGCAATACATGGCATACAGTTGATCCATCCGACCTGTTTGTGATGGAATAAGCCGTGTGTGTCGTGGGAAAACGCTTGCTAGTATTCAACCGTTTGCGATTGATGAATTCATCACCGACGGGTTCCCTAGTGCGGTCCGTCTTCATCTGATCATCATTTACTTCTTGTGCTAGCTCGATGTTCCTTCTATGCTAAGTTTCCATTAATTGATGGTGTTTTGTGAACACACCACCATTTCTTGCCATTTCCTCACCTGTTTCCCACCACCCAGCGATATTGTGCATAAACCTAGGCGGCGCGCGACGCTCGGAGGCGACAAGCGTAGGGGTCCATTGCAACCTCGTCCGGCAGCACGTAGGGGTCCTCCTCGTCGCTGGTCATCGAATGAGCGTCCTCGGGGGGCGGTGACTCCTCCTCGGCGCATGGGCGATTGGCGGCGCCATGGCAGAGCTTTGAGAGAGAGAGGGGGCGGGCGAGGGGAGGATGTAGATGAGAATGCAGGCGGACGACGTGAGCAAGGTAGTATTTATTGGCGGCCGGAATCAAGATCGACGGGAACAGTACACACGCCTATCGCCGAAATTTACGATGACTGTAGTTTGAATTACACACGATTGCCACATTAGAATCCGTGTGTGAACATAATAGCTGACGGTTTCCAATACAGAACCATGTCTGATTAATAACCCCTGCCATGCACCTTAGAAACCCCGAGGCGCGAAATAGAGTGCCAATCGTGTGGGGGCCGGTTGTCTTGCCAGATCTTTACATTTTCTTTTTTGAACATCAGATATTTACATGGTCTGAAGATTTTTTAACTCGCACACAAGTACACAAAAATATGATTTTTCAAACCGTTATGGTTAGGCGTTGCATGTAGATGTAGTTCAAATTTGAATTACGGTCATTAAATGGCTAGAAAATCAATTAAATGTCTTTATAAGGTCAAATTAAGTCAGAAAGGGTTGAAAATTGATGATGTGGCTTTGAATGGTGCATTTTGAACACACAAAAAGTCTGGAATTCAAATAAGTTCAAATAAATGAAATCCATTTGTAACAGATGAGTTTTCGTCCGAAACCCTGATACTACGAAAGAGATTGTCCATTTTGTACACAGAGTGCGTCCAATTTTTGCTGTAACCCTCTCAACTTTTTAGCATATGCTATGTGGGTGAAATGATGATACCATGCCAAATTTGAACCTTTTCAGAGTTCATTTGTAGTGCTTTCCATTTCAGGGTCATTTAGCTTAAAAAATAAGTAAATGCATGAAAAATACCAAATGAAGTCAGAAAGGGTTGAAAATTGATGATGTGGCTCTGAATGGTGCATTTTGAACACACAAAAAGTCTCGAGTTAAAATAAGTTCAAATAAATGAAATCCCTTTGTAACAGATGAGTTTTCGTTCGAAACTGTGATACTTCGGAAGAGATTGTCCATTTTGTACACGAACTGCATCCAGTTTTTGCCATAACCATCTCAACTTTTTAGCATATGCTATGTGGGTGAAATGATGATACCATGTCAACTTTCAACCTTTTCGGAGTTCATTTGTAGTGCTTTCCAATTTCAGGGTCATTTAGCTTAAAAAATCAGTAAATGCACGAAAAATACCAAATGAAGTCCGAAAGGGTTGAAAATTGATGGTGTGGCTTTGAATGGTGCATTTTGAACACACAAAAAGTCTGGAGTTCAAATAAATGAAATCCCTTTGTAACAGATGAGTTTTCGTCCAAAACCCTGATACTTCGAAAGAGATTGTCCATTTTGTACACAAAGTGCGTCCAGTTTTTGCCGTAACCCTCTCAACTTTTTAGCATGTGCTATGTGGGTGAATTGATGATACCATGCCAACTTTCAAACTTTTCATAGTTCATTTGTAGCTCTTTTCAATTTCAGGGTCATTTAGCTATAAAAATCAGCAAATGCATGAAAAATATCAAATGAAGTCAGAAAGGGTTGGAAATTGACGATGTGGCTCTGAATGGTGCATTTTGAACACAAAAAAGGGTAGAGTTCAAATAACTTCAAAAAAATGAAATCCATTTGTAATAGATGAGTTTTCGTCCGAAACCCTAATACTTCAAAAGAGATTGTCCATTTTGTACACGAAGTGCATCCCGTTTTTGCCGTAACCCTCTCAACTTTTTAGCACCTTCTATGTGGGTGAAATGATGATACCATGCCAACTTTTAACCTCTTTGGAGTCCATTTGCAATGCTTTTCATTTTCTGGGTCATTTAGCTCAAAAAATTAGTAAATGCATGAAAAATACCAAACGAAGTCAGAAAGGGTTGAAAATTAACGATGTGGCTCTGAATGGTGCATTTTGAACACACAAAAAAGTCTGGAGGTCAAATAAGTACAAGAAAATGAAATCCCTTTGTAACAGATGAGTTTTCATCCGAAACCGTGATACTTCGAAAGAGATTGTCCATTTTATACATGAATGGCATCCAGTTCTTGTTGTAACCCTCTGAACTTTTTAGCACATGCTATTTGGGTGATATGATGATACCATGCCAACTTTCAACCTTTTCAGAGTTCATTGGTAGTGCTTTTCAATTTCAGGGTCATTTAGCTTTTAAAAAAAATCAGTAAATGCATGAAAAATACCAAATGAAGTCAGACAGGGTTGAAAATTGATGATGTGGCTTTGAATGGTGCATTTTGAACACACACAAAGTCTGGAGTTCAAATAAGTTCAAAATAAATGAAATCTCTTTGTAACTGATGAGTTTTCGTCTAGAACCCTAATCGCAAATGGTGGTGTAAAAGAACCGTAAAAAAAGTGCAAAACGTTTGCGATAACGGATGCATCAAAAGGTCAGGTTTTAATAAAAAATATCTACAACATCACGCACAATTGGTTTCTAGGAACCGTTTGCGATGAAAATATCTGGGTCTATTTAAGTCTTCCCCCTTAAGCTTCGCCGACTCGTCTGCTCCAGTGCCGGCAACCGCCGAATCCACGAACCCGATCCCCGTTTCCGCACCCCCTTCTTGCAAATATGACACCATGGAAATGCTTCGTGAAGGCCCGTACGATGGCCGCGTCCCCCCGAGCGCCGCTGCCTGCATCGAGAGCGCAGCCGCCTACGCCGAGAGTGCCTCCGCATCCGCATTGAGCGCGTCCGCTTCTGCCGAGAGGGCGTCTGCGGCAGCCGACAGGGCAGCTACAGCAGCCGAGACGGCTGCAGCAGCTGTTGGGACGGCGTCTGAAAACACCGAGAGCGCTCGAGCTGCCGTTCGTGCCACCGATGTCGCCCTGGCCCGGGTCGAGGCCATCCACGCCAAGATCGAGGATGCACACGCCAAAATATTCCAGGCCACCTCGGACTCCAGCATGCAACCCACATTCGAAAAGGCGGCGGTGGTCATGGAGCACCTACTTCCTGATGAGGTCGCCAAGCTGGAGCTGGAGATGCAGGAGGCGGCAGAGATCGAGGAGCGCCGGGAGGAGGAGTTGCGCGTGGCCGAGGTCGAGGTAGAGAAGAGTCTGTCCGTCGAGGAATCGGCGGTGGAGTACCAATGCGAGCTCTGGGGCAACCACTACTACGAGTACTACAACCTTGAGGGCGGCGCCGAGGCCGAGGCCGAGGACAAGGACAAGGACGCGATTGACTTCAGCAGGGAGGACGCGGAGTCCACTAACGGCGGCATGTCGCTAGGACAAGTCATCGATGTCTCATCTCACATCGGCGATGCATAGGCCGGAGCGGTGGCGGATTTGTTAAAATTATGTGTAACTAGCAAAGTGGCCCGCTCTATGCGCGGGCTAGGAATTTACAAAGTTTAATGGTGATAACATAATATTTTATTTGTCTAAAATAATTGAACCAAATGTGTAACATTTTAAAATATAATCCTTGTGCGATCAGATTTTTGTCTTCAGTATTTTTTGGGTTTTCATTCATATGTAATATACTTTTTATCCCGACATCACTTACTTGCTAATTATGCGTAGTGTTCCAACACTTTTGTATGATCGGCACGTTGTTCAAATTTTATTTGTATCATTTCTTAGACGATGGCATCCTTGCTTAGTTATTTTTATGTGAACTCTCAGCGTTTCTATATTCATAGGTAAATTTGTTAATGCTATTCAAGATTGATGTAGTATTTTTTTGTGGTATTTGTACTATAAATGATTTAGTTTTTACCCCCTCCGTCCGAAAATACTTGTCATCAAAATGGACAAAAAGAGATGTATCTAAAACTAAAATACATCTAGATACATCCCCTTTTATTTATTTTGATGACAAGTATTTCCGGACGGAGGGAGTATTTATATAAGCCCATGAATATACTGGATTTAGTCACGACACGTGCAGTCGGCAGTACGGACAGTGGCTTATATCGACTCAAAAAACGATGGCTTATATTTTCACGTTACATAGTTTGCTCCTATAGTGTCCACAATACTACATGTACAAAACGTCATTAGTTTAATGGGCCACACCAGTCTATTTCTTCACTTTCCCCATTATGTAGTCTTCTCGACTTCTCAGTTCTTCTTTTCCAGGTGACATGTTCCTCTCGCCAGATCCCCTTTCTGTTTTCCTTATCCTCTCTGCTCTCTCCAAAATTGCTGCCGTCAGTTAGCTCCCATCAAGTTGCTCTCTTGATTCGTTGTCTTGAGATTGTTCGTGCTCACCTGCAGCGACCCCGCAACTGGTGCTTCGATAGGGTGTCCATTGACGGCTGCTGGTATGGCTTCTTGTATGCCTCCTCGGTCTCCTAGGATGTTGAATGGTGATTGAGGAGTAGTAGGGCCAAGGATCAAGTGTAGTAAGGAGGAGGCGTGATCATTCATCTGCACGGTGTCGGTGTTCTAGGCGTCCGTGCAGTTGATTTGTGCATCGACGTTGTCTCCCTCTACCCGCTTGGATCCAACTTGAGTATTAGGATGCTGGCGGCGCTGTCTTCACGAAGTGCGCAAGCTAGACACGGTATTCCCACTCGAGGTAGCTCGGCACGTCGTCGTCATCGTCCACAGCATCAACATTCTCCGAATTTCGAAGTCTGACCTGCAGGTCCCCCATTTTCCTTTTGTTGACTCATATTTGCCCCCCCTTTTTTAACATTTTGATGTGTTTTTCTATTCAACTAATATTATGTTATTAAGTAAATGCCTGTTAGTGGTAAATGTTTCATCGTTTTTCTTTCAAATTTTTGGAAAAACATATGATTCTTTTGTTTAAGTGCTCTTTACGTGTTGAATGAGGTAGATACCGATAAGTTTGTGAAATTGTAAAAATGTAAGCATATGTCTGAGAAGACATACGAATGCAAATTAGTACATCCAATTGACCAATGGCGAAGGTACTAAATGATGAGAGTTTTATTTTATTGAGAAATACTCCCTCTGTAAACTTTTACAAGAGGTTTTAGGTCACTACTTAAATCTTATTCCATAGTGTTATTTTTTTATGTTCCCTCCACTTTTTTCCATGCTTTTGACCGGCATTGGCAGTGTAGCCTTAATATTCAACAAACTTAAGAAAGAATTGGTACATTTGTGATTAGTTATACTTTTAATATTGTGCAAAGAAAAAATTAAGATAAATAACTAAATATGAAAACACATCTAATCACATTTAGCAATCTCCTGACGCTCTCACTATTAGTTTGCACTAAATAATAAGCTTGTGTAATAAAATATCACATAATATATATGTCAATGTTTGGTAGTAATGAACTATTTCCACCAAATGGCGATGCATGTTTGCAATACTTCGGCATGGTAGTAGACCCTATTCGTCCTACCATATCATGTTAGCATAGTTAAGTCAGTTTTTTTAGGATAGTTTGTACTGTATAAATTTGAAGAATGTTGTGCTCCTCGGACTTCCAGTATGCTTTGTAAAGAACATACTCGCATTTTACTTTCTGTGAACTATTTGTGAAAATGATGAAAGTACATCTGCATACCTCTTCAATTCTTCCGTTTACATATTTCATCTGGATCTTACCGGCGGGCTTAAAATGCAGCTCACTTTAAAATTCTCCATGTACTCTTGCAAATACCTGAAGTTAACGTCAGTAGTTAAGGTTTTGTATAACAGTTGGATTCTGTTTGTGAATCCATCATGTTGTTCTACCAAGGTAGATGCACATATGATGCCTAAACGTCTTTGCGCTACCTCATTAAACATGATAAATGTTCTGTTGCCATCTCATCGCTTTCCTTGAGTTTAAGTGTGTACCTAATATGCATGATGGAGTGTATGCTCACCGTAGATCCACATTTTCAGCCACTTGGTTACATGAAATATTTATTTACATACCTTAACACTCTTTTACCAATACTTACCCTACTCTCTAAGGTATCTCCATCAACAACTTTCAAGTAGTAGCCCAAAATAAAATCTGAAACTCTTTCCTCAACTTTCTTCGTTGTTATATCAAAAAGTAAACATGTTTTTAGATTGTTCTTCAATGGTCAAAAAATTTCACACTCCCAAAACTTTAAAGGTATTAAATATGTAGGTAGAGTCATCTTTAACTTTGAATGATGAATAGTAATAAAAAAGCAAACTATATATTACGTAATAATTGTACATACCTATCTGTTAAAATGGTCAACGCTGTACGTGCCATACCGCTTTTGGTTGATAAGTTGATTTTGTCCCAGGGCCTTATTGAGCTTATATTTTCTTGTCCCAATGCTTATAGCCAATGAATACAATAGTATACGTGCCATACTACTTGAGGCCCTAAAAAGGGAAATCGGCATGTTAATAATTAAAGCGACTAATATAATAGGTAAATAAACATGCATATTTAGTTGTTTTGTTTTCCAAGGAGACAATGAAAACGGAAGTATTAGCTCGTGGGAAATATAAGTATGTCAAAGAAACAGACAGATTATAGTTCTATTATTTCGGCATGCACATCTATAGTGATTGGTTAGGCTATGTTTGTTCAGTCTCTCTAGATGAGCACTTTGTCAAATATAATTAAAGTATCGTTGATCAATTGGTCAATGGTAAATGGCCAGTTCATCATGCTGATATAAAATGAAATAGAAACCTTAGCATCTAAAGTAAGCAATATAGCAAAGAACTTACATGTATGTATGTACTAAGGATGGTGATAGTTTTGTGGTTATGTTAATTAATCTGCAATGTACTGATTGGAGTTTTTCTATTTTAGAAAGTTTATTGATCAAGTATTTTAGAAACGTTCCAGTTTAGTCAAACTTGCAAAACGTTCCAGTTTAGTCAAACTTGCTTTGATTAAAACATACCTCACGACATGCAGCAGTGTGTGAGTACACGGGCAAGCTTCAGAACATCCTATTCATCTTCGTCATGACTCATGACCAGTGCTCTCAATCGGGCAGTTTCTTGGACAGACATCACATATGCAAGGGCCTGCTACATAGGAAAGCTGCAGAACATGGCAGGTTGTCTATCTAGAGCATTTTCCATAGACTGGTAGCACAGATTCATGAGTCTGCTTGATCGGATCATCATGTGTTCAAGATGAAGGAAGAAGCCAGGATTGGAGATCGTGGCAGCAAGGCAAACGTGAGGGGGACGTTTTTTGCGTGAGGACGACGTCGGCGGCGTGAGGCGAACATGAGGGCCGCAATTTCACATGGCCGACGGCAGCGAGGCTAACATAATGACTACCGCGGTGGCATGAGGCCAATTTGAGGGCTGTGTTTTTTACGGGATGATAATGGTGGCGGCGTTTGCGTGAGGAACAAGAACATAAGGGGAGTCTGCAACATTTTATTAGGTCAGCGTTAGGTTTTCGTGGGTATTTTTCCTATTTCATGTTGGAGGCAAAAAAACTATTCCATGGCATAGGTGGGTAATTAAATTGATTTTTAATGCGAACAGTTTTTTAGATCCATTGGTTGAGATTGAACATTAAATTTAATTAATGGCTAGATGTTTCTAATTTTTTGTGAGATATTCTAGATAATTCTATTTTCCTAGTTGCCCGTCAACTACTTTTTATATATAATAGATTAGGCTTTGTTTTTAATGTTGGTCGTTTGTTAGAAGAATGTTTAGGTCAACTGGCTCTGTTTAATTACTAAAATTGTTCGATTCATTAAGTGTGGTCTGTCTGCTGTACGCTATTTTGTGTGCCCAAATTAGCAAACGATGTTAAATTATGGAATGAAGTTCACGGGAAAATTTCCATCAAAGTTTGAATTATCAAACTCATCCCATGCGCGTAAAGCGCAAGATTCGTTTGCGATGCACACAATCGTTCAAAGTGAATGGTCCGGCGGCACCGCGCGCAAAGTTTCCCTCCATATTTCCAAAATTTTGGCCTACCGCCAATATATCTGCCCCCCCTCCCCACTTCCCCACCCCCTTTTCTCCCCGACCACAAGTCACATTTCCCCTGTTTCGTCCTTCCTTCCTTCCTTCGTAAGCTATAGCCGCTTCCTCGCTCTCGCCGTCTCGCATCCTACCGCCGGGGTCGCCATGGTCTTTTTCCAAGACCTCTACAGCGGTTCCTCCTCCGTGTAGCGACCAGACCTCAAACAGTCTGATCTCTGTGCATCAGTGTCATCCCCTGATCAGTAATGCTGACACGCATAGTACTTAAAGGATTTATAACAGAGTAGCAATCACACACTTATTACATCGATAGTCCAACGATAAATTTATTACAAATAATATGGCTGAAGGCCATCTAACACTATAACAGCGGAAGGCTTGGAAGATCAGTGAGTCCATCAACTCCAGCGGCATCACTGAGTATAGAACCATGACCTAAAAGGGCATCTTACTCGTCGTCTGAAAAGTCTGCAACATGAAACGTTGCAGCCCGAAAACGGGTCAGCACATGGAATATGCTGGAAAGGTAACACAAGAGAATGCAATGCAAGTAAAGCTATACTATATGCAATATGGCTGGTGGAAAGCTCTATGGTTAAGTTTTTGCGTAAAGCCAATTTTTCCCTACTTCAAAGGAATGCATTTTAATTAACTATCATGGTAGTTGAAACATCGTTGAGAAGATAGACATCCTCTCGACCCCAATTAAAATAATCATTAAACCCAACAAAATTAAATTAGAGTAACATGTTGAGATTCACATGATAATCCAGGTACTAGATACTCAAGACGTCCATAACCGGGGACACGGCTAATCATGATCAGTTTGTACACTCTGCAGAGGTTTGTGCACTTTTCCCACAAGACTCGATCGCCTCCGTTTGGTTTCTCGCACTGCATGGTGTTTGAGAAACGGATGACCGAGACATAGTCTGTCAGAAGCGCTAGCACCTTACGATCGGGCGGACCGTACCAACCTACATCCCCTACATCTGCTAGTCCACCACTGTAAGAGTTCGCACAACTTACTCATACTATGCTAGAGCCCATAATAGCATTGTGGCTGCACACAGAAGTTTCTAGTATGAATAATCTCATGATCCCTTTGAGCCTGGGTGGCGGTCCAAAAGAAAAACAGGCAATCGCTGGAATACCCAGGTGCCTCAATCCACCCAGATGTGTATTAATGTTGCCACCTTAAGTTGAACCATTAATTAACAAACGCACATCAGTCATGGATGTTTGTAACATGCCAAATTTTCAATTTGGAATGTTATACATAGATCATATTGCATTTGCATATTTTTGCATTTTGTTCGTGGAGTTCCTCGAAATTCTAAGCAACTCAAGGACCTACGGAGAGAGTTGGGAATTTTACCGTTTTTGTATTTGAGTTCGCTCGAATACCGGTACGAGGACCGTGTGATTCTAACTATTTTTCTCTCCTAAAAATATTTCTAAATACAAAATATGAGCGGAGATAATATGACTTCTCCAAAATAACAGAAATATTGGAGGAAAAATGTTAAAAATCACTTTTGGGTATTTTTCTGGTTTTATTTGCGGATTTATTTGCATAGGAAAAATACGCATTTTTCAAAATTGCATTTAGGTCCGGGAAAAATGTTCACCTTGTCCTAAACATTATTAGAGGATGGTAAAAATTTATTTCGGAAATTTTGGAGTCCGTTTGGTATTTCTTTCGTTAGTTTTTCTGCGCCGGGACTCTTTAAAAAAAAGGAAACCGACTAGGAGTCTTACTAGCCCAGGACTCATGGGCTTTATAAGCGCCCGATCCGGCCCGTCGCCCCAGTCAGCCCGCCTCGCCCGCGCCTCCCAAACCCTAGCGCCGCCGCCGCCGCCGCTCGCGCCGCCGCCCGCGCCGCCGCAGCCCCGCGCCGCCGCACCGCCTTGCCGCCGCGACCGCCGCCGCCGCACCACCCCCCGCCGCGACCGCCGTGCCGCCGCACCACCATCGCCGGACCGCCGCCCCGCCGCTGCCGTCTCGCCGGAGTTCACGAGGTAGATGCCGTTTTTCTTCTAGAAACCGCTCGGTTTTAAAAAAAAACCGTAGATCTGTTTTTTTAGAATAGATCGGTTCGGTTTTTCGGTTTAGTTATTTAGCGGACGTTCGTCCGTACGTTCGTTTTAACGAACGGTTTTCGTTAGTTAACCGCAGACAGCGAACGTTCGTTCGTTAGCCTGTTCATCGTTTTTCTTTTTCGGGGTATTTATCCGCGGTTATTCCGATCGCGATTTCTGCCCTGATCTTGTTTTTCGTTTTTCTTTTCGCTCGAGAGTCGAAATCAGGTGATTCAAAATCCCAGATCTTCGTCTCGATGCCCTCTTTACGTTTAATCAACTTGAAAAAAGTTTTGGCTACTGTAAAATTTGACTTTAGGCCAACTAGTAATTTGGAGCTCGTTTCTTTCGTAGTTTGAGTTTCGTTGCTTCTTTCGAGTTGATTCTTTTTGCAAACCGGAGTTCTTAAGTTGAACTTTCTGGTTAGATCTTTTATTTGAGTTTTACCCATGCATTAGTTAAGTACTTATTGTATGCTTGTTTGATTGCGATAGAGTACCCGGAGTGCGCCGCTTGCTACTTTGAGTCTCTAGGTTTTGCGGATCATCAGCAAGGCAAGTAACACTTTGATCATACTTTCCAATTACCCAGTTTTCATTGCATTAGTCCAAACCCTCACACATTGCATGGGTAGGGTTAATTAACTTGTGGGACTGGGAAGTAGATTGAGGTAGTACATATTACCTGCATTACATTCAAACCTTTGGGAGTTACTTCTACGTTTGCTGTTAGGACATGCTATGCTCGTAGACGTGGATTGGGTTGGAGTGAAATCCATGACAGATGTGAGTTTGTTAATGAATGGTTCAACTTAAGGTGGCAACATTAATACACATCTGGGTGGACTGAGGCACCTGGATATTCCAGCGATTGCCTGTTTTTCTTTTGGACCGCCACCCAGGCTCAAAGGGATCATGAGATTATTCATACTAGAAACTTCCGTGTGCAGCCACAATGCTATTATGGGATCTAGCATAGTATGAGTAAGTTGTGCGAACTCTTACCGTGGTGGACTAGCAGATATAGGGGATGTAGGTTGGTACGGTCCGCCCGATCGTAAGGTGCTAGCGCTTCTGAAAGACTATGTCTCGGTCATCCATTTCTCAAACACCATGCAATGTGAGAAACCAAACGGAGGCGATCGAGTCTTGTGGGAAAAGTGCACAAACCTCTGCAGGGTGTACAAATTGATCATGATTAGCCGTGTCCCCGGTTATGGACGTCTTGAGTATCTAGTACTTGGATTATCATGTGAATCTCAACATGTTACTCTAATTTAATTTTGTTGGGTTTAATGATTATTTTAATTGGGGTCGAGAGGATGTCTATCTTCTCAACGATGTTTCAACTACCATGATAGTTAATTAAAATGCATTCCTTTGAAGTAGGGAAAAATTGGCTTTACGCAAAAACTTAACCATAGAGCTTTCTACCAGCCATATTGCATATAGTATAGCTTTACTTGCATTGCATTCTCTTGTGTTACCTTGCCAGCATATTCCATGTGCTGACCCGTTTTCGGGCTGCAACGTTTCATGTTGCAGACTTTTCAGACGACGAGTAAGATGCCCTTTTAGGTCGTGGTTCTATACTCAGTGATGCCGCTGGAGTTGATGGACTCACTTATCTTCCAAGCCTTCCGCTATTATCGTGTTAGATGGCTTCAGCCATATTATTTGTAATAAGTTCATCGTTGGACTATCGATGTAATAAGTGTGTGATTACTACTCTGTTATAAATCCTTCAAGTACTGTGCGTGTCAGCATTACTGATCCAGGGATGACACTGATCCACAGAGATCAGACTGTTTGAGGTCTGGTCGCTACACTCCGACGACGACTCCTTCACCACCCGGGTGTGCCTCTCTTCTCTCTCTCTCGGGCCATGACTTGGAATGGAGGATTTTTACCCGGTGGTCGATTTGAGTCATTTCTTCCTCTTGTAGCTCCAGTGAACCATCATGGGCAATGAATGGAGTGGGGTGGCTAAAGATCTATCCGCTCGTTTTCACCATCAATCTCCATGCGTGAAGCTAGTTGCATTTGAATCTATGGGTAGTGGGAGGAAGTTTATGGCATGTGCAGAGAAGGTTAGACCCTCTTTCGTTGTTACAAATCATTTCTTAGATGTGATTCAGACACTGTCATGGTCCCAACCCATTCATACCACACCTTCAACCAAACGCATCCTAAGACAGTGTCACAGTTTGCACCTAGTATCTTAAATTGTTGCCATCTCATCAACGGTGCCATTAGAAAATTATTTGGCACCGCTTCAGCAGTTTGTGCAGCCAACTTTGGTCCACACATCTGAGCAACCAAGCAGTAAAATACTAAATCTTTATGGCACGAAGGAACTGGGCATCGGAGCAACTACGTGCTCCGGAGTCCAGGTCCCTGATTGTTTTCCGCTGCATCGGCTCGCCAGTGTAGGGCACCGGTGCGAGATGTAGCAGCAGTTGTCTTTACACCACTTTTGGCATACATAGTGGACGACCTTAGTGCTATTAGTTCTATGTTACAAAATTTGTGCATGTACACACCTGTTAGTATTAATTTGCTGTCATCCAAACACCGTCGCTATGCTATTGCAGTTATATTTACCTTCTTATAAAATGTTCAATTTGTTATTTATTGTACATGAGTAAGAACTTGTAGCGTTATTGTAGTTAATTATAGCTTCCGATGTTCGAGAATTTGGTTGTTGTCTCAGTAGCAATTAATTCATTTGCATATTGATCTTTTTGAGAAGATATGTTATAATTAACATGTTTCTTCAGTTTTTCAAAATAAGCACTGGAGATTTTCTATGTTGCTACATACCCATTTCCCCAACAATTGTTACTGATCTAGTTTTAAATATTATAGGATGAACACAAGTGTTCTTACTTGGAGTTGGTTGATCAAGAGTGGCGACAGTCTTTGAAGATGTGCCTAACGAAGCTCTGGAGGATGTATGAGGAGGAGAACAGACGTAGGCTTAGAGAAACGGTTGTCAACGTTGAAGAATATTTGAAGATGCGGGATAAAAAGTGGAAGGTGGAGAATGAGCTCAAATGTTTTAAATCAGACTTTGCTAAGATGGTGTGGGCGAAGGAGGAGGCACTTTCCTAGTTGGCCCATGCAAAATAGGTTCTTACTAAACTGAAAGCAGAGGTGGATAAGACGAGCCTGGATGATCTCAATTAGGGAAATGAATATATTGTTCTTATGAAGTTGAACTAGCTATATGTTGTACTGTGCTGTTTTCATGTAGCTATCGTACTGTGATGTTATAATATATTTATGTGCCTGATATGAAATTGGCAAACAGCTGTTCGATATGAAATGTGAATTTGTGTAATACTGAAATTATTAATTGTAAACTAATAAACCTACTAAATGTGTCATGGATCTTTGCAAACGGTTCTAGCAGTAAAAGCGCTTGTGATGGATAGCCCAATGTCACACAGTTTTCTTCATCAAATCGTGTGTGATGTAGTTGATAAAAGCAAACAGTTAACCAAGGCAGAGCGTGTGTGATAGTTACACCTTTCACACACGAGCCTAAACATAAAATTGTGTGAGATGTACATACGAACGGAAACGTTTTCCCTGGATTGACTGTGTGGGTTGTAAATAAGAACGGAAACGTTTTCCTTGGATTGACTGTGTGCGATATACATACGAACGGAAACGTTTTCCCTAGATTGACTGTGTGGGATGCACATAAGAACAGAAATGTATTCCTTGGATTGACTACGTGTGATATACATGCCTACGAAAATGTTTTTGTGGGATTCATCGTGTGGGATGTACATACCTACGGAAATGATTGGGTTTCGATGCCTCACCCGTTCGCACACGAACTCATTTGGTGTCCTAGGAGGGCCTATCCCCGACGATTTCTGGGTCGTGTGGGAAGGACTCCCCTATCACCCACACTCACTAGGCGATGGTTCCAAATGCCGTCGCGGAAAGGGGTTTAAAACTGTTTGTATAGCACCGACGCGTACCAGTGATGTGCTCCAACACTCTCAAGTGTTTACCATGACGGCAGAAGGCAATTGACCGGAGGACAATGTTGAGATCAATGTCCACCACTACAACAAAGGATACTATCTAGATGACGGTATCTATTGAAAGTGGACTACTCTTGTCAAGACAATCCCCAATCATGTAGGAGAGAAGAGAAAGAGATTTTCCCAAGAGAAAGAGAGTGCTAGGAAGGATGTAGAGCGTGCCTCTGGTGTTTTGCAATCTTGATGGGGAATTTTTCCGGTATCCTACAAGAACTTGGAGTGCCCGGAAGCTTTGGGAGGTGATGACTGCTTGTGTGATCATGCACAACATGATCGTAGAGGATGAGCACCCAGAATGTTTCTATGACCAAGGGTTTTAGTTTCACAATCATAATGTTGTGCCTGAGCATGGAGGAGCGGCAAAGTTTACATAGTTCACAGAGTTTCATCATCAAATGCGTGATTGGAAAACTCACATTCAGCTGCAAGATGATTTGGTTGAGCATATGTGGGCACATGTTGGCAACCGATAGATGTATCGGTCACCTTTTCTTTCAAATGTACTTAAGACAATTTAATGTTTATTTGTCTTGTAAACTATGCGATATTTATGTGTTCTCAAACTATGCAATATTTGTTTTTTATTGAACTATGTTAATCTATGGTGAAATTTTATACATATGTGCCAAAATAATCAAAGAATGGCCGTGAGCCGGCCGCGCTGACGAAAAATGGGTCAGCGCATTGGGCTCACAACCTACCGAAATGAAAAACGGAGCGGACATGCCTACCCAAACGAACAAAAGGCTCGCAAAGCTCGCATGTATTTGGGTCAGCCGGTTGGATTTGCTCTTAGATTTGGCTCTGTGTTAGCAAAAAAGAGCCGAATCGCGCACCTAATACACCATTGCACATGAAATCTTTGACTAGAGATGTGGTGAGTATAAGACAATACACTTGATTAAAAAAAGAAGGAAACTTCTCAGACACTGATACATATCCAACGTATCTATAATTTTTTATTGTTCCATGCTATTATTTATGATGTTCTGGATGTTTAATGGGCTTTGTTATACACTTTTATATTATTTTTGGGACTAACCTATTAATCCAAAGGCCCAATCCAGATTGCTGTTTTTTTGCCTATTTCAGGGTTTTATAGAAAACGAATATCAAATGGAGTCCAAACGGAATAAAACTTCGGGAGATATATTTTTGGAGCAAAATACGCACGGGAGACTTGAGAACCACGGAGTAGGGCACACGTGGCGTCCACGAGGGTGGGGGGCGCCCCCCTATAGGGCGCCCCCCTGCCTTGTGGGCCCCACGTTTGGCCCCCGGTGCCCTCATTCCTCCTATATATACCTACGTACCCCGAAACCATCAGAGCAATAGATAAAACCCTAGTTCCACCGCCGCTACCTTTTGTTCCCGTGAGATCCCATCTTGGGGCCTGTTCCGGAGCTCCGTCGGAGGGGGGATCTACCACGGAGTGCCTCAACATCATCATCATCGCCTCACCATGAGTTGTGAGTAGTTTACCACAGACCTTCAGGTCCATAGCTAGTATCTAGATGGCTCCTTCTCTCTCTTTGGATCTCAATACCAAGTTCTCCTCGATCTTCGAGGAGATCTATTCGATGTAATCTCTTTTTGCGGTGTGTTTGTCGAGATCCAATGAATTGTGGGTTTATGATCAAGATTATCTATGAGAAAATATTTGGTTCTTTTCTGAACTCTTTATGTATGATTATAATATCCTTGCAAGTCTCTTCGAATTATTGGTTTGGTTTGGCCTACTAGATCTATAGTTCTTGCAATGGGAGAAGTGCTTGGCTTTGGGTTCAATCTTGCGGTGTCCTTTCCCAGTGACAGTAGGGGCAGCAAGGAACATATTGTATTTTTGCCATCGAGGATAAAAAGATGGGGTTTATATCATGTTATTTGAGTTTATTCCTCTACATCATGTCATCTTGCTTAAGGCATTACTCTGTTCTTATGAACTTAATACTCTAGATGCATGCTGGATAGCGGTCGATATGTGGAGTAATAGTAGTAGATGCAGAATCGTTTCGGTCTACTTGTTTCGGACGTGATGCATATCATGCCTAGATATTCTTATAAGTATTCGCTTTTCTATCAATTGCTCGATAGTAATTTTTTTACCCGCTGTAAAATTCCGCTATCATGAGAGAAGCCACTAGAGAAAACTATGGCCCCCGGGTCTATTCTCAACATATCAATCTACAATCTACTTTACTTTGTGCTTTTACTTTCTGTTCTTATATCCAAAAATACCAAAAATATCAAACTATCCTATCTTTCAGATCTCACTTTCGTAAGTGACCGTAAAGGGATTGACAACCCCTTATCGCATTGGCTGCGAAGTTCTTATCTGTTTGTGCAGGTGCGAGGGACTCGCGCGTGGTCTCCTACTGGATTGATACCTTGGTTCTGAAAAAGTGAGGGAAATACTTACACTACTGTGATGCATCACCCTTTCCTCTTCGAGGGAATACAACCGAAGCTCGAGAAGTAGCAAGAAGAATTTCTGGCACCGTTGCCGGGGAGGCTTACGCAAAAGTCATAAACCAAGTACCTATCACAAACCCTTATCCTTCGCATTACATTTATTTGCTTCTCGTTTTCCTCTCCCCCACTTCACCCTTGCCGTTTTATATGCCCTTCTTTTTGCCGTGTGTTTACCATTCGCGTGCCTCTTGTTTGCTTGGTGTTGCTATGTGCCCTCAATGAGCTTGCATCTTCGCTTGCTAAAGTATGAATCCTCATCCACTTGCTAATATTTTTAAGAGATCCAATTATGTTGAACCTATTTCTAGTGAGCCGCGTGCACTAGATTATCTTTATGGGGTTTTGCTTGAAATTCATGAATCTGAAAATTGTGAGGAATTGTTAAAAGAAAAAGTGATTCACGATAGCTCCTTAATTAAAAAGCATGATTGCAATGATGTTATTGTAAATTCTATTAATGTCAATTGTGTTAATGATTTGCCAAACCCTAAGCTTGGGGATGCTAGTATTGCTATGTCCACTACTTGTGGCCATGATCATGATTGGGGTGATTCTTCTTATGATCTTGAAAATTTATTTAAGCCCCATGATATATATGAGATTAATAATAATGTTTGGAAAAATATTGAAAGTGGGTTTGGAAGAGTGTCAACTTTAGATCCCACATATTTGGAGAATGGTCAATCTTATGATTTTTTTTATAAAGGTGGGTTTGGAGAGGTCATTACTTCAGTTAATTTTAATCCCACTATTTTGGAAGAGTGTCAACTTCGTATGCATGTGGATCGTGTTGAGAATATGTTATGTGATAGCTATATTGTTAAATTTGCTTATGATCCTACATGCAATTATTATGAGAGAGGAAAATATGGTTGTAGAAATCTTCATGTTACTAAATTACCTCTCTTCATGTTGAGATTGATCTTGTTTCTATCTTCTTCCTTGCATATGTTAGATCTTGCTTGTCTTGCTAATTTGTTTTCCTATAAGATGCCTATGCATAGGAAGTATGTTAGACTTAGATGTGATTTTCACATGCTGTATGATGCTCTCTTTGTGCTTCAGTTCTTATCTTTCATGTGAGCATCATTGAATTCTCAAGCCTATCTTAATGGCTATAAAGAAAGAGCTTGTTGGGAGGCAACCCAATTTTATATTTTTTGTTTTTGATTCTATTTAGGAATAAATATTGCATATAGCTTCTGTTTAGATGTGATTTTGTGTTTTAATTAGTGTTTGTGCCAAGTAGAACCTTTGGGAATACTTGTGTGAAGTTTATATGATCTTGCTGTGAAAAACAGAATCGTTAGCGCTCGCTAGAATGGTCACCAGATTTTACTGGAGTGTGATATTTAGTTGATTCTTTTTGCAGATGATTAATAGACAAATTCCTCACTTTTACCAATTTATTTCAATTTTTTTGGAGTTACAAAAGTATGCGAAAGTTACATATTACTACAGACTATTCTGTTTTTGACAGATTCTGTTTTTCCTGTGTTGTTTGCTTATTTGGATGAATCTATGAGTAGTATTGGAGAGTATGAATCATAGAGAAGTTGGAATACAGTAGGTTTAACACCAATATAAACAAAGAATGAGTTCATTGCAGTATCTTTGAGTAGTGGTTTGTTTTCTTATACTAACAGAGCTCACGAGATTTTTGTCTAAGTTTTGTGTTGTGAAGTTTTCAAGTTTTGAGTATTGCTTTGATGGACTATGGAACAAAGAGTGGCAAGAGCCGAAGCTTGGGGATGCCCAAAGGCACCCCAAGGTAAAATTCAAGGACAACCAAAAGCCTAAGCTTGGGAATGCCCCGGGAAGGCATCCCCTCTTTCGTCTTCATCTATCGGTAACTATACTCGGAGCTATATTTTTATTCACCACATGATATGTGTTTTACTTGGAGCTTCATGTATCACTTGAGTCTTTGCTTGTTAGTTTGCCACAATTATCCTTGCTGGACACACCTTTTTGAGAGAGATAAATATGGCCTAGGAATTGTTGTGCTTCACTTATATCTTCTGAGTTGAATAGTTGTTGCTCTAGTGCTTCACTTATATCTTTTAGAGCACGGTGGTAATTATATTTTGTAGAAATTGTTGATCTCTCATGATTCACTTATATCCTTTTTAGAGTTTATTTAAACAACATGGCAATGTGGTTTGGCTATAAAACTAGCCTTCACATGATAGGCATCCAAGATCAATGTAGTAAAAACTTTCATACTAAGTGCATTGAATATGAAGAGAAGTTGGATGCTTGATAATTGTTTTGAGATATGAGGATAGTGATATTAGAGTCATGCTAGTGGAGTTATTATGAAATTGAGAAATGCATGTGTTAAAGTTAGTGGTTCCCGTAGCATGCACGTATGGTGAACCGCTATGTGACGAAGTTTGAGCATGAGGTATTTGTAAAGTGTCATCCTTTGTGTGGACGTCGGGGGCGCGCGATGGTTAACTCCTACCAACCTCCCCCCTAGGAGCATGCATTGATTGCTTTGTTTTGATGAATCGTAAATTTTTGCAATAAGTATATGTGTTCTTATGACTAATGTTGAGTCCATGGATATTACACACTCTCACCCTTCCACCATTGCTAGCCTCTCTTGTACCGCGCAACTTTCGCCTGTACCATACACCCACCATATATCCTTCCTCGAAATAGCCACCATGTATCTTCCACAAAACAACCACCATACCTACCTATGATGGCATTTCCATAGCCATTCCGAGATATATTGCCATGCAACTTTCCACCGTTCCGTTCATATGACACGCTTCATATTGTCATATTGCCATGCATGATCATGTAGTTGACGTCGTATTTGTGGCAAAGCCACCATGCATAATTTTTCATACATGTCACTCTTGATTCATTGCACATCCCGGTACACCGCCGGAGGCATTCATATAGAGTCATACTTTGTTCTAGTATCGAGTTGTAATATCGAGTTGTAATTCAATGTAACTGTGATGATCATCATTGTTAGAGCATTGTCCCATGTGAGGAAAGGCCGAACAAAAGAAAAGGCCCCTCCAAAAAAAGAGAAAAAAGTAAAAAAAAAGAAAAAGAAAAAAAGGGACAATTGCTGCTATCTTTTTCCACACTTGTGCTTCAAAGTAGCACCATGTTCTTCATGATAGAGAGTCTCATGTTTAGTCACTTTCATATACTAGTGGGAATTTTCATTATAGAACTTGGCTTGTATATTCCAACGATGGGCTTCCTCAAATGCCCTAGGTCTTCATGAGCAAGCAAGTTGGATGCACACCCACTTAGTTTCTTTTGTTGAGCTTTCATACATTTTTAGCTCTAGTGCATCTGTTGATACGCCTAGTCTATGTGAGACTATCTCCCTCCTTTTTGTCTTCTCCACAACCACCACTCTATTCTACATAGTGCTATATCCATGGCTCATGCTCATGTATTGTGTGAAAGTTGAAAGGTTTGAAAGAATAGAGTATGAAAACAAGTGCTTGGCTGAAACAGGGGTTGTGCATGATATGAATATTTTGTGTGATGAAGAGAGAGCATAGCCAGACTATATGATTTTGTAGGGATAACTTTCTTTAGCCTTAGTATTTTGAGAAGACATGATTGCTTTGTTAGTATGCTTGAAGTATTATTATTTCTTATGTCAATATAGACTTTTGTCTTGAATCTTTCAGATCTGAACATTCGTGCCACAAATAAGAGAATTACATCGAAAAGTATGTTGGTTAGCATCCCACATTAAAAATTCTGTTTTTATCATTTACCTACTCGAGGACGAGCAGGAATTAAGCTTGGGGATGCTTGGTACGTCTCCAACGTATCTATAATTTTTGATTGTTCCATGCTATTATTTATGATGTTTTGGATGCTTAATGGGATTTGTTATACACTTTTATATTATTTTTGGGACTAACCTATTAACCCAAAGGCCCAGTCCAGATTGCAGTTTTTGCCTACTTCAGGGTTTTACAGAAAAGGAATATCAAACGGAGTCCAAACGGAATGAAATTCGGGAGAAATATTTTTGGAGCAAAATACGCACGGGAGACTTGAGAACCATGGAGTAGGGCACACGTGGCGTCCACGAGGGTGGGGGGCGCGTCACCTCTATTGGGTGCGCCCCCTGCCTCGTGGGCCCCACGTTTGGCCCCCGGTGCCCTCCTTCCTCCTATATATACCTACGTACCCCGAAACCATCAGAACAACAGAGAAAACCCTAGTTCCACTGCCGCAACCTTTTGTTCCAGTGAGATCCCATCTTGGAGCCTGTTCCGGAGCTCCGCCGGAGGGGGGATCTACCACGGAGTGCTTCTACATCATCATCATCGCCTCACCATGAGTTGTGAGTAGTTTACCACAGACCTTTGGGTCCATAGCTAGTATCTAGATGGCTTCTTCTGTCTCTTTGGATCTCAATACCAAGTTCTCCTCGGTCTTTGAGGAGATCTATTCGATGTAATCTCTTTTTGCGGTGTGTTTGTCGAGATCCGATGAATTGTGGGTTTATGATCAAGATTATCTATGAGAAATATTTGGTTCTTTTCTGAACTCTTTATGTATGATTATAATATCCTTGCAAGTCTCTTCAAATTATTGGTTTGGTTTGGCCTACTAGATCTATAGTTCTTGCAATGGGAGAAGTGCTTGGCTTTGGGTTAAATCTTGTGGTGTGCTTTCCGAGTGACAGTAGGGACAGCAAGGCACGCATTGTATTGTTGCCATCGAGGATAAAAAGATGGGGTTTATATCATGTTATTTGATTTTATCCCTCTACATCATGTCATCTTGCTTAAGGCATTACTCTGTTCTTATGAACTTAATACTCTAGATGCATGCTGGATAGCGGTCGATGTGTGGAGTAATAGTAGTAGATGCAGAATCATTTCGGTCTACTTGTTTCGGACGTGATGCCTATATATAATGATCATGCCTAGATATTCTCATAAGTATTCGCTTTTCTATCAATTGCTCGACAGTAATTTGTTTACCCGCCATAGAATTCCGCTATCATGAGAGAAGCCACAAGAGAAACCTATGGCCCCCGGGTCTATTCTCAACATATCAATCTACAATCTACTTTACTTTTCCGCTTTTACTTTCTATTCTTATAGCCAAAAATACCAAAAATATCAAACTATCCTATCTTTCAGATCTCACTTTCGTAAGTGACCGTAAAGGGATTGACAACCCCTTATCGCGTTGGCTGCGAAGTTCTGATTTGTTCGTGCAGGTGCGAGGGACTCGCGCGTGGTCTCCTACTGGATTGATACCTTGGTTCTCAACAACTGAGGGAAATACTTACGCTACTGTGCCGCATCACCCTTTCCTCTTCGAGGGAATACAACGCAAGCTCAAGAAGTAGCAGACATCGAGGTGCCAATACACTTCAGAAGCATTTGTACGAACAAGATATGGGACACGGGAAGAGATCGTTGTACCAGGCTTCAAGACCAATTAGTAGTTTAGGCTAGGGCTTTTTAGTACTCACAAGTGCGATGCTCAGGTGGATAGTTGTGCTTCTTCTTCGCATTTGTCTTCTGGGCTACGATCCTCCTCGAGTTCATCCATTTGGACTAGTCAACGGAGGTTTAGTTTAGATTCCTGCCGTCTCCTTAGGCGACGAGATTTGGATTTCTACCATCTCCTTGGTGCTTCATATTTATACAAGGGTTCAACATCGACGACTGCAGCTCAAGGGCGATGGTCCTTAGGGGCTCGTACACAAAGAATTCTTAATTGTCATCGATAAGGTCAAGCCGCCTCTGACGGAGAAGCGACGACAGTGGTGCGTCAGTGGCTCATTCTAGAGGGAGCAATGTTCGTTTCATGGTCACGAAATTTTGATGTCATTTTTATTGTGTTTGAGATGCTTTATACTTATGGTGATCTTTTATACTAATAGATCCGATCCTTTCACAACAAAAAGAATTATGTGAGAATGATGCACCACCTTAAGTAATGGACATATCAACTAAAAAAACTACTAATCCCTCTGATCCATATTACTTGTTGCTCAAATGAATGTATCTAGATGTATTTCAATGCTAAATATATCAATTTCAACAATATGTAATATGGATTGTAGGGAATAATAGAGGACTCCCTTTACCCTAAAAAATACCTCTATAAACTACTCCCTCCATCCCATAATATAAGATTGTTTTTCAAGCAAAACGATCTTATAGGTGAAGGGATAATATGTATAAGATGTTTTAGATCAATTGCTAGATGATATCTAAGCACAATCGCATTGTACGATTATTAGTTAGTCAAAATGTACATGTAAGTGTATTGAACATGGGCGTTCATACCCTGACTATGCACAGACGGTTGCAGCCTTCCCGACAGCAAAGGCTTGACGGACGGTTGCCATTCCAAGCACTCAAGGCTTAGTAAGCAAAACCATGAAGAAGACCTCGACGCAGGACATCAAGAAGTACTAAAGATGTACTGAAGATCAAGACTCGAGTTGCCGGCAAGCTCCAAGCTGACGTGCTCCGAACCGGTAGCCTCAAGGCCGACAAGCTCCCCTCCACTACTCCATCGTGGAAGTTGTTGGAGATATGCCCTAGAGGCAATCATGTGATAATGATATTTCCCTATGTATTCATGAGTCATTTATATTGCCCTTAAACATCATCAATGATATGTATTAATAAGTATGTGACTTGTTTGTGGAACTATGTATTGTATGATGATCGTTCTAATGGTCCTTAGTTGATAAGGTTATGTGGACACATACCCTTGACTAGTATACGACTCGGTTAATGGCTATGTTTCACAAGTCATGTGCATGGAGATGCTAAACCGATAGTATGGACTCGAGGATGGGTATCACCGAGTCGGATAGACCCAGTTTGAGACACAACGATATATTGGCATCTGTTAGTTTCAAGTACATTGTATATGCCATGTCCTAGACTTGAGGTCCTCGCCTGTTATCGGGATGAGGATCGACTCACTTAGGGTCTATAAACGCTACTCCATAACTGGGTAGTTATGAAGGTAGATTTTCGGTGAGTCGCCAGACATGCCGCGAGACATGGCTGACTAAGATGGGATTTGCCCCTCCTACACTACAAAAAAATACACTTCCGTGATGATAAACGTTTGTCACAGTAGGTCACGTTTTCTGTCATGCATGTACATCCATGAAAAATTTATGACAGAATGAAGATAGTCATACCTGTGCTGTCGTAGAAGTGTTCCATGACATTACCAAAATTATCATCACAAAAGTGTCCACTTCCATGACGATAAATCACGCGTCACAGAAGTGCTTTCGTCAAGGGTGACCGACACGTGGCATCCATCATAATAGAACGCCGTTAAGCTATCGGGTTCAGTTTTGGATTCGATAACCCGTTAACAGCCCGGACCAATGGGGATTTTCCACGTGTAAAATTCTGATTAGCTGACGGAAACACGTGTGAGCTCCGTGTTGGCACAGGTGTCACTCATCCAATGGGCGAGATGCGCCTATGATATGTTGACACGTGGACCAGCCCAAAAGTGGCCCATAATGTTTAAATGGGCCGGCCCAACTAAAGGCCCACAAGATTTTGCGTCCATAATGGGCCAGCCCAGCAAAAGGCCCACGAGATTTTGCGTATCATAATGTGTCGGCCCAGCTAAAGGCCCACGAGATTTTGCGGGCCATAATGGGCCAGCCCAGCTAAAGGCCCGCGGGATTTTGCGGACCATAATGGGCCGGCCCAGCTAAAGGCCCAACATTCTCAGTTAAGGCCCGTACGGCTAGTGTCAAATCAGCCCGTCAACGGCCTGTCCTAAACTTGTCATCATCGCGGACCGTGGTCACTTCTGTCCCGTTAACAGTCCGCTAAGTATATGGGCCGAATTACGGCCTGATGTATTTCCGGCCTGTTAAAGGTCCTGCTTCATTTCGGCCCATTTACAGGCCATTGAAACTTTCGGCCCATAAACGACCGTGAAGGATTTGGGTCATATTCGGCCATGTCTGACATTCGGCCTGTTAGAGGCCCACTATAGATTTGGGCCACTTTCGGCCTGTTGTGATTTTCGGCCTGTTAACGTCGGACGAAATCCATGGGCCATATGTGGCCCAACATCACATCGGGCCCATTAACGGCCCATATAAAAATGACGATAATCTAGCCCGACTGAACTTCCGGCCTGTTAAAGGCACGTGTATTAGGTTGGCGCATTTACGGCCCGTCCGAATTTTGGCATGTGAAAGATCCGCATCGTAAATGGGCCCAATCTCACTTTTGGTCTTTTAAAGGCCCATGTTTTTATGGGCTCGAGATATTTACACCTGTAAATGGCCTATTGTTACTGAGGGCCCAAATTATGTTTAGGCCTGTTAAAGGCCCACTATGGGCACATACCTACCAGAAAAATATGAAATCTTATGCTGATTTAGGCCCAGATATTTTTAGTGGGCTACATACAAATTTTGGTCCATAATCGTTTTTAGCCCAATCGGAATGGGCCCGACGAATGTTGGCATGTTGGGCTCATGCGAAGCTTTCGGCCGAATACATTACTAAGATAAACCTACACTATACAAAAATAGCATTGTAATTATTGCAGCCTTTGGTAGCATCATAAATGCTGTATCATAGCAAAAGGCCTATTGGCATAAAGTTTACAGTCCTTGCAGATAAAAGCACCATCAGATGTATAGAAGCACATATCATTTGACCTGAGTGCTAATGTTTCAGGCTGTAGAATCTGATGGAGCAGCACGATCTTCACCTTTTTTCCGCCATTGCTCTTGAACAGCGAAGCGAATGTCTGATAGTCTAGTTTCAAAACCATTCATATGTTGACGACATTTGTCAACCACTATTCTTGTTTCCAAAACGATGTCCATTAGGGATTGGACTTGTGTCTGGAGCACAAATATATCACTCTGTCTAGCAGGAAGATTTTGTTCAGTAGGCGATTTGGACGAGGTTACCTTGACAACCAACCCAGAATTAAGCAGGAAGGTGCTTTTTGCACTGTTAGGTGAGAGATACTGATGCACTGCAGCAAGAGGTGACATTATGCCCGTGGTAGCCTCGTCACCTTCAGGTGGTTGTGGCTGTTCAATCATTTTTTCCATAGCTTCCTGAAAGTTTGAACTTGTAGATTAGTGTACCAGATAAGTTACTAATGAGACAAAAACAAACAAAGTAGGTTACACGTTTATACATAACTTATTTTGGTGGACTACTGTAATACATTAGCATGTATTGTAGTGCCAACTACATAATAAAATCACTTTCGGAACATATGTCCATGTAGCATGCCTATTGTATTGTCTATTTCCTCACATTCGTTGACATATAAGGATAAAGAGACATGGTTTAAAGTAGGATGAACATAGTATGAAATCATTCATATCATGGGCAAACATATATAAAACAAATAGGCTATTTTATCATTGTGTGCGCACGTGAACATAACAACTAGAATACAGATCAAGAGCAAAAGAATATCCTTAATCTCTTTTAAACCATGTAAGGTGAAATGATACGTTAAGACAACTATGTATAAAAGTGAACAGAGTAACTGACATTGGCTGCAAACCAAGTAGTTAAATGAACACATCACAGTACCAATCAGTTCAAAGGCAGGAGGAGTAAGGACTTACAACAGCGGCTTGAACTGGTGTGCTCATGCCCTTCATCTTGCTGGTGTGGCAATCCTTGAAGATTTGCACTGCATTCAGTTCAGGTTCTTTTTGGTCTGCATAGGCTTTCCTATGTATTTGGAACAAGTCAATATAGATACGATAATATGGCATAGAAAAAAGAAGGAAGTAGCAGCTATTTACAAGAGCCTCGTAGTGTGCAATATAGCCATGAGATCTTGTTGTCTATTGGAATTTCACTTTAGAACGGTTGGTCTCGTTCTTCAAATAGTTAGCCTAGAAAAAGATACACTTGTAAGACACATACATAAATACAAGTTCAATATGTGGTCTGATCAAATACATATAGCCTGCCTGATACTTTGGATCAGACCAGTATTTAACGAGGGCTATCCAGTCTTCATCTGTAATATATTCCACTCGAGATGTTTGGGCGATTTCATTGTTAGCCTTGCCTTCAAAGTGACATTTTCTAAGGTGATACCGATACTGTCGCAGAGCAGACTGAAAAAAATGAGTGCATGCTTGTTTAGTTGCATCATCTTTCGGATCCAACTTGAACCTCATCTGTTGAAAAAGAATGTGAGTCTTATTAGGAGGAAGCTAGAAAGTATGGGATAGAGCAAGACAATATTACTAATTGCGATGAATAACATTACTTACGGATAAATGGTCAAGGAAGGTGTTAAACTGGGTATTGTCTTTCTCATTCCTGTACCGGATCCACATTGGGAGGATACGTGCATGACATCTAACGGCAACGGCTGCCTCTGATACTAACTTGGCTGACTCTGTAGCATCACGTGGCCTTTTTAAACCTACCTCAAAATGGATCTCCATTCTTCCTCCTTTAGATTTTGTTAATTTGTCAAGCATTATCGCTGATGTCTGTTTCCGCTTGCGTCGTGGTGCTAGTTCAACAACGAATATGGAAAGTGTTAGTGTACATCAAACTGTAAGAGTACATATACAGGAGCATGCAACTGCAACTTGACTCGGTCAGGTACCGTCTTGGTGTTGATGCTCGTGAGGTTCATCTGATCTTGCCAAGTCCTGTTGTGTCAGCAGTGCTTCGGAAGTAGTGTTAGGTGTGAAGGTAGCTTGGGAACTGGCCAGTTCCGGAGCAAATGAACGAGTAACTCATTGAGATGCTGGTACAGTTGAAGCGGATGCTACAACTAGTGGAGCAGGTGATACTGTGTTTGTAGATTTAGCCGGTGGACTTGGACCTTCTACTGCACTATAAGTACCAGCAGAATCTGGACGGCAGATCCTTTTCCGTTTCACCCGAGGTCGGGGTTTTGGAGCGACATATGCTAATGGATGGCTTATCATGCATGGGGTCAAAAGAACGTCGCCGGGCTCGGGAAGCGGGATGAGGAGAAACTTAGGACGCCTACGGATCTTACCCAAGTTCGGGGCTCTCCGAGGAGATAACACCCCTAGTCCTGCTCTGCGGGGCCTTCGCGTCATGACTAAAATCACTACGGCAGCTACAAGGTTGCTCCTCGAGCTGTATGGTTCAGAGGAGGAAGACGAGCAGAGCTAGCTCTCTTCCTCGCTCTAGGAATCGGGGGTGATCGCTAGGGCTCCTTTCTCCCCGTCTCTATCTTCTTCCTAGGGTTCAATCTCGCAACCTTCTAACCCCTCCTCATGGAGGACCCTCGGGGGGTTTATATAGGCCTACCCCCAGGGGTACAATGGTAATCTCGACGGTGTGGCTCCCAGCCGTCAGTGTCTTCCAGCGCCGGCCTTGCCGCCTGCCTACGGGCCCACGTGATTGTCTTTCACTATAGACGCGCCTCTGCTGACGACAGCCTCGTCAGGAGGGAAGTGGCTACAGTGCCGCCGTCTCCTGCCGTACACTGCCGCCACGCCCTGTCTTGTCATAGGTTCGGACTTCCAAGGCGAGATTTGCCGCCTTCTACCAGGCGGCCGTCTCCCCTGACCGTCTGCCAGGGGCAGCTTGTTTATGAGCTACTCGCTGGCCAATGGGGCCAGCCGCCTGCTGGCCTTGCCGTCTACGAGTAGTGGGATCGTGGCCTCCTCTGACCGATGCTTGGTCACGAGTAGCGTGGCTACAGTGACCCGCCGCTTAGGAGATATTCATAAGGTACATGTTCACTGTAGCCACGCCCTTATAGATTTTCTAAGGACATGTTCATCTGTAGCCACGTCTCTGCTGCATGGGGGTCCCCCAGCACGCGTCCCGAGGGAGGGATGTGGGACCGTCTGCTAGCTGGTGGTGTTGGTGCTGCCGCCTGTTAGGTCCCTGCCGCCTGCTGGCAGCCGGCTCCTAGGGCGGGCTACCCTAGGAGGCGGCCCGAGGAGCAGACGGCTGGGGTGGAGCAGGCAGCTATAATTTGTCTTGAAATACCAAGGGTGGTCACCGAGGGTACCCATGGTCAATATCTCCGACAGTAGTCCCCGAAGCTGGTGGAACTCCGCGGCGGGTGCTAGAGGGCCGCGGGGTTCCAGCAGCTTCTCTCATTAGGCAGGCTTAGCGCCCTCACCCATCTTCCGTAGAGATCCGTCTGCTGGCAGCCGGCCCTGCGTTGAGGGAGCCGGCCTCCGGCAGCCGAACTGTTGTCTTTGAATCTTCAGGGGGAAGGCACCGCCTGGTCAGCAGGCAGTCAAGCAGGCCTGCCGACCGTTGGCAGCTCCCCACGCGTCACCGCCCCGTCGCGTCGGCCTGCCAGCCCACACGCGTGACGGGACGTAACAGTGGGCCGGGGCCCGCCACTACGGGGCCTCGGTCCTCGCGCGGATCTAGAGTGGCAGGGGTAATCGATTACCCTCCCACACGCATTTAATGCGCGCGAATTAGGCGCAGAAAAGGCGGGGGTCGTGCGGGGCGTGGAGCAGTTGATCCCGCGCCCGTCCCCTCGGCTTCACCGCCCCGGGCCTATAAATAGGCCGGGGGGGAGGAGCTGGCACCGTTCTCGCGCTCGCTCCTCCCCGTCCTCCTTCTTCTTCCTTGCTCCCTCCCGCTCCTCTCGCCGTCGTCGCAGCGAGCAGCCGCCCGCACCTTGTCCGCCCCAGCGCCTCCCCAACACCATGGCCAGTGGGACGGCAGCGGGGTTCTGGAGGAGCACATCGACGTCCTCCGGCGGTTGCGAAAGCTGCCCCCCGCCAACAGGGTCGCCGTGCGTCTCGCGCCGGTGGCGGAGATCAGGCCGGCTCCGCAGCAGGGCGAGCGGGTCGTCTTCCGCTCCCACTTCCCGTGCGGCTTCGGCCTCCCGGCGAGCGGTTTCTTCCGATCCTTCCTAGAATTCTTCCACAACCAACCTCACCACCTTACCCCAAACACGGTGGTGACGCTCTCGTCCTTCGTCGCCCTTTGCGAAGCATACTTCGGCATGCTCCCCACTATAGAGCTCTAATCCGAGCTCTTTTACGTGAAGCTCGGCACCGCCCAGTGCGGGGGGTGCATTGCGGTGAAGTGCAGTGGGACGAGGAATTTCTTCCCGGCGCCGTAGCTTGTAGGGTCGGTAAAGCAGTGGCAGGAGACGTATTTCTACGTCTCCAACGTCGACCCCGAGCAGGACTTCATCTGTCTGCCGGAGTGGGTGCCGGGTCCGCCTGCTGAGCCTCGCGACTCCTGGAGGACCCGGCCTGCCTCCCTCACGGAAGGCGCCTCCATTGTGTTGCACTGTCTCCGGGAGCTGGGGGACGACGAGGGCTTGGTCTTCGCGGATTTGTTTCTCACATTCACTGAGCGTCGAGTGCTGCCGCTGCAGCGCCGCCCTCACCTGATCTGCAACATGAGCGGGCGCCGGGACCCTAGCCGAACGTGCACCAAGCCCCTGCCATACAGGGAGGTAGCTCACTTGGTGAACCACATCTCCCACTGCAAGGTCTCCGACTCCAGCTGGGCCTCCGGCAAGCCGCCGTACAGCGGCGACAACCAGCCGCCCGCAGTAAGCTCTTCAGCCCCCTCTTTTCTTTCTTTTTCGTCCGGCTGCTGTAGCTGTCTGATCCTGATGTCCTCCTCAGATCTTCCCCGGCCAGCCGGCGCCGGGCTCTGACCTGCCAGGCCGCCCCCTGGAGCCGGATCGCTCCCAGAGCAACAGAAGCAACCTCGATCTTGGGGCCGCCGCCATGGAGGAGGAGGAGGTGACAGGCGGCAGGGGCCAGCCGTCAGGCGGCCTGCCAGAAGGTGGCGTCGAGAGCTGACCGAACGATGACAAGGAGGTGGAGGAGGCACCCGTCCGCGCCAGCCAGCAGGCCGGGCCGTCTGGCACAGCGGGCGGTGCGAAAGGCGGTCCTCATTAGGGCCGTCTGGTGCCCCAACCAAGAAGCTCCGGCTGTCGACCGCCGCCACCAGGCGTCGGGAGGCGGCCGCCAGGGCGATTGTGCTCAAGATGCCCAAGGCCAGGCCGGTTGTGTCCGGGTAAGTGTTTTGCATCCCTCCTTTGTGTGATGCACATCTTTCTCAGCCGATCCCCTCTTGGTTGACTCCTCGTTTCTTCAGGATATCCGTGCAGCGCGCCGCTTTCCCTCTCGCGAGTGCCAACGGGCTCTGTTGTGGGAGGCACGGATGCCCCTCCCGCGCCCCCTCGCATGGATCCAGCCGCCGTGCTCCGGGAGGCGACAGAGAGGAACGCCCGCGAGGCGCGCGCGGAACGCGAGGCCGCGGACCGCGAGCGAGCGGTGGCCGATGCCGCCGCCAGGGCGGAGGCCGAAGCCGCCAATAAGGCCCAGGCAGACGCGGCCCGAACCCGGGAGCAGGAAGCGGGCTCCCAGCAGCCAGCGGGCCGCACCGTCCTCCCGGAGGCAGGCTCTCTGGAGCCGTCGGCCCAAGCGCCGGCTGCTCACGAGCAGCTGGCTCCAGACGACGGGGGGGGG
>LR738710.1:179948722-179960646 GCA_902687465.1 Secale cereale
GGGGGGACGACTGCGTCATCCTGGAGATGCGGGTGTCGCCCCCTGCGCCGCCGGCTGGGGAGCAGGGCAGCCGGCCAGCGGGTACAGAGGTGCCGCCAGCTGGGGGCGCGCTGGTGACAGGCCCGCAGCCGCCCCCCCGAGCCCCAGCCCGTTCGCGCCCTGCGAGGGCGGTCTCCATGCCGCAATAGGTGGAGGCTGGCGGGGCCAGCTCGTCCGCGCCGGAGAATGAGGCGACCAGCGCAGCGCCGTCAGGTTGGAGGCCAAGAGGCGGCGGCGCACTGATCGTCGCGTCGTGGGACGTCCTCGACCGCTTCAACTCCTTGGGCAACGTCGTGCAGACGGCGATGCAAGAGTTCGTGGCTACGCGGTCCTCTGTTCGGGTACGTGTGCTTCGTGTTCTTCTGTTTTTATTCCTTCAATTTCTTCTGTGGGGGCGCATCAGCGCACCCACTGGGTGTAGTCCCCGAGTTCCGAGCCGGCTGCTGAGCAGGCGGCTTGGAACTCCAAAGTGTGCGTTATGGGCTGATCTTACGTCTCGTTGCAGGAGTACCACAACCTCCGTGTGGCCTCCTACAATGCTCAGTGCCAGGAGCTGGCGCAGCTGCAGGCTGCCTTGGCAGACAGCCAAGGTGAGTGTTTCTCCTCTTCTCCTCGCGGGGGCGCGTCAGCGCACCCGCTGGGTGTAGTCCCCAAGTTCCGAGCCGGCTGCTGAGCAGGCGGCTTGGAACTCCAAGGTTATCTTTTCGCTGCTGACATTTATTGTTTTTCTTCCTCTCTTGCCAGCGGTCACAGCCGACCTCCGCAACCAGCTGGGCGAGGCCCCGTCGGAGCTGGCTGCTAAGGAGCGAGAGTGTGGTCTTGCCGCTCAGGACCGCGACCGCCTGGCCAAGGAGCTGGCGGACCAGGCGGCAGCCCACAAGGTCGAGCTCGGGAAGATGTCGGATGCCGAAACACTTCTGCGGGCAGAATTCGAGACCGAGAGCTCGAATTGGGTCGAGAAGGAGGCGGCTCTCCAAGACGGCTACGTATCCATTGGTGACATGGTTGACGGTGAGATGTCTACCCTTTCCTCTTGTACTCGCCGTCTGTAACAGCCGTCTTTCTTTTCTTCCGATCCTTCTTCTAGTTTTGGCAGAGTTCTTCCCGGGCTACTCTGTGGCCGCCACCCAGGCCATCGAGGCCGAGCGTGATGCGAGGCGCCAGACGGGCCTGGCGATCGCAACCAACGCGCCCATGACACCGGCCGAGGAGCTTTTTGCCATTCTGGTGTGTCTCTTGCCGGTCCGCCGTCTGCTTCGCCGTCTGCAGCGTGCTGGTGCACAGGTTCTGGCCGCCCTCTGGCCAGGTGTGTCAGCACTCCGCACTCACAGTCGGACTGCCGACTGGCTGGAGGCGGCCATCCAATGCATCGAGGCCTGGAAGGGCTCCGCAGTGAGGGCTGGCACGCGAACCGCTCTGGAATTCGTCAAGAGCTGGTACCCGGGCCTGAGCCTCGAACAACTGGAGACCTTCCGGGCGGAGGCCCAGCCTGAGTTGGCCGTGGTGCAGAAGGAGCTCATCCAACGCACCGCCGCTCTTGCCGAGTACGCCGACACCTCTGTCTTCATCCTAGAGTTGGACGACAGGGGCCATGTGGTGCCGCCTAGCAACTTCAGGCTGGACCTGGCGGCGTCGGAGGAGCCGGACGAGGAGATCGCCTCCAGCGAAGGGGGCGAGGAGGAGGAAGGCAGTGACGAGGAGGCCAACTCCCAGGAGGCGGATCCGTCTGCTGGCCGCCAGCCTGACCAGTCCTCGACAAGCAAACCGGGTGAGGTGGCCCCGCCTGCTGCAGGAAGCGGCCAGGCCGAGGCCCACCGGGCGGCCCCCTCGGAAGCCGGCTCCGTCGTGCCGCCTGCTTCGCCTGCTGTGCCTTAAGTTTTTTCTTTTGTATCTTCTGATTCCTGTTTCCCTGTAAGACTTTGTAGGGTTAATCCGAACAATTCCACCCGCTGGGTGTATCAGTAAGTTGTTACTGTGAGGCGGCCCTTGAGGCCTTTTCGATGTAAACATTCTTTTAATGCTGCATGGTTTTTATGCAATTGTGCGGAGTCCTAGAATTAGCCCCGCCCTAGATTCCTTGTGGCGATTTTCCTTTTGCCGTCTCCTTTAACTGCCGCCCTGCCAGCCAGACAGCCACTCCGTGGTTCTGTGGCTGGGTCAGGAACTTAGCTGTTTTTAGGGTAGGCAAGTATTATGCCCTCTAGAAGGCGGCGCGGCTAAGCCCAGAACCGGCTGGCCGGCTGTTTGACAGCCGGCTGCTCGTGTGAGGGGCCGACTTGTCCTATGTCTTTTTTCCTTAGCCATTTTTGGTGTGGGCACCATTTCTTGCCTTTGGCTCCTGCCAGTCGGACAGCCGCGTTCTGCGTGTCTGTGACTTAATGCGGGAGAGGGCTTGGATGCCATCACATTACTTGTCCGACTATTTTAAGGAGAATTTTTAGACATAGGGCTAGGCGGCCAGTCCCTGGGCCATCTGGTAGGCTCCGGTGTCGGACAAAGGAGTGAACAATAATCATTCACATGCATAATTCTTATCATATAGATAAAGGGTTGGGCAGTCCCCGAGAACTCCTCGGGGGTCCCATTGGTTCTCAAAATAAATTAGATAGCGTGACACATAGTGTCTTTCAGCTATAAAAGCGACGAAGTAGGTTTGCGTTCCATGGGCGCTCCAACTCCTTGCCTGAGTCGACTCTCTTGTGTGCTCTTGGCTTCTGGGCATGGATGAGGTAGTAGGCATGATTGCCTAGTACCTTGCTGACGATGAACGGTCCTTCCCAAGGAGCCGAGAGCTTGTGCTGGCCGGCTGTTCGCTGGATCAGCTGGAGCACAAGGTCCCCCTCGCGGAAGGAACGTGGCTTGACTCGCTGGCTGTGATAGCGGCGGAGACCCTGCTGGTAGATGGTGGAGCGGCTGAGTGCTACCAGCCGGGCCTCCTCCAGCAGGTCCACGCCGTCTTCGCGTGCTTCTTTGGCGTCAGCTTCCATATACATGGTGACACGAGGCGAGTCAAACTCAACATCCATTGGGATGACGGCCTCGGCCCCATACACGAGGAAGAAAGGAGTGAAGCCGGTGGATTTGTTCGGAGTGGTTCTGAGGCTCCAAAGGACAGACGACAATTCTTTGATCCAGCAGCCGGCTGATCGCTCCAAAGGTTCGACCAGCCGAGGCTTGATGCCAGACAGGATAAGACCGTTGGCACGCTCGACTTGGCCGTTGGACTATGGGTGGGCAACGTACGCTAGGTCCAGTCGGATGCCCTGTGTTGCACAGAAACAGGCAAGTGCGCCTTTGGCCAAATTTGTGTCGTTGTCGGTGATGATGCTGTGTGGTATACCATACCGGATTGTGATGTTTGCGAAAAATGTCGCAGCAGTTGGGCCATTGAGTTTCTTGATTGGTTTGGCTTTGATCCACTTGGTGAATTTATCTATTGCCACGAGTAAATGTGTCAAGCCTCCTCTGGCTGTCTTGAAAGGGCCTACCATATCCAGGCCCCAGACGGCAAATGGCCAAGTGATCGGAATAGTCTTGAGTGCAGCAGCCGGCAAGTGTTGCTTGGAGCTGAAGCGCTTGCAGCCGTTGCACTTTCTTACCAAATCTTTGGCGTCGTCCAAAGCAGTTGGCCAGAAGAAACCATGGCGGAAGGCTTTGGCGACGAGGGATCTTGAGGCCGCGTGATGGCCACATTCCCCTTGGTGAATGTCCTTTAGGATAGCCATCCCCTTTTCTGCTTCTACACAGCACTGGAAGACGCCCGTTGCCCTTCTTCTGACAAGCTCTTTGTTGACTTTGGTGTACGCTGAAGCTCGGCGTTGAACTTGCCGTGCCAAAGTTTCTTCTGCTGGCAGCTCTCCTCTGAGCAGGAATGTGAGGATTGGCTGTGCCCAAGACGGCGCTGAGACTCCTGTTGCTTCTGCCAGAGAGACCAGGATGGTTGGGCTGGGAGGCGGGGGGTTGGGCTGAGCCGTCTGCTGTGCTTTCAAAGTCCCAGAGCCGTCTGCTGGAGCAGGCGCCTCCTGGCCGCCTGCTGGAGCAGTCCCCGGGCCAGGAACTGGCGCGGCTACAGGTGGTCCATCTGTTGGAGTTGGAGTGTCAAGGCCGCCTGCTGGAGCAGTCTCTGGGTCGGCTGCTGAAGCTGTGAGGCCGCCTGCTCCAGGGTCGGCTGGTATGAAGATTGACTCCGACTCTTGTGAAGGCTTGATAGACGGCTTGCGCATGCATAGAAGAGATACGCCGGCTGGTATTACTTGGCGGGTGGAGCCGATTCTTGCCAAGGTGTTGGCTTGCATGTTGTCGGCTCGTGGTACGTGGAGGAACTCGCAGCCATCAAAGTGTCTACTGATCTGCTGGACAAGGAAGCGATAGCTTGCCATGTTTGCGTCCTTGGCGTCCCAGTCCCCAGACGACTGCTAGACAACCAAGTCTGAGTCACCATAGCACATCACTCGGCGGATGCCAATCTCTTTGGCCATTCGGAGCCCGTGGATAAGTGCCTCGTACCCGGCCACGTTGTTGGAGGCGGTAAAGTTGATCTGCAGGGTATACTTGAGCTTGTCGCCTTTGGGGGAGGTGAGGACGACACCCGCTCCTAGGCCGGTGCGCATCTTTGACCCGTCAAAGTGCATCCGCCAATGAGTTGAGTCTGGAACAGGCAGCAGGTACTGGGTTTTGGCCCAGTCGACGAGGAAGTCGGCCAATGCCTGTGACTTGATGGTGGTGCATGGCTGGTAGAAGATGGTGAAGGGGGCCAGCTCTATGGCCCACTTGGCCACTCTTCCTGAGGCATCTCTGTTGCCCATGATTTTGGCAAGCGGGGCCGTGCAGATGACCGTGATAGAATGCTCTTGGAAGTACTGCTTGAGTTTCTTGGCGGTGAAGTACACGCCGTAGCACATCTTCTGGTAGTGAGGGTAGTTCTGCTTGGAGGCTGACCGTACCTCGCTCAGGTAGTAGAGGGCCTCTGGACGGGCAGGGCTCTACCGTCTTCTGGGCGCTCGACCACAATGACAGTGCTGACCACCCGGCTGGTGGCGGCTATGTACATGAACATGGATTCCTTGTCAGCTAGCGCCGCCAGGACAGGCGGGGTGGACATCAGTCTCTTGAGCTGCTGGAAAGCTTCGTCTGCCTGGTCGTTCCACTCGAAGCATGTGGTCTTCTTCATCAGTTGGTACAGGGGGAGTGCCTTCTCTCCTAGCCGGCTGATGAAGCGACTGAGAGATGCCAGGCACCCCGTGAATCTCTATAAGACGTCTCGCACACGGGTCGGCCGTTCCATTCTCTCAATGGCCTTGATCTTTGCAGGGTTGCACTCGATGCCGCGTTCGGATACCAGGAAGCCGAGGAGTTGGCCGGCTGGCACCCCGAAGACGCATTTCTTCGGGTTTAGCTTAATCCAAAAACGGCGCAGGTTCTCAAATGTCTATTGGAGATCCTCCAAAAGGGTTCCTCTCTTATCCGTCTTCACCATGATATCGTCCACGTAAACGTGGGTGTTTCTGCCAAGCTGCTTGAGGAGACACTTCTGCATGCAATGCTGAAAGGTGGCGCCGGCATTTCTCAAGCCGAACGTCATGGTCAGGTAGCAGAAGGGCCCAAATGGCATGAGGAAGGCGGTCTTCTGGCGGTCGGCCAGATCAAGCTTGATTTGGTGGTACCCAGAATAAGCATCAAGGAAAGACAACAGCTCGCATCCGGCTGTGGAGTCGATCACTTGATCTATTCGCGGCAGAGCAAACGGATCTTTAGGGCAAGCTTTGTTGAGGCTGGTGCAATCAATGCACATACGCCATTTGTTGTTCTTTTTCAACACTAGGACTGGATTCACAAGCCACTCGGGGTAGAAGACTTCCATGATGAAGCCGGCTGCTAGCAGGCGGGCAACCTCCTCCCCAACGACTCTTCTCTTCTCTTCGGACAGGCGACGTAGCGACTGTCTGACAGGCTTTGCATCTTCTCTTACATGGAGTTTGTGCTCGGCGAAATCCGTCGGGACACCCGACATGTCTTTGGGGGACCATGCAAAGATGTCCCGATTCTCATGGAGGAAATCGACGAGCTCGCTTTCCTATTTGCTGTCTAGGTTTGACCCAATGATAGCAAATCGCTCAGGGTGGGATGGGTCCAAGGCAATCTTCTTCGTCTCCTTGGCTGGCTGGAACGAGCCTTGCGGCTCTGCCTCCCTAGGATCGGCTGGTATGGCCGGCTGCTCGCCAGCCATTGCCACCAGCCGGTCCAGGCGGCACTTTTCCTCAGCTACGACAAGGGACTTTGCCAGGCGGCTGCTGGCTGTTGCGCATGCGATGGACTTCTCGTAGTCCCCGACTATGGTGATTATTCCCTTGGGGCCCGGCATCTTCATCTTGAGGTAGGCATAATGGGGTAGTGACATGAACTTTGCAAGAGCTGGCCGGCCCAAGATTACGTGATAGGGACTTTCCAGGTTCACCACTTCAAACCAGACCGGCTCCCTCCGGAAATGCATCTTGTCACCAAACAAGACATCGATCCTGGCCTTGCTGATTGGTGAGCAAGAGAGGCCTGTCACAATGCCATGGAACACGGTCCTGGTAGGCTGAAGCTGCCTCTCTTTGATGCCCAACTTCTCCATGGTGTCACGGTACATGATGTTGATGCTGCTGCCGCCGTCTACCAGCACCCGAGAGAAACGACAGGCCCGCCTGTTAGTGGAGAGAGTGGCATCCAGGACCAAGGCATAGGCCCCTGGCGACGGCATGACAGCCGGGTGATCCTCTCGGCTCCAGCTGACAGGCCTCTCAGACCAATGCATGAATTCTAGGTCCTTGACGGCAACATTGTTGAATTCTCTGCGCTGTTGGCGCCGGCTGTGCCTATCGTCCGTCTGGCTGGTGAAGACAACATAGGCTCCGTTTTCTTCTGGGAACTCGTCCTGGACCTGGCCGCCATGGCGGGCAGCCGGCGGACTAGGAGGCGGGGCCGGCTGCCCAGCAGGCGGCGGTGGCAGAGCTTCTCCCCTCGCGATTCTTGTGAGCCAATGACACTTTCGTGTTGTGTGGTTGGAAGGCTTCGCGCCACTGTGGAACTTGCAGGGGGCGTCCAGAGCTTGGTCAAAGAAGAAAGCCAGCTGCCAGACTGGTTTGCCGCCCTTCTGGCGCTTGGGTCCTGCTTGAGCTTCTGGCTACTGGCCGTCGACCGCTGCCACCAGCCGGCTGTTGGAAGTCGGCGCATGGGTCTTGCGTTTCTGGTCACTTGTCTGCTGGCGCCGGCTGGACTCTCCCGCCGGCGTCTTGGAAGTTGGAGGAGTCATCTTGCCAGAAGCATCCACTTGTAGCTCGGTCTTCATGGAGGAGTCAGCGGTGGCGTACTTGTCTGCTATGCTCAGCAGTTCATCCAATGTGGCCGGCTCGTCACAAAGGAGCCTGTGCTTGAGTAAGGTGCCTTCTCTTCACCCGGCCATGAAATACTCGATGGTTTGTACCTCATGCACTCCTTCACAAGAGTTTTGCAGCTCTGCCCAACGCGTTAGATAATCGCGGGCCGACTCGTCTGGGCCTTGGACACACAGGGAGAGCTGACGCGGCTTGGGAGGACGCTTGTAGGTGCTGGTGAAGTTGCGAGTGAAGGCGTCGGTGAAGTCCGGCCACCCGTTTATGCTATTGGGTTTGAGGCTGTTCAGCCAGGTCCGAGCCGTGCCCTGGAGCATAAGGGGCACATACTTCACCGCAACGCGTCTGTTGCCGGTAGCTATGCTGACGGCTGTGGAGTAGTCCACCAGCCAGTCCTCTGGTTTCACTGATCCGTTGTACTTGGGGGTATCTCTGGGGAGCGAGAAGCCCTTGGGAAAAGGCTCATTGCGGATACGAGGGCCGAAGCAGGCCGGACCGAGGTCATCTTCTTCTTCGACCGCCTGGGACCGAGCCAGACGGTCCAGGCGGTGGCGGGTGTCATTCTCCCCAACCCCCTCGCGGCGGCCCAAACGGCCCGCCAGAGAGGGGTGGTCAACAGGCGGAGGAGGCACATGCCTCTCCCGCCTGGGAGGAGGCGGATGTTCCCCTCGCCGTTCTACGACCCTTGGGCGGCCGTCTTCGTCGCGCTCGATGGTGACGTGAGTCTGCCGGCTGCGGCTGGCAGCCGGCTCTGAGTCTCGCCGGTTGGTGGCGCCGACTGTTGGAGAGCGAGACATGGCTCCTTGCTCCCGCCGAAAAGGGCGGTTGTCTGCGTGCGCGCCGGCCTCCGATACCCGGCGAGCAGCGTCGAGGAGCTGGCGGGCGCGCTGAGTCATGCAACAAAGCTCGTCTCCCTCCAAGTGGCCCATCTCATTGACTGCCGCCTGGACAGCCCTTAGGTTCTCCGATGAGGTGAGGTACACAGGCCGCGGCCCCCCCAGCATGTCTGCTAGCAGTCCGCCGCGATCACGGATGGCGCCGGCTCGGCTAGGCTCGCCAGCAACCGGCGTGCCACAAATGGCACGGTCCATCTCGCGGCGGTAAGCTTCGGTGAGGCGTCGGGAGGCAGCCAGTTTGTTGGCGTTATCGAGGAGCGAAACGCGGAGTGCCTCTAACGCCTCGCCGTCTTCCCCCGACGCGACAGGAGCGGCGAGGTGCTGCAGAGCAGCCTCGAGCGGGTCTGGACCCGCCCTGCTGGATGGTTCGTCGTGGTCGGTGACGAGCACCTCCATGAGGGCGCCGATGGTACGGCCGGTCGGAAGAGCGGGGACGGGGTCGTTCATGATCACCACGTGCTCGGGGAAGGAGTCTACGGGCTCCACGCCGAGGTCGATGATCATGTCTACGGGTGGATTAGAAGAGCCTACTGACTCCACGTCAGAGGCGCGCTCGTCAACGATGTGGAGCTTGTCGAGGAGCTTGACGAGGCAGCTCTCCGGCGCCACTGGCTCGGCCGTCGGAGAGGGCTCGTCGTGGATGCGGACGCCGCCGAGAAGGTCGGCGAGCCCGCTATGACACCCAGAGACCAGTGCGCCAGGTGTCAGCTAGTTATTCGTCTTCGTTGCCATGTCAGCTACTTGCGTGTTGCATCTTGCCATGTCATCATGTGTGTTGCATCAGCATGTTTTCGAAACTTGCATCCGTCCGAGTCCCCTCGTCCTTTCCGTTGTCCGTTCTGAGCCCAAACACACTTGCACGTGCCCGCGGTGCCTCCGAATATTAATTTTGTGAGTGGCCGAAAAATGTTCTCGGAATGGGTTGAAACTTGGCGTGTGGTCTTATTATAGCATAGGTAGACCGCCTATCAAGTTTCGTTGCGTTCGGAGTTCGTTTGATAGCCCAACGGATATATCTAGCGGCACTAGTCGCCGGTATAAGCATCGGACGTTTTCGGTCTCCAAAAACCTCCGCGGGCCTCTTCTCTACTCTCCCCACAACCCCTCCTACACAGCCCACCACCTAACCTAGGCCCATCCTACCTCACCTCGCGATCGGATCCGTCGGATCGCGATCGGAGGGCTCAAAAACACCCCTAAACACCCCCATAACCCTAGTTTTGTCTATATAAAGACCCCCCATGCCATTTTGGGCATCCCCTAGGCCTTCCCCTACCTCCAGCCTCTTCCCCCGTATTAATTTCAGCGCCAGGCCCTTGCCCCGCCGCCACCTGGCCACATTAGCCCGCCGCCACCTCACTTCTGCCAAATGGCGTGCTGCCATTGGCCACCGCCGCCGTTTCAGCCGCCTGGGCCAATGGCACGCCGTCGCCTGGCATCCCGAGCACCTCTAGCCGCCAGGCCCGCGGGGAGCCCGCCCTGGGCCGCGACCGGGCCCCGCCGGGCCCGAGCTCCCCAGCTCCTCCCGCTGCTCCCCCCAGCGCCCCGCTCGACTGAGCCTGTGGTGGCCTCAACGCCGGCCACGGAACTTCCCCGTCGGTGCGCCGCCGCTGCTCCCGCCGGTGACAACCACAAGGCGGGCCCCTCAAGCCTCTCCTTCCCTCCTCTGAGCCCGCTCTCCCTCTCACCTCAGCCTCTCCTCGTGCCCCGTAGGAGCCGCCATGGAAGAGCCCAGCCGAGCTCTCCTTCGCCGGATCTCGCGAACCCAGCGCTGCCGAGCCTCCTAGCTGCCGGAAATGGACCCGCCGTGGCTAGATCCGCCCGAATCCGGCCGGGGCCCTTCCATCCATGCTGCCATCGAGCCCCCACGTCGCCGGAATATCTGCCATGGCAAGGCTTCTTCCTCCTCCAGGGACCTAGACAACCCTGTCCAGTCCCGTCCCGGATCCGCGAGCCAAACAGATCTGCTGTACATCCCCGTCCCATTTTTTCGCTGGGTAATTTTGACTAAGTCCTTAAAAATCAGTATTTTGTTGACATATTTGACTAGTGATAACTTTGTGTGTACTTATCCAAACTGAGTGCATGATATGTCAAACTGATCGTGGTGATGTGCTCTACACTTTGTTCCATTGTGCCATGCTTGTTTGACTTCATCTAGATGCTCTAATCTCTGTTGCAAGAGTGCTACTTGTTATAAACTGCTGCTACTTGTTATTTTGTTGCCATGTTTGAGATGTGATAACTTGGTGCATGTTTATCCAAATGGTGCAAATGATATGTCGAAATGTTCATTATGAGATGCTCTACATGTTGGTTGCTGTAGCATGCATGTTAGAGTTCATATTGCCATGTTTATCCCTGTTGCAAAAGTGCAAGTGGCTGTTAGGTTTTGTAACTTGTTACGAGATGCCTAGTTGAGGAGCTCGTTGCTATTGATGTGTTTGTCCCCTTGTCGCATGCTCATATGTTTTAGATTCTACATGATGTGTTCTTTGCTGTGGTGCAAACCAATTGCCATGATATGCCTTGATGTTACTTAAACATGCTTGCAAACATGCCATGCCAACTTAACTGTTTCAACACTTGGTGAAATTTCACAAAGTCTGTAATCTGTCTTATCCTGATGCCATGTTTGCTTGATGCCCTAGGCAATCCATGTTAGTTTTGGGGTGGCCATTGATCATTCCTTGTTGTATATGTTGTTGTCTATCCATTTATGCCCTTACTTGCTCATATGGCTTGCTGTAGCTTATTTAAATCTTGCTCCCAAGTTGCTATAAAATATTACTATCAGGTTTTTAATGTCATGATCAAAATGTTGTAGCTTGTTGCTATTGATCCATGCCTCCTATGGAGTTGCTCCAATGGAGTTGTTTGCTGTAGGATATGTCTGCTTCATGTCCATGCTTCTTATCACCATGTTTGAGTGCTGTAGAGTATATATTTCTTGCCCCAAAGTTGCTATGTGGCTGTTAGTTTTAGCTTTGCATTGTTTCTTGTTTCGTGTGTATCTTTTAGCTCGTTGCTCCGTTTTGGGTGTGCCTTATATGAAACTTGTGTGATTTTGCATGTAGAATCATAATATCATCTTGTTTTCATGTTTGGAGTATGTTTGCTTGATGTTTGGGTGCATCTTGCACCATTGCCATGCTTCACTTGTTTTGCTCATATCTTCTAGGCCGTAGCTCCGAATTAAACAAACTTTATATGAAACTTGACTAGATTTTCGTGTAGATCATCATGGTGCATGTTAAATTGCTGTTTAACAACTTTAACTTAAGGTTTGTTCAGATCTGGACTAATTGCGAATTATGCATATGAGGACTTACCAGATTTGTCTTATGTAGTTTCCGGCCTCATTTAAACTTGTTGACTTGTGTTGTTTTTCTGTGCTTCCTACCTTGCCATATATTGATTCATGTATAGACTTGTCATGCATCATACCTTGCCATGTATTGCATCATATATAGACTTGTGTTGTTTTTCTGTGCTTCCTACCTTGCCATATATTGCTTCCTGTATAGGCTTGTCATGCATCATACCTTGCCATGTATTGCATCATATATAGACTTGTGTTGTTTTTCTGTGCTTCCTACCTTGCCATATATTGCTT
>LR738710.1:179960656-180053606 GCA_902687465.1 Secale cereale
CTTGTCATGCATCATACCTTGCCATGTATTGCATCATATATAGACATGTGTTGTTTTTCTGTGCTTCCTACCTTGCCATGTTTTGCTTCCTGTATAGACTTGTCATGCATCATACCTTGCCATGTATTGCATCATATATAGACTTGTGTTGTTTTTCTGTGCTTCCTACCTTGCCATGTTTTGCTTCCTGTTTAGACTTGTCATGCATCATACCTTGCCACGTATTGCATCATATATAGACTTGTGTTGTTTTTCTGTGCTTCCTACCTTGCCATGTTTTGCTTCCTGTATAGACTTGTAGTGCATCCTATATAGAGCTGTCTTGCATCATACTTGGTTGATCATATTGTCATGTCTCATGTGGTGTGTTTACCATGTTGCTTGCTTCTTCTCGTTAGTGCTTGTTCCGTTGCGTTCGTGAGGATTCGTTCGTCTACCCGTGGTTCTTCTTCAAGGCTTCTTCTTCGTCTTCTTCATGGATCCGTTCTTCTTCCTTGCGGGATCTCAGGCAAGATGACCATACCCTTGGATACCTTTACTATCATTGCCTTTGCTTAGTTGTCTCGATGCTATCGTTATATGTCGCGATACCCATCATTATTGTCAGCCTCTCCTTGTTGCCATGAAACCTCTAACCTTTGAAACCTTCCTAGCAAAACCATTGTTTGGCTATGTTACCCACTTGCTCAGCCCCTCTTATAGCGTTGTTAGTTGCAGGTGAAGATGAAGTTCCTTCCAGGTGGGAACTTGTGTTGGAATATCACAATATCTATTATTATTATTAACACACCTATATACTGGGCATGGGTGGAAGGCTTGGCCTTTTGCTCGGTGTTTTGTTCCACTCATGCCACCTTAGGCGCCGATAAACCGGCATTATGTTCCTTGATTTTGCGTTCCTTACACGGTTGGGTATATGGGGACCCCTTGACACTTCGTCTTTGAATAAAACTCCTCCAGCAAGGCCCAACATTGGTTTTAATTTGCTCATAATAAAAACTTAATTAATTAATTAATTGCATAGGGAGTTAGCGCTACCCGAGGTTTCTTCTACATACAGGGGGGACAGTGCTGATGGTGTTGGTCCCAAACGGGGGTTCTGTGGGGCCGCCACGAGGAAACTCGAGGTATCTGGTATAACCTGTAGAATCGCCCATCGGATCGTGGCCTGAGACGAGATACGCGCGGCTACTATCAGGGTGTCGGCACGCCGGGAGGTCTTGCTGGACTTTTTTTTTACCATTGTCGAAATGTCTTGTGCACCGGGATGTCAAGCCTGATCGGATTTCCCTAAGATAAGGGGTGATAATATTATATCTATCACTTCAGCTGATCGTGAGATCTTGTGATGGGCTAAGTTGGGACACCCCTGCAGGGTTATGATCTTTCGAAAGCCGTGCCCACGGTAATGTGACAGATTGGAATTTGTTAATGTCCGGTTGTAGAAAACTTGACAGAGGATCGAAAGTAAAACACACAACTGTGTGAGTAACCCTGACTGTCTCTTTCACTTTGAGAAGAGAACACGGTGGGGTTATGTTTGACTCGTAGGTAGTTCAAGATCTTTGGCGATCATTACTAGTTTGCGACCGTTTTGCATAGATGCTCATCTTATTCTTGTACTCGTAAATTAGCCACCATACATTTGCTTAGCCGCTGCTGTAACCTCACCACTTTACCTCTTCCTACCCATTAAGCTTTGATAGTCTTGTTACCCATGGTTATGGGATTGCTGAGTCCTCGTGTCTCACAGATACTACAACAACAGTTGCAGGTGCAGGTTTCTGATGACTTGACGTGAGAGCGTTGTTCTTTTGTTGGAGTTCTTCTTCTTCAGTCTTGGGTTAGGTTCCGGGTCGGCATCCTGGGATAGTAGATGGATGTCGTTATTCTTTTCATGTTTGCATCCGTAGTCGGATGCCTTGTATTGTTGTTGTATTCATGTGACTTGTATGTTTTGTTGTATCCCCCATGTATGTATGTAATGGTATGATGTAATGATATCCATCTTGCTAAGCGCCCGAAATGCGGTTGTGCCCCAATCACGTAAGTGTCACATGATCGGGATACAATCGTATCTTGGGCCTGATAAGTTGGTATCAGAGCCTCGACCGACCATAGGAGCCCCCTTGATTGATCATAGTTTGGCCCTTGTCGAGTCTAGCAGAAAACTTTTTCAGAGTCTAGTTATGTCGGAGAGTAGGAATTCTTGTTACTCCTCAGTCCCTTCGTCGCTCTGGTGAGGAATCTTGATGTAGGTGTTTTGAATTACCCCTCTTCCCTTCAAAATTTTTAGGATCACGTGGTTAGTTTTCGTTCGTTGCGTTGTTAGTTCTTTCATCTGGTGCATCTCTCGTCAAGTGGATTCAACCCTCTTCTTCTTTGCAAGTCCAACCCCCAGTTCTTTTCAACCGACGGTGTTTCCCCGTCTGATGTTGTCTTCTTTTCCCACCCGCCCACCCTTTTGCTTCTCGGACCGGAGTCCGTAATCGAGTATCCATCCTACTCGTATGAATCCTCTGCATTCTTCCTCAATTGTTTCAACCGGTGATTTCTCGTCTCGTTCGTCATTCTTCATCTCTTTTCTTTCCGGTGGTTCCAATTCGATTTGTTATCGGTGTTGATCTTATTCTTTTCCCTCTGCTCAAATGTTTCCAATTGCTCGTTCACATCTTGCCATTTAATTATTCCGGAGTTCCGAAGTCATCTCAGGAGATTTATCCGTGTTCCAATTAATTCGAGGTTTTCACCTCATTCAAGCTTTAAATCGTTCCGGTGCATTATCTCCTTTTCGATCCTTTCCATCGGTGTTTTTCTCTTCGGTGGGCTCATTACCCACAGGTCTTTTCCTAGGATCTTACCCGACTCTTTTATTTTCCGGAGTGTTTCGAAATTCTTTCAAGTGTGACGTAAGAATGGATTCCATCAGTCTTATGTCTTCTCCAAGATCGATTTTAATTCTTTCATCGTTGGTTCAACCTTTCTTCTCTTTGTTCTTTCGGAGTATTTCAAGAATTCTTTTCTTTGTGTTTCTACGAAGGCCATCATGTCAGAAGATTTTTTCGTTCTCAGTTTTCAACTTCGTCCTCCAAATATTCTTCATCGATGCCTCTTCGTTCGTCTCATATTCTTCCGGTGCTTTGTTCAAGTATTCTTTAATTAGTTCGCGATCTCTTCGTTCTCGTCATCCAATTTTTTCTCAAGTGCTTATTCTCCCCGGAGATTCATTCTCTTGTGTTCACTCAATCTCAATTCTTCACGGTGGCTTGTCCTCTCGCATCGTTCAATTTCATTCCTTACGGTGGCCATTCTCGTTCTTCACTCGATTTTAATTCTTCATGGTGGTTCATTTCTTTTCTTCACTCGGCTTCGATTATTAAGGTGGTTCGTTCAACTGTTCTTTTCCGGTGCTATCATATCAATCCATTCATTTTTATTCCAATTCTACCAATGGCTCATGAAGATTTTCGCAAGTCCGCGATATATCCCTCTTTAATCAATTTCAACGCGAATAAGTGATATGCGAATCCATTGCTTCTCATCAATTTAATTGGTGGAGGATAAGCATAACATATATTCTTTTCATCAAGATGATTAATCCTTTCCTTCGGAGTTTATTCTCGATGAATAAATTCTAGCTCCAAGTGCTTTAATCTTTTTCTCCCGGAGTTCAAAGTTTTTCTCGGTTATCTCGTCGGAGGTCCTTTTCTAAATCACTCCAAGGCTTTAATCTTATTCTTTTCATCCGTCATTTCTATATTCATCATCCTTTCGTTACCGGAGTCCTTCGTGGAGGTTCAGCGCAATTCAATTCATTCTTCAAATATTCAACTAATTCTTCTGGAGCAGCTCAAGCATTCTTGTTCTTTTGCCTCTCGAGTGCAAATAATTCTCTGTATTCTTTTGAAGTGGAGTTTTGCATTTCTTTCTTCATTCTCATCTATTCAATATTTTGGTTGCGGCATAATGCACCTCAAGTCTTGAGATGTTTAAATAAGTCCACATCAAGCTGATTCTTTCGTTGTTGATTTTTCAACGACTCCGTTCAATCCTTCCTTCTAAGGATGCTCTCAAGTCAATCGCGCTCGAAGTTATCATCTTCTTCTCCATTCTTTTAATTCCATCATTTCAATTCTTCCGGAGGCATTGTGTTGTTACTCTCGTCGAGTATCGTTTCATCTTTCCATGTTCTTGTTCCATTCCATTCATATTCAACCGGTGTGCTATTTATTTCAGTTTCAGCCGGAGTGCTACCCGAATTCTTTTGTTCGAATTCTTTTCTATCTCTTATTAACCGGAGTGGTTTCAAATTCATTCTCGTTACTTCAGTCATGTTTCGTGCCTTTCAACCTCCTTGATTCTCGTTGTATAACTCGCTCGTCTTGTGTAACGAAGTCCTTGCAACTTTGTTCTTCTCCGTTGCATTCTTCTTTCAAGTGGCTCAACCTCTTGAGGTTCTTTGAATTCACTTTTTTGTCCTCGAAGAACCTTGTTCTTCCTTTTCTCTTCCATCTCGTTCCTAAGATCTCGGGACGAGATCTCTTGTTAGTAGGGGAGTGTTGTGACACCCCGAGACCGGTGCGCCAGGTGTCAGCCAGTTATTCGTCTTCGTTGCCATGTCAGCTGCTTGCGTGTTGCATCTTGCCATGTCATCATGTGTGTTGCATCAGCATGTTTTCGAAACTTGCATCCGTCCGAGTCCCCTCGTCCTTTCCGTTGTCCGTTCTGAGCCCAGACACACTTGCACGCGCCCGCGGTGCCTCCGAATATTTATTTTGTGAGTGGACGAAAAATGTTCTCGGAATGGGTTGAAACTTGGCGTGTGGTCTTATTATAGCATAGGTAGACCGCCTGTCAAGTTTCGTCGCGTTCGGAGTTCGTTTGAAAGCCCAACGGATATATATAGCGGCACTAGTCGCCGGTATAAGCATCGGACGTTTTCGGTCTCCGAAAACTTCCGCGGGCCTCTTCTCTACTCTCCCCACAACCCCTCCTACACAGCCCACTACCTAACCTAGGCCCATCCTACCTCACCTCGCGATCGGATCCGCCGGATCGCGATCGGAGGGCTCAAAAACACCCCTAAACACCCCCATAACCCTAGTTTTGTCTATATAAAGACCCCCCATGCCATTTTGGGCATCCCCTAGGCCTTCCCCTATCTCCAGCCTCTTCCCCCGTATCAATTTCAGCGCCAGGCCCTTGCCCCGCCGCCACCTGGCCACATCAGCCCGCAGTTGGGCGTCTGAGCGACACCACATAAAGGGCTTATAAAAGAAATAAACGACAATGAATATCCAGGAGGTAGGACCGTCCCAGGGATACTCAATAACTCAAATAATATAAAGGGTTAGTCCATAATAATAATACTAGTAACAGTCATCATAGGTCATAAGTCATGATCCATGTTTTGGTTTGGTAAACCTTCCTCCGAAGACCGACACTAAGACCGACACTTGACCCATCCCAGACTGTGGTTCTAACCTATGGACACGGTTATTCGAATAGATTTAATCTCTGCAGAGAGTGTACTCTTTACCCACGAGTAACAGATTCCTTTAGTCCATCGAGACTAATTCCGTCTACGGTCTTTTAACTTGAAAACACACCCGACCGCACACACCAGTCTAACTTACCGGTATCTGGAATCACCCACGACACCCGTTAAGCAAAACTTTAAGTGGGGAGGCTACAACCTCGACTAGCATGGGATCGCAAGATTTGTAACACGCACAAACTAGGGAAGCTACCCCCTTCGGCTCCAACCGAAAACATCCATGCCCCCGGAGCAGGTGGCATGCCTACCGGATGCAGCCGGTATCTTCCACCATGGTCTCTCTGCACGATGTGTGCTAGAAAGGGGTTGACAACTTACTGAACCGTACCCTACCCATGGCAGGGACAAGCGGTAGTACGAAACAAGCATGGGGTTTACTGGAACAAGATTCGATCTACGGTCGACTCAGGAGGTTAAAGCATCACTTGTATGATTAGCATAACCAATATATTCCACATCAACAGACGAAACCACCACTCATCATACCTCACCATGCCATACCGGACACCACCATCTCGACGAGGGACTAGGGACAAACTCGTGTCTACACAAGACATCGACTTTCCCGGCTTTCTTCCGATAGGCATGAAAGGCATACGATGGGGATTTCCATCACAAGCATATTAACTTTACAACAGCAAGGAGTCTACATGATGCACTCATGGGTATGATCATAACATCACATAGGAAAATGAATGCATCCATGTCAAGGTGGTGTTGTAATAGTATAAAACAACACACCACAGGTATTGGGCCAGGGTTCAGAATGCTTGCCTACAAGTTGTGGAGAGGCAGAGTGCATTCCAAACTTTTTGAAAGGTTTCTTCCTTCTTCAAAAATCCAATTTAAGAAAATTTGAAATCAACACATAGTTCTAAAACAGTACAAAAAGTTGTTTGGAAAATTTTCAAATAAATATGAAAATAAACTAGACCAAAATTGAGGAACAGCAGAAAAAGAATCAAGTCATTTGGACTTATATTTAAAAAGTTGTAGCCAGTCAAAGTTTAGTCAACATTCTGTTTTTAAATAAAACCAGAAAATAAAACTTTTCGGAGAAGAATACGTGTTCGAGGAAGGGGATACGTACTTTGGTGTTTACGCTTCCACTTAAGCCAGCGCGGGCCGGCCCTAGGTCACTGACAGTGGATCCCTTGGGCCCACTGGTCAGGTTTGACCAGTCATCGCGCTTTCTTCTTCCTCTGTCCGAGCGGGGCGGGGCTCCGGCGATCGCCGTCGACGGGCCACGGCTCCTTGAGGGGTTATGAGGGCGGGGATGGATCCGCCTGTCTGGGGCGGTCCTCCCGGTAGTTGTTAGGTCGGCGCGGGTGGAGGGAATCGCCGGGGGCGAGCTCCGCGGCGGAGGTGGCCTCGGCTGGAATTGGGGGTCTTGGCTACGGTGGCTCCTGGTCGTAGTTGAGAGTATGGGCAGCTCCGCATGAGCAAGGGGAGTCTGGTGGTGGTGCTGGATGGACAGGGGAGGGTCTGCTCGTGGCGAACGGAGCTGGGGTGTGGTGGCAGCCAAACTGGCCAGAGACGAGGAAGACAGCATTCCTGCCGTCGATTGCTAGGTGTTGGGGCATCAGCGAGCTGGCTTGAGGTCGCCTGAGTCCTCGGACGAGCTCGGGGCTCCTATTTGTAGCGTTCTATGTCGGTTTCGCGGTGGCCGGGGATAAGCTCATCGGCGAACCGCCGTTCTGTTGCAGCAGGGTGACGTGGAGGCGGCGGACGCTAGCAGACGGCTCGTGGATAAGCTTGGACTGCTCCAGGGGCAGCTGACGCGCTGGAGTAGCTCGGGCGACACCGTCCGTGGCAGGGGCGCACTGTGGTTGCCGGCGTGCTGCCAAGGCCGTTCTAACGGTGGCACTGTAGGGTGTCAGGGTGGCCCTGTGCTGTGGGAGGGACCAGGGCGTGTTGGCTGCGAGTGGAAGGAACCAAAACGAGCTTGGGGGAGACGGCAGTGGGACGCGGCGACGCGTGCGCACGCACGTGCAAAACACGCGCTCTGCTCGCGCTCCAGGCCCCACGACATCTGCTCGGCAAAATGCCAAGGCCGGCTAGGAGGCTTGGTTGGGGCTGGGGTTTAACAGGTCTAGGTTAGGGACATTTAGAAGTTTAGTGGACAGAGCTACTGGTTCAGTGGATGAAGTTTGTAATGCAAACCAAAAAACATGCCACAACTTGCTGTGCATATAAGGTGTTCGACAGAATGCCATGAGCATCAAGGCAACTCTTGTGGTGGACAAAATCTCCAGACCAGTGTCTCTCTAGGTGTAGAAGATGGTGACAGGGTTAGTTGGGCAAAACTAGAAACTTGCAAGTGTAAGTTTTTGAGAAAATCAATTCTGGACAAAAACTAAAAGCATTATTGCATGGACCAAAAATGTTCCAAATGGTCCAATCTCCTGTACTTAAGGGTTTTAAAGGGAGGACTACAAGTAGGAAAAAGCTCATGGTTAAAAGAGCAAGTTAACACATGGCTGCAGTAGAAAGTGCCAATCTGGACCAGAGAGCAAAAGAGGATGTTTTGCTCAACTTTTTCGAAGAACACCAATGGGTTTTTTCATAAAAGTGTGTAGGGACTTCACATGTCATCCCCAAATTTCGGTGGAATTTTTAAATAAATTTATCTAAGGGTTGTAGTGCAAATGGAGCTTTAAAGCCAATGAAAATACACTTAAGGAATAAAGCTCAGGGAGGAAATAATTATGCAAATAAATCCACTAATAATAGAAGTGTTTTTCTTGGGAGGGTAAACAAGTTCAATAATATATTTGAAAAGTTTTCACTAGGGGTAAAAACTCCATAAATTCAAAAGAAAGAGTGGTTCTAAAACCAAAGAAAAATCCAGAAAATGAAGGGTTTAATTCCCTGGCAAAATTCTAATTTATAAATCAAGGTCAAAATTTTTGGGGTGTTACAACACTACCCCCCTTAAGAAAAATCTCGTCCTCAAGATTTGCTAAAAATTGTTATGAACATCATTACTTCTACTGTCACAAAGTGATTTCACCAAAAATGACCATCTACTCATGCAATAAAACGCGGCTACAGTGAATGGGCAATAAGTGGTGTAAATGTAGTCTGAAATACTGGTGTTGCGTGGAAAAATCTACGGTCGGGTAAAACGAGATATTTCTACTCTTAGCTATAGTGAATTTAGAAATAATTTTCTAAATTCTAAAATACGCTGGTCGCACCCGAGAGCACAGTGCTCTCTCTGGCTGACAGGTGGGCCCGGGGCCCACTGTCAGTCTCTTCTTCTACCTCTGGCTCTCTCTTCTCCCTCTCTCTCACGCGCTTTCCCATGCTTTCTCCACCGGCGATGTCTAGCACGTAGGGCATCTAGGCCGTACTACGGTAGTGCGTGGCGTGCTAGCTGCCGGCGCAGCGTACACTCACCTCGCGGGCCAGTGCGCTGTCGGCACTGCTCGCGGATTCGCCTCTGAACACCGGCGGTCGAGCGACGGGCGGTGCTGTTGGACTCCGCCCACCGTACACCGATCTCGAGCTATAAAAATGATCGAGGTGCTCCTTCTTCTTCCTCCCACCTGGCCTCGCTTTTTCTCCTCCTTCACTCTCCTCCATTTTTGTTTGCAGGAGCTCGGGATGAGGCTATAATGGAGGAGGTGATGCCGGACTGGTGCATGATCCTAGTGTGTGGAGGGTTGGCGGCATTGCTGGGGTTATCCGTACTCTTGTGCGCGATGATCCTCGACGATCGTCATGATGCTGCTGCTCGAGTGCTAGCTCTTCGCGGCGGTGGCGATCACGAGGATTAGGCGCGGGTGTCGGGTGTTAACGGTTGTCAGTGTGCAGAAGGCAACTTGTGCCTGAATAGACTCCCACAAATTTCTCCTCAAGAGACTGTGGTGCGTTAGAGAGGTAAACAGTTAGATGTAACAAGTGTACGTGGATTTGCAATGGGTTGAGTGGTTGGGGGTTGTGAGTCTGCTGTTGCGGTGATGCGCGAAAAATCTATGTCATGCAGAGATATATGTTGCAACAACTCAGGGAAAACAATATCTCACCCCAGGTTTTACCAAGAGCGAAAATTAGTCAAATCAAAAAAATATCAGCAGTAAAAACTACTCCCATTAAGTGAAATTAAATAATTAATTTGGCACACAACTTTAGGATAACACGCACAAGTGGCAACTCATAAAGAAACGCTGGGACAACCAACATAGCAGTGACGTCTAAAAAGAAAATGGTAAATGGACAGGGTCCTGGGAAAAAGTCTCCGGTACAGGGGCACACTCTTCTTCTATCGAAGGAAGCGGATTGACTAGTCGATGAATGCACTTTTCCTGTCCGGGCCTCAGGGGTCTGCCGATGGCAATCCGAGGATTTAAATCGGCGAGGCTCTGGAGGTAACCCATTACTCGCTGGGTCAAACGCTCTTGTGCGATGACATACTGTGTAAGGTTGGCCAGCACTGGGTCTCTCTCAATTCGTCCACCAGGAAAGGATGCTACTTTCTCGGGTGCTGCACGGCTCGGGAAGTAGTAATACCCCAGTTCACTGGCATTGGGCACCGCGAATCAAAGGCGAGTAAGCGCTTCATACGCAGCAGCTTCTTTGGCCATCTGTGGAGTCGGCATAGATTTCCCCACGAAGGAAACTTCTGTTGGGTCTTGGTTTTGGTTTGCGGGAGGGATATGCACTACTGCCCAATATTTCGAGGTGGAAGATGTGATCCTCGATTTGAGCAGCTCGTACTGGGGTGTACGGGTGGCACTCATGGTACTGCAGGTAAAGTCCCACAATATCTTAACAAAACTACCTGGGTTGGCATCTGGAGTTCTTAGATAAATACTAGGGATCGGCATGGCAAAAGAAATGGCAGTGAGAGTGGTGCACATGGTGAGGTATGCTTGGCAAGGTCACGAGGTGGCCTTTTATATAGCAACTGGGCTGGGTTATTAAATCACGGTGAGGGGTAGCTATTTTTCGGTCCTGCTTTATGGGGTCGGGGTCAATGCTACAGATACACACGTCTCGCAAAAGTGATGTATTTACTGTAGGAGTCGTCGGTGTGGTTCTTTGGAAGTTACGCCCGGAATTAAAAGTGCATTTGTACACCGTCATATTCATGCATGGCTACTATAAAGATAAGGACGCTCAAGCAAACAGTATTTACACATGGCAATACAGGGTCACACAACAACAGGGTGTGGACATATTAAGGCTCGGTACTACTCGAGTGATTTAATCTACCTCGTTTATATCTAAGCGACCTTGCCTTGTGGACGCCGAGGCTTCTCCAAGGGCTTCACTGTCAGGGTTAGCTGGAGGGGGCTGAGGAACCGCAGGGTCGGGGCAGTGATGATGACTATCGCGGGGATTGTTGGCCACAATCCCGTTGGAGCGCGTTCCAAACAGGCGACGCATCACTTCTGGGGACACCAAAGCATTTTGGTCGATGGTTGGGGCAGATCTGAAGGACTCGATCGGTTGTCCGAACATCACGACTGGGTTGTCGGCGCCGGGCTCATCTCCTCCTCTTGCCGGGGCTCGGCGAACCAGTTCTCCACGAGCTGCGATCAGATCAAGAGTGATTTGATCGAACAATTCCTCTAGTGCACTTACATAGCGTACCAGATGCAATAATGCAGGATCTGTCTCGTGGTCTCCGTTGGCAACCTGGGGTGGCCTACCATACCCATCACGGCTAGGGTACTAGTAGAATGAGCGACATTTAACTCTAGGCGACAAGTGCCGGAGTTGAACTATAGCCTTTCGAGCAGCTAGTTGGATGGCTTGTGGCTCAAAGGAAGTTGTCCTTCCGGTGAACCTGTAGGGGCGTTCTGGCGACAGACCCCTACCATAGACGTGCACAGTGGCCCAGAATTGACGGCTCTCACTGCTCATGGATCCTTGGTACACAACATATTCTGGGGGCTCTTCTAATGCAAAGGCACGGAGGGTGAGGTTTGCTAGCACGGTCACAAAACCTCCAAGGTTGGTTGCTGTGGTTTCATTGTGAACAATGGGTCCTGGCATTTTAGCTCGGTTTGGGGTAGAGGCTGTGCTGTGCTGGGTTGAGGCTAGTGTGCCCTTTTTATAGAAAAAGGGGACGGAGTCTTCCTTCGCACGCTTGCAGAGGAAACTATTTAGGTGTTGGTCACTGGCGCGTGATCGACGGGATAGGCTAATAGGTTGGGTACTGACTGCCAAAGGTGTCGGTTCATTGTGTGGCTATCTTACACAAGAAGCTTGGCCGGAGTTAGGATAAGGTCTGGTGGGGTGGTTAACCTAGGTTTTTCGACCTGGCTAAGATAGGATTAGCCAATGGTCAGCCTGGCTCTGATACCAAGGTTGTCAGGACCGGGTTTTCGGGATAAATGTCCCAAAAAATGGCCCTTGTGCTCGCCAGCCCCAGGATTACTGTTAGCTGATGAGGCACCACTTGATATAGAAATTCCAAGCAAAAATACAAAATATGTAGTACAAGACCATTTTGGCGTGAGAGTACAACACAAGGTTTCTAGTGGCTAATGGCGGAAGCGGTTTATAGTACATCCGTATCTGTGGGACTCCATTTCCCATGGGAACAGTTGACCAGGTTAACTCCTATGTTCGCGAGTCCGCTATCACCATTGCGTGGGTTCCGGGGCGGTCATCACAACGCTCCTCTCCATGCAAGGAATCTGGCCAAGACAATAGCCAGGGGCAAGCCAGTGAGTACTTTGAATGTACTCGCAAACATTATGAACGCATGTGCAATATAACAGATGATAATCACGCCTGGACATATTCGATATTCACTACGTTGGTCACGGAATGATAATCCATAATGCAAGCAGATTACTCATATGAAACATGAATATGCAACCAGGGAGAAAAATTAAAGCATGCCACAGTCGGGCGTCTGAGCGACACCACCTAAAGGGCTTATGTATACAGAAATAACAAACATGCCACAGTCGGGCGTCTGAGCGACACCACATAAAGGGATTATGCATAAAAGAAATAACATGCATGCCACAGTTGGGCGTCTGAGCGACACCACATAAAGGGTTTATAAAAGAAATAAATGACAGTGAATATCCAGGAGGTAGAACCGTCCCAGGGATACTCAATAACTCAAATAATATAAAGGGTTAGTCCATAATAATAATAATAGTAACAGTCATCATAGGTCACAAGTCATGATCCATGTTTTTGTTTGGTAATCCTTCCTCCGAAGACCGACACTAAGACCGACACTTGACCCATCCCAGACTGTGGTCCTAACCTATGGACACGGCTATTCGAATAGATTTAATCTCTGCAGAGAGTGTACTGTTTACCCACGGGTAATGGATTCCTTTAGTCCATCGGGCCTAAGTCCGTCTACGGTCTTTTAACTTGAAAACACACCTGACCGCACACACCAGTCTAACTTACCGGTATCTGTTATCACCCACGACACCCGTTAAGCGACACTTTAAGTAGGGAGGCTACAACCTCGACTAGCATGGGATCGCAAGATTTATAACGTGCGCAAACTGGGGAAGCTACCCCCTTCGGCTCCAACCGAAAACACTCATGCCCTCGGACCAGGTGCCTACCGGATGCAGCCGGTATCTTTCACCATGGTCTCTCTGTACGGTGTGTGCTAGAAAGGGGTTGACAACTTACTGAACCGTACCCTACCCATGGCAGGGACACGCGGTAGTATGAAACAAGCATGGGGTTTACTGGAACAAGACTCGATCTACGGTCGACTCAGGAGGTTAAAGCATCACTTGTATGATTAGCATAACCAATATATTCCACATCAACAGACGAAACCAATACTCATCATACCTCACCATGCCATACCGGACACCACCGTCTCCACGAGGGACTAGGGACAAACTCGTGTCTACACAAGAGAACGACTTTCCCGGCTTTCTTCTAATAGGCATGAAAGGCATACGAGGGGGATTTCCATCACAAGCATATTAACTTTACAACAGCAAGGAGTCTACATCATGCACTCATGGGTATGATCATAACATCACATAGGAAAATGAATGCATCCATGTCAAGGTGGTGTTGTAATCGTATCAAATAACACACCACAAGTAATGGGCCAGGGTTCAGAATGCTTGCCTACAAGTTGTGGAGAGGCAGAGTGCATTCCAAACTTTTTTAATGTTTTCTTCCTTCTTCAAAAATCCTATTTAAGAAAATTTGAAATCAACACATAGTTCTAAAATAGTACAACAAAGTTGTTTGGAAAATTTTCAAATAAATATGAAAATAAACTAGACCAAAATTGAGGAACAACAGAAAAAGAATCAAGTCATTTGGACTTATATTTAAAAAGTTGTAGCCAGTCAAAGTTTAGTCAGCATTCTGTTTTTAAATAAAACCAGAAAAGAAAACGTTTCGGAGAAGAATACGTGTTCGAGGCTGGGGAAACGTACTTTGGTGTTTACGCTTCCACTTAAGCCAGCGCGGGCCGGCTCTGGGTCACTGACAGTGGGTCCCTTGGGCCCACTGGTCAGGTTTGACCAGTCATCGCGCCTTCTTCCTCCTCTGTCCGAGCGGGGTGGGGCTCCGGCGCCGGCGGCGAGCTCCGCGGTGAAGGTGGCCTTGGCTGGAATTGGGGGTCTTTGCTACGGTGGCTCCTGGTCGTAGTTGAGAGTATGGGCAGCTCCGCACGAGCAAGAGGAGTCTGGTGGTGGTGCTGGATGGACGGGGGAGGGTCTGCTCGCGGCGAACGGAGCTGGGGTGTGGTGGCGGCCGAACTGACCGGAGACGAGGAAGACAGCCTTCCTGCCGTCGATTGCTGGGTGTTAGGGCATCAGGGTGATGGCTTGAGGTCGCCTGAGTCCTCGGACGAGCTTGGAGCTCCTATTTGTAGCGTTCTATGTTGGTTCCGCGGCGGCCGGGGATAAGCTTGTCGGCGAACCGCCGTTCTGTTGCAGCAGGGCAACGTGGAGGCGGCGGTCGCTAGCGGATGGCTCGTGGATAAGCTTGGACTGCTCCAGGGGGCAGCTGGCGCGCTGGAGTGGCTCGGGCGGCACCGTCTGTGGCAGGGGCGCACTGTGGTCGCCGGCGTGCCGCCAAGGCCGTTCTGACGATGGCGCTGTAGGGCGTCAGGGTGGCCCTGTGCTGTGGGAGGGACCAGGGCGTGTTGGCTGCGAGTGGAAGGAACCAGAACGAGCTCGGGGGAGACGGCAGTGGGACGCGGCGACGCGTGCGCACGCATGTGCAAAATGGGCGCTCTGCTCGCGCTCCGGGCTAGCACGGCATCTGCTCGGCAAAATGCGAAGGCCGACTAGGAGGCTTGGTTGGGGCTGGGGTTTAACAGGTCTAGGTTAGGGACATTTAGAAGTTTAGTGGACAGAGCTACTGGGTCAGTGGATCAAGTTTGTAATGCAAACTAAAAATCATGCCAAAACTTGTTGTGCATATAAGGTGTTCGACAGAATGCCATAAGCATCAAGGCATCTCTTGTGGTGGCCAAAATCTCCAGACCAGTGTCTCTCTAGGTGTGGAAAATGGTGACAAGGTTAGTTGGGCAAAACTAGAAACTTGCAAGTGTAGGTTTTTGAGAAAATCAATTCTGGACAGAAACTAAAAGGCATTATTGCATGGACCAAAAATGTTCCAAATGGTCCAATCTCCTGGACTTAAGGGTTTTGAAGGGAGGACTACAAGCAGGAAAAATCTCATGGTTAAAAGAGCAAGTTAACACATGGCTACAGTAGAAAGTGCCAATCTGGACCAGAGAGCAAAAGAGGATTTTTTGCTCAACTTTTTCAAAGAACACCAATGGGTTTTTGCATAAAAGTGATGTAGGGACTTCACATGTCATCCCCAAATTTTGGTGGAATTTTTAAATAAATTTATCTAAGGGTTGTAGTGCAAATAGAGCTTTAAAGCCAATGAAAATACACTTAAGGAATAAAGCTCAGGGAGGAAATAATTATGCAAATAAATCCACTGATAATAGAAGTGTTTTTCTTGGGAGGGTAAACAAGTCCAATAATATATTTGAAAAGTTTTCACTAGGGGTAAAAACTCCATAAATTCAAAAGAAAGAGTGGTTCTGAAACCAAAGAAATATCCAGAAAATGAAGGGTTTAATTCCCTGGCAAAACTCTAATTTATGAATCAAGGTCAAAATTTTTGGGGTGTTATAGATACTTAGAATCCAAAGTGTCAGAGACTTGCCGAGCCACCAAGTCCGAGTCACCAAAACACCTCACCAGGCTTAGATTCATGTCCTTAGCCATCCGAAGACCATGGAGCAAGGCTTCATATTTAGTTGCATTATTAGTACAAGAGAACATCAACCTTAAAACGTAACAAAATTTATCACCTCGTGTGGCAGTCAAGACAACTCCAGCCCCAAGCCCTCCAATTGCCTGGACCCATCAAAGTGAACGGTCCAATATGTGTGGTCCGGCTTCTCTTCACGCGTCTGCAACTCTGTCCAATCATTGATGAAATCCACAAGTGCTTGAGACTTGATGGCTGTGCGAGGCATATACTTCAAACCATGAGATCCAAGCTCAATGGCCCACATGGCTACCCAACCCGTGGCTTCTTTGTTTTGAATGAAATCCCCTAAAGGAGCAGAGCTGACCATAGTGATAGGATGACCCAAAAACTATTGCTTGAGCTTTCGGCAAGCCATGAACACCCTATACACAAGCTTCTGCCAGTGTGGGTACCTCTGGTTGGATTCATCAAGCACCTCACTGATGTAGTAAACCGGCCTTTGAACCGGATGCTCCTTGCCTAACTCCTTCCGTTCCACCACAATAGCTACGCCGACAGCCCGGGCATTGGCAGCCACATATAACAACAATGGCTCCTTATCAATAGGAGCAGCAAGGACTGGCGGTTCAGCTAGCCGTCTCTTCAAGGCTTCAGACGCTTCATTAGCAGCGTCACTCCAAATAAATTTAATCTGTTTTCTTCATCATCTGGTATAGTGGTATAGCCTTTTCACCCAAACGGCTTATGAAGCGGATTAAGGCTGCAATACGACCCGCCAGAAGCTGAACATCGTTGACACACGTCGGCTTAGGCAAGGAAGTAATGGCCTTGATCTTCTCCGGGTTAGCTTCAATGCCTCTGTTAGAAACCAGAAAACCCAAAAGCTTACCTGCTGGCACACCAAAGACACACTTGGCCGGGTTAAGCATCATCTTATAGACCCGGAGATTGTCAAAGGTCTCTTTCAAATCATCTATCAAGGTTTCCTTCTTCCTGGATTTCACCACAATATCATCCACATAAGCATGAACATTGTGCCCAATATGATCATGAAGGCAATTCTGCACACATCGCTGGTAAGTCGCCTGGGCACTCTTGAGCCCCAAAGGCATAGACACATAAAAGAAGGCTCCAAAAGGAGTGATGAAAGTTGTCTTCTCCTTGTCCTTAACCGCCATCTTGATATGATGATAACCGGAATAAGCATCCAAAAAGCTCAAACGCTCACAACCTGTTGTAGCATCAATAATCTGATCAATATGGGGAGAGCAAAAGGATCAGCTGGATAGGCTTTGTTCAAATCTGTGTAATCACACACATACGCCAAGTACCATTTTTCTTATGCACCAGCACCGGGTTAGCTAACCACTCAGGATGAAAAACTTCAACAATGAACCCAGCCGCCAAGAGCCGGGCAACTGCTTCACCGATGGCCTTACGCCTCTCTTCATTAAAGCGACAAAGGAATTGCATGACCGGCTTAAACTTTGGATCAATATTAAGAGTGTGCCGAGCAAGTTCCCTTAGTACACCTGGCATGTCAGAAGGTTTCCATGCAAAGATGTCCCTGTTCTCATGGATGAACTCGATGAGCGCGCTTTCCTATTTCGGATCCAGATTAGCACTGATGCTGAACTGCTTGGATGAATCGCCAGGAACGAAGTCAACCAGCTTAGTGTCATCTGCTGGTTTGAACTTCAGCAAGGGGTCATGCTCTGTGGTTGGCTTTTTCAAAGGGGTCATATCCGCCGGGTCAACATTATCCTTATAAAATTTCATTTCCTCTGTTGCACAAACAAACTCAGCATAGGAAGCACCGCCTTCTTCACACTCCAAGACTATCTTCCGACTTCCATGCATCGTGATGGTACCTTTGTGACCCGGCATCTTGAGCTGCAGATAAACATAACATGGTCTTGCCATGAACTTAGCATAAGCCGACCGTCCAAACAGAGCATGCTACGGGCTCTGGATCTTGACAACTTCAAAGGTCAAAGTTTTTGCTCTGGAATGATGTTCATCCCCAAAGGGTACTTCCAGAGCGATCTTGCCTACAGGATGCGCCGACTTACCAGGCACCACTCCATGGAAAACAATATTGGACGGTTTAAGATTTTTGTCAGTCAATCCCATGCGACGGAAAGTATCATAGTAAAGGATATTGTTGCCACTGCCTCCATCCATGAGTACCTTAGTAAAATTGTACCCCCAACCTGAGGTGACACCACCAGTGCCAGGTGACCTGGATTATCAACCTGGGCGGGTGATCCTCATGACTCCACACAATGGGTTGCTCAAACTAGCGTAAGTAACGGGGAACCGCCGGCTCAACGTCATTCACTGCCCTTTTATGGAGCTTCTAATCCCACTTACATAAACTTGTGGTGAAGACGTGGTACTGCCCACTATTCAACTGTTTCGGGTTACTCTGATACCCTGACTGCTGCTGCTGCTGAGCCCCGTGTCCAGACTGTTGATTATAACCACCTTGATTGCCTTGGCCTTGAAAACCGGAACTAGAACCGCCACCACCGTAACCCGGACTGTGAGAGCCGGGTCCTGACCCGCTGTCTGGTCCATAATTACTCTAAAAAATTGAATTTATGTACTCTTTCATGATGAAGTAATCTTTCCAGAGGTGAGCGGCCGGCTTTTCGCATGTACCATGCTTTGGGCAGGGCTGATTCATCATCTCCTCGAGGTTGAAATTTTGCCCTCGAAACCGAGGGTTTGGCTTTCTCTTATGACGCTGACCATTATTCTGCGTGTTGGTGTTATCCACAAAATCCAAACTACTAACAGCCTTGCGCTTACCATTGCCCCCTGATTCGCCGGGTTATGCTGCTGCCCTTTGGTGTTGCTACTCTTCTTTCCCTTACCCGGCCTTTCCTCATTAGACTCGGGGTCCTTGGTACTATCAGAGTTGGCATACTTGACCAGAGCTGCCATGAGCTCCCCCATGTCATCTCAGTGGCGCTTGAGCCGCCCCAGCTTCTGCTTAAGGGGCATAAAATGATAGTTTTTCTCCAACATTAGAACTGCCGAACTGGCATTGATACGATCTGATGAGTGCAGGATGGCTGAGACCCGGCGTACCCAATGGGTTGTTGACTTGCCCTCTTCTTGGACACAGGAGTACAAATCCACAATTGACATAGGTTGCTTCCACGTGTCTTTAAAATTCTGGATAAACCGGGCTTTTAATTCGGCCCATGATCCAATGGTGTTGGCCGGCAACCCTTTCAACCAAGTATGGGACGTCCCATCCAGCATCATGGTGAAATACTTAGCAGATGCGGCATTGCCAACATCCAGTAGCTCCATTGCCATCTCATAACTTTCAACCCAAGCTTCAGGGGGTTGATCTGCTGTGTAGTTAGGCACCTTTTGAGGGCGCTTGAAATCCTTGGGCAAACGCATGTTCCGTAGAGCCGGCACTAAACATGGCACACCCAAGGTCCTAGAGGTCACGCGTGTCTCCACCGAAGTTGTCGGATAAATCAGAGAATGTTGATGAGTTGCTTGCTGAGCCGCCAGCTCGGCCTCCCGACGTTCTCTGCCCTGGTCACCCAACGCCTGGACATCATTACCAGCGGGCGGCAGGTTAGACCTACGGGGCTGATTGCGGTATCGCTCACTGCTTGACACGGCCGGCTCATCAATATGCCTGCTATAACTCCTACTTGGACGTGGTGTTGAGTGGATACAATCACGACTGTATGAATAAGCCACATGTTGGGCCACATCCGTCTGAAGCAATTCCCCGGCTCATCGTATTTCCATTGCCACCGGCGATTCGCCTCCATTGCCGCATTGCTCCAGCTATCATATTATCCAAAGAGTTAGAATAATGACCCGACGGTGTCCGTACATGCTGAGGCGGAGTAGTATTCAAACGGGGTGGCTCCGTCGTGCGCGGCTGAGTTGGCGCTCCAGCCCCAGGTGCTTCAACCCGGTTTATCTCCGACAGGTTACTGGTCCCCGCTCCAGGCATGTTGAAGATGAAGGAAATATTCCCTAGAGGCAATAATAAAGTTGTTATTTATATTTCCTTATATCATGATAAATGTTTATTATTCATGCTAGAATTGTATTAACCGGAAACTTAGTACATGTGTGAATACATAGACAAAACAGCGTGTCCCTAGTATGCCTCTACTAGACTAGCTCATTGATCAAAGATGGTTATGTTTCCTAACCATAGACATGAGTTGTCATTTGATCAACGGGATCACATCATTAGGAGAATGATGTGATGGACAAGACTCATCCGTTAGCATAGCACTATGATCGTTTAGTTTTTACTGCTATTGCTTTCTTCATGACTTATACATGTTCCTATGACTATGAGATTATGCAACTCCCGAATACCGTAGGATCACCTTGTGTGCTATCAAACGTCACAACGTAACTGGGTGATCATAAAGATGCTCTACAGGTGTCTCCGAAAGTATTCGTGGTGTTGGCATAGATCAAGATTAGGATTTGTCACTCCGAGTGTCGGAGATGTATCTCTGGGCCCTCTCGGTAACACACATCATAATAAGCCTTGCAAGCAAAAGACTAATGAGTTAGTCACGAGATGATGTGTTACGGAACGAGTAAAGAGACTTGCCAGTAACGAGATTGAACTAGGTATAGAGATACCAACGATCGAATCTCGGGCAAGTAACATACTGATGACAAAAGGAACAACGTATGTTGTTATGCGGTTTGACCGATAAAGATCTTCGTAGAATATGTAGGAGCCAATATGAACATCCAGGTTTCGCTATTGGTTATTGACCGGAGATGAGTCTCGGTCATGTCTACATAGTTCTCGAACCCGTAGGGTCCGCACGCTTAACGTTTGATGACAATCGGTATTATGAGTTTATGAGTTTTGATGTACCGAAGGTAGTTCGGAGTCCCGGATGAGATCACGGACAAGACGAGGAGTCTCGGAATGTCCGAGACATAAAGATTGATATATTGGACGACTATATTCGGACACCGGAAGTGTTCCGGAAAAGTTTCGGATTTAACTGGATTGCCGGAGGGGGTTACCGGAACCCCCTTCGAGGGGGGATGGTCCATAGTGGGCCTTGAGGAAAGGAGAGAGGCAGCCCATAGAGGCTGGCCGGCGCCCCACCTAGGGATCCTAGTTGGACTAGGATTGGGGGGGGGGCGCCACCTCTCCCTCTATTCCTTTCCCTTTCTTCCTTCTTGGTGGACTCCTACTAGGAATAGGATTGCAATCCTATTCCTAGTAGGATTGCCCTAGCCGCACCATAGGAGGCCGGCCGGCCCTCCCCTCTTGCTCCTTTATATACGGGGGCAGGGGGGCACCCAAAGACACACAAGTTGAATTGTTCCAGCCGTGTGCGGTGGTCCCCTCCACAGAAACACACCTCGGTCATACCATTGCAGTGCTTAGGTGAAGCCCTGCGCCGGTGAATACATCATATCCGTCACCACGCCGTCGTGCTGACGAAACTCTCCCGTGAAGCTCAACTGGATCAAGAGCTCGTGGGACGTCATTAAGATGAACATGTGCTGAACGCGGAGGTGCCGTACGTTCGGTGCTTGATCGGTTGAATCGCGAAGAAGTTCGACTACATCAAACGCGTCACTTGACGCTTCCGCTTCCGGTCTACGAGGGTATGTAGACACACTCTTCCCTCTCGTTGCTATGCATCTGGTAGATAGATCTTGCGTGATCGTAGGAAAATTTTAAAATACTACGTTCCCCAACAGTGGTATCAGAGCCAGGTCTATGCGTAGATGATATGCACGAGTAGAACACAATGAGTTGTGGGCGATACTAGTCATACTGCTTACCAGCATGTCATACTTTGCTTCGGCGGTATTGTGAGATGAAGCGGCCCGGACCGACATTACGCGTACGCTTACGCGAGACTGGTTTCACCGTTACGAGCACTCATTGCTTAAAGGTGACTGGCGAGTGTGTGTCTCTCTCACTTTAGCTGAATCAAGTGTGGCTACGCCCGGTCCTTGTGAAGGTTAAAACAGCACATACTTGACGAAACATCGTTGTGGTTTTGTATGCGTAGGTAAGAACGGTTCTTGCTAAGCCCGTAGCAGCCACGTAAAACTTGCAACAACAAAGTAGAGGACGTCTAACTTGTTTTTGCAGGGCATGTTGTGATGTGATATGGTCAAGACATGATGAGTTATACGGTTTTGTATGAGATGATCATGTTTTGTAATTTTATCGGCAACTGGCAGGAGCCATATGGTTGTCGCTTTATTGTATGAAATGCAATCGCCATGTAATTGCTTTACTTTATCACTAAGCAGTAGCGATAGTCGTAGAAGCAATAGTTGGCGAGACGACAACGATGCTACGATGGAGATCAAGGTGTCGCGCCGGTGACGAAGGTGATCATGACGGTGCTTTGGAGATGGAGATCAAAAGCACAAGATGATGATGGCCATATCATGTCACATATTTTGATTGCATGTGATGTTTATCTTATTATGCTTCTTATTTTGCTTAGAACGACGGTAGCATTATAAGATGATCCCTTACTAAATTTCAAGGTATAAGTGTTCTCCCTGAGTATGCACCGTTGCGAAAGTTCGTCGTGCCGAGACACCACGTGATGATCGGGTGTGATAAGCTCTACGTTCAAATACAACGGGTGTAAGCCAGTTTTGCACACGCAGAATACTCGGGTTAAACTTGACGAGCCTAGCATATGCAGATATGGCCTTGGAACACTGGAGACCGAAAGCTCGAACGTGAATCATATAGTAGATATGATCAACATAAGATGTTCACCATTGAAACTACTCCATCTCACGTGATGATCAGACATGGTTTAGTTAATTTGGATGACGTGATCATTTAGATGACCGGAGGGATGTCTATCTAAGTGGGAGTTCCTTAATATGATTAAATTGAACTTTAATTTATCATGAACTTAGTCCTCGTAGTATTAGCATATCTATGTTGTAGATCAATAGCTCACGATGTTGCTCCCCGTTTATTTTTTATATGTTCCTAGAGAAAACTAAGTTGAAAGATGTTAGTAGCAATGATGCGGAATTGTTCCGTGATATGAGGATTATCCTCATTGCTGCATAGAGAATTATATCCTTGATGCACCGCTAGTTGACAGACCTATTGCAGGAGCTGATGTAGACGTTATGAACGTTTTGACAAAAGCTCGGTATGATGACTACTTGATAGTTTAGTGCGCCATGCTTTACGGCTTATAACCGGGACTTGAAAAACGTTTTGAACGCCACGGAGCATATAAGATGTTCCAAGAGTTGAAATTAGTATTTCATACTCATGCCCGTGTCGAGAGGTATAAGACCTCTGACAGTATTTTGCCTACAAGATGGAGGAGAATAGCTCAACCAGTGAGCATGTGCTCAGATTGTCTGTGTACTACAATTACTTGAATCAAGTGGGAGTTATTCTTCCAGATAAGATAGTAATTGACAAAGTTCTCTAGTCACTATCACCAAGTTAGTAGAATTTCATGATGAACTATAATATGCAAGGGATGACGAAAGTAATTCCCGAGCTCTTCGCGATGCTGAAGTCGGTGAAGGTAGAAATCATGAAAAAGCATCAAGTGTTGATGGTTAACAAGACCACTTGTTTCAAGTAAAGGGCAAAGGGATAGAAGGGGAACTTCAAGAAGAATGACAAGCAAGTTGTCACTCCCGTGAAGAAACCCAAAGCTAGAACTCAAGCCTGAAACTAAGTGCTTCTACTGCAAAGGAAATGGTCACTGGAAGTGGAACTGCCCTAGATACTTGGCGGATAAGAAGGATGGAAAAGTGAACAAAGGTATATTTTGATATACAGATTATTGATGTGTACTTTACTAGTGTTCATAGCAACCCCTGGGTATTTGATACCGGTTCAGTTGCTAAAGATAGTAACTCGAAACGAGAATTGCAAAATGAACAGAGACTAGTTAAAGGTGAAGTGACGATGTGTGTTGGAAGTGGTTCCAAGATTGATATGATCATCATCGCACACTCCCTATACTTTCGGGATTAGTGTAAAACCTAAATAAATGTTATTTGGCATTTGCGTTGAGCATGAATATGATTTGATCATATTTGTTGCAATACGGTTATTCATTTAAAGTCATAGAATAATTGTTATTCTGTTTACATGAATAAAACCTTCTATGGTCATACACCCAATGAAAATAGTTTGTTGGATCTCGATCGTGTGATACACATATTCATAATATTGAAGCCAAAAGATGCAAGGTTAATAATGATAGTGCAACTTATTTGTGGCACTGCCGTTTAGGTCATATTGGTGTAAAGCGCATGAAGAAACTCCATAGTGATGGACTTTTTGGAATCACTTGATTATGAATCACTTGGTGCTTGCGAACCATGCCTCATGGGCAAGATGACTAAAACTCCGTTCTCCGAAACTGTGGAGCGAGCAACAGAGTTGTTGGAAATCATACATACTGATGTATGCAGACCAATGAGTGTTGAAGCTCACGGCGGGAATCGTTATTTTCTGACCTTCACTGATGATTTGAGCAGATATAGGTATATCTACTTAATGAAGCACAAGTCTGAAACATTTGAAAAGTTCAAAGAATTTTAGAGTGAAGTGGAGAATCATCGTAACAAGAAAATAAGAGTTTCTACGATATGATCGTAGAGGTAAAATATTTGAGTTAGCGAGTTTGGCCTTCAGTAAAAACAATGTGAAATAGTTTCACTACTCACGCCACCTGGAACACCACAGTGTAATGGTGTGTCCGAACGTCATAACCGTACTTCATTAGATATGGTGCGATCGATGATGTCTCTTACCAATCTACCACTATTGCTTTTGGGGTTATGCATTAGAGACAGCTACATTCACGTTAAATAGGGCACCATCTAAATCCGTGGAGATGACACCGTATGAACTGTGGTTTGACGAGAAACCTAAGCTGTCATTTTTTTAAGTTTGGGACTGCGATGCTTATGTGAAAAAGTTTCAACATGATAAGCTCGAACCCAAATCGGAGAAGTAAATCTTCATAGGATACCCAAAAGAAACTGTTGGGTACACCTTCTATCACAGATCCGAAGGCAAGGTCTTTGTTGCTAAGAGTGGATCCTTTCTAGAAAAGGAGTTTCTCTCGAAAGAAGTGAGTGGGAGGAAAGTAGAACTTGATGAGGTAATTGTACCTTCTCCCGAATTGGAAAGTGGAACATCGCAGAAACTAGTTCCAGTGATTCCTACACCAATTAGTGAGGAAGCTAATGATGATGATCATGAAACTTCAGATCAAGTTTCTACTGAACGTCGTAGATCAACCAGAGTACGTTCCGCACCAGAGTGGTATGGCAACCCAGTTCTGGAAGTCATGTTACTAGACCATGATGAACCTGCGAACTATGAGGAAGCGATGATGAGCCCAGATTCCGCAAAATGGCTTGAGGCCATGAAATCTGAGATGGGATCCATGTATGAGAACAAAGTGTGGACTTTGGTTGACTTGCCCGATGATCGGCAAGCCATCGAAAAATAAATGGATCTTCAAGAGGAAGACCGACGCTGACGGTAATGTTACTGTTTACAAAGCTCGACTTGTTGCGAAAGTTTTTCAACAAGTTCAAGGAGTTGACTACGATGAGACTTTCTCACCCGTAGCGATGCTTAAGTCTGTCCGAATCATGTTAGCAATTGCCGCATTTTATGAAATCTGGCAAATGGATAACAAAACTGCATTCTTTAATGGATTTATAAAAGAAGACTTGTATATGATGCAACCAGAAGGTTTTGTCAATCCTAAAGGTGCTAACAAAATGTGCAAGCTCCAGCGATCCATCTATGGACTGGTGCAAGCATCTCGGAGTTGGAATATACGCTTTGATAAGTTGATCAAAGCATATAGATTTATACAGACTTGCGGTGAAGCCTGTATTTACAAGAAGTGAGTGGGAGCACTACAACCTTTCTGATAAGTATATGTGAATGACATATTGTCGATCGGATTGTAGAATTTTTTGGAAAGCATAAAGGAGTGTTTGAAAGGAGTTTTTCAAAGAAAGACCTTGGTGGAGCTGCTTACATATTGGGCATCAAGATCTATAGAGATAGATCAAGACGCTTGATAAGACTTTCGATAAGTACATACCTTGATAAGATTTTGAAGTAGTTCAAAATGGATCAGTCAAATAAGGAGTTCTTGCCTGACTTGTAAGGTGTGAAGTTGAGTAAGACTCAAAGCCAGACCACGGCAGAAAAATATAGAGAGAATGAAAGTCATTCCCTATGCCTCAGCCATAGGTTCTATAAAGTATGCCATGCTGTGTACCAAACATGTTGTGTACCTTGCCATGAGTTTGTCAAGGGGGTACAATAGTGATCCAGGAGTAGATCACTGTATAGCGGTCAAAATTATCCTTAGTAACTGGATGACTAAGGAAATGTTTCTCGATTATGGAGGTGATAAAAGAGTTCGTCGTAAAGGGTTACGCCGATGCAAGCTTTGACACTAAATCTAGATGACTCTAAGTATCAATCTGGATGCGTATTGAAAGTGGGAGCAATTAGCTAGAGTAGCTCTATGCAGAGCATTGTAGACATAGAAATTTGCGACATACATACGGATCTGAATGTGATAGACCCGTTGACTAAACTTCTCTCACAAGAAAAAAATGATCACACCTTATTACTCTTGGGTATTAATCACATAGCGATGTGAACTAGATTATTGACTCTAGTAAACCCTTTGGGTGTTGGTTACATGGCGATGTGAACTATGGGTGTTATTCACATAACGATGTGAACTATCGGTATTAAATCACATGGCGATGTGAGCTAGATTATTGACTCTAGTGCAAGTGGGAGACTGAAGGAAATATGCCCTAGAGGGAATAATAAAGTTGTTATTTATATTTCCTTATATCATGATAAATGTTTATTATTCATGCTAGAATTGTATTAACCGGAAACTTAGTACATGTGTGAATACATAGACAAAACAGAGTGTCCCTAGTATGCCTCTACTAGACTAGCTCATTGATCAAAGATGGTTATGTTTCCTAACCATAGACATGAGTTGTCATTTGATCAACGGGATCACATCATTAGGAGAATGATGTGATGGACAAGACCCATCCGTTAGCATAGCACTATGATCGTTTAGTTTTTACTGCTATTGCTTTCTTCATGACTTATACATGTTCCTATGACTATGAGATTATGCAACTCCCGAATACCGTAGGATCACCTTGTGTGCTATCAAACGTCACAACATAACTGGGTGATCATAAAGATGCTCTACAGGTGTCTCCGAAAGTATTCGTGGTGTTGGCATAGATCAAGATTAGGATTTGTCACTCTGAGTGTCGGAGAGGTATCTCTGGGCCCTCTCGGTAACACACATCATAATAAGCCTTGCAAGCAAAAGACTAATGAGTTAGTCACGAGATGATGTGTTACGGAACTAGTAAAGAGACTTGCCAGTAACGAGATTGAACTAGGTATAGAGATACCAACGATCGAATCTCGGGCAAGTAACATACCGATGACAAAAGGAACAACGTATGTTGTTATGCGGTTTGACCGATAAAGATCTTCGTAGAATATGTAGGAGCCAATATGAACATCCAGGTTCCGCTATTGGTTATTGACCGGAGATGAGTCTCGGTCATGTCTACATAGTTCTCGAACCCGTAGGGTCCGCACGCTTAACGTTTGATGACGATCGATATTATGAGTTTATGAGTTTTGATGTACCGAAGGTAGTTCGGAGTCCCGGATGAGATCACGGACATGACGAGGAGTCTCGGAATGTCCGAGACATAAAGATTGATATATTGGACGACTATATTCGGACACCGGAAGTGTTCCGGAAAAGTTTCGGATTTAACTGGATTGCCGGAGGGGGTTACCGAAACCCCCTTCGAGGGGGGATGGTCCATAGTGGGCCTTGAGGAAAGGAGAGAGGCAGCCCATACAGGCTGGCCGGCGCCCCACCTAGGGATCCTAGTTGGACTAGGATTGGGGGGGAGGCGCCACCTCTCCCTCTATTCCTTTCCCTCTCTTCCTTCTTGGTGGACTCCTACTAGGAATAGGATTGCAATCCTATTCCTAGTAGGATTGCCCTAGCCGCACCATAGGAGGCCGGCCGGCCCTCCCCTCTTGCTCCTTTATATACGGGGGCAGGGGGGCACCCAAAGACACACAAGTTGAATTGTTCCAGCCGTGTGCGGTGCTCCCCTCCACAGAAACACACCTCGGTCATACCGTTGCAGTGCTTAGGCGAAGCCCTGCGCCGGTGAATACATCATATCCGTCACCACGCCGTCGTGCTGACGAAACTCTCCCGTGAAGCTCAACTGGATCAAGAGCTCGTGGGACGTCATCAAGCTGAATGTGTGCTGAACGCGGAGGTGCCGTACGTTCGGTGCTTGATCGGTTGAATCGCGAAGAAGTTCGACTACATCAACCGCGTCACTTGACGCTTCCGCTTCCGGTCTACGAGGGTATGTAGACACACTCTTCCCTCTCGTTGCTATGCATCTGGTAGATAGATCTTGCGTGATCCTAGGAAAATTTTAAAATACTACGTTCCCCAACAGAAGAGGTTCCTCGCATCATAAACCGGGGGTAGATGGCTCCGGTGCCTACTTCTCATGACTTCATTTGAAGCGTTTTGATCCAAGGTGAGCCGGAAAGAGTCCGCCTGAATCCGTTGTGCTTGAGCATCCAAAATAGCTCGCTCCATGGTCATCCTAGCGTTCTCAGCCGCCAGGTCCTCCTTGGCCTTAGCTATCTCATCCCTTAGATTTTCAACATCTACTTTATGCTGCTCTTGATTATCTGGGGTTATCTCCACCCCCATTAATGTCGCCAAAGCTTCCAGTAACTCAGTCAGAGCTTGAGCCGGCGGGCATACAGAGCCGGCAATGCCAGCTGCTGCCGCGGCTATAGAATCAGAGGTCATAACAGCAGCAGTTGCAGATCCAAGTGCCAGTTGTGTACCGGCCATGAAGATCGCCACCCTGCTCGGTGGCTCATAGGGGTCCGGAATACTATCGCCATCGGAATAACCGCCAAGCCAGCCGTCTTGCAGTTGATACATTGAATCGGTTGAGCGGCCGACTATTCACCATTAGAGTATACGACCGTCTCTCAACCAGATGCAGATCCTTCCTCAATTTCCACCCCATGGATATATCGCGCGCTTCACGGCCGATTGAACCCGGGCGGGTCATGCACGCTGAGCCGGCTCGATGATGTCGGTGCAGGTGTCCAGCTTAGGGCACGGTTCGCTGATCTTGCCGATGAAGACGTGGATACCGCCGAAGGGGACCCGGTACCTGTACTCAATTGATCCGGCCTCGGGGCGCCAACCTGCGTCGTCGATGTAGAGCTTGCCGCGACGACTCTTGGTCATCCAGCCCACAACGCATCCCTTGATCCCTTCGAAGTTGCCCTTCAAGAACTCGAAACCACCGCGTGCAGGCTCCACGGTGGGCGCCAACTGTCGTGGGATTGTCACGACAGATGTCCTAGTGCAAGGACTTAGTTGTGGAGCCATCACGCCAGGGTTAGCTTGAAGGGGTTAATCGGTACAAAGGACACAGAGAGTTTATACCGGTTCGGCCCCCTGGCGGTGAAGGTGAAAGCCTAATCTAGTTGAGGTGGTATTGCTAGGGTTTCGATTACCAGGGAGCGAATACGCTTGGCCTAGATTTTGATCTCTTTCTTCCTGTCCTAAACTGCCGCCGGGTGATCCCTTTATATACACAGGTTGACACCCGGCGGTTCATAGAGTCCTCGCCGGCTCATACACTACGTGTCCGGCTCAGTGACTAACTACTCTTGCCTTATAATACAAGTCATACATAAATGGCAGTTCATCCTGCTAGGCCTTAAGTTATCTCTGGGTCTTGGGCCGTCAACAGGCTCGTATGATCCGCCATCTTTATTGTTAAGCTGCCAGGGACATGACCCGGCCCCTCCTGGGCGGTTCATATCCTGCAGTTATATCCCCAACACAAAGGGAAAAGAGAAGGAGGCAACTCAAACTGCTGTTGTTGTATCTAAATCGGGGCCAGCCTCGGGGACCGTTTGCTTTCATTGCAAGGAACATGGACACTGGAAAAGGAACTACATGAAGTGGCACTATAAAAAAAGACACATCTATGACATTATGACCCGTACGAAAACTTTTTCTGTCATGCTTATGACATTTCTATGACGATAATTATGACAAAGACATGTATCATCGTAGATGTGGTGGGCTCCTACTTCTATGATAGAAAATGGGCTTTTCATCCTGGGCTGGCCGGAGATGCACCGGCATGACATTCTTTGTGCCGTCCATGATGGAAATAATAATGGTAGAAGCGAGGGCAAGGAAAATGTCGGGGAGTTCCACGTTATGATGGGTGGTCGGGGACGAGCGATGCACTACGGTTTTATGCGTTTCTCTCGTATAGGTATGCGCGTGTGTGTGAGGCGTTGACTCTAACTGAACTCGAGCGAGGCGCTCTCTTATTGAACCGGAGCGATTGCACTAGCTACATTACTGACCAAGTGATCGATCACTGCTGGTACTTAATGAAGCTGATCGAGACCCCATGTGAGACATAGACAACCGGTGTTGGGTTGCCTCTCGATTAATAGTGATCATTGCTACCGCGCATGATACATAGAATGAGTTGAGACGTGGTGAGTCGAGCCAGTTGGTTGGGTATGGATGAACAGTTCATGGTGGGGGTTGGATTAACAGGACCCCGCATGGTTTCTGTCGGATGAATAGGACCCTGAGGAGGCCGTCACACCCCAACCGATTGGGGGTCGATGAACAGGACCCCATGGAGGCTGGATGAACAGTAGCCCGCGGATGAACAATAGTTGGTGGAGGCAGGAGGAAGCGGCGGTGGATGAACAGTAGCAGGTGGAGGCTGGAGGAAGTCGAAAGTGGATGAACAATAGCGCGTGGAGGCTAGAGCGAGGCAGTAGACGGTGGATGAACAAAAGCCCATGGAGTCCCGTTTTGCGGTACGACACATCTCTTCAGATGAACATGACCCCGTTTCAACCATAGGCGCTCGAACAGAAATCTGTTTCCTCCGTTTGGCGGTACGCCACACCCCTCTTGATCAAGAGGACCCCATTTCACCAGTAGGCACTCGAACAGAAGTCCGTTTCCTCTGTTTTGTGATACGTCAGACCCTTCCCGATGAACACGGCCCCGTTTCGACTGTACACGGTCGAGCAGAAGGTTGTTTCCTCCGCTCTGCGGTATCCCACATCTCGTTTTGGCTTTTTCGTCCAAGCCGATTGGCTCCCGATGAATATGACGTATTTCGACCCAGTCGGTTGCCTCCCGATGAACACGATGATGTTTCTCCATTCCGACCCAGTCGGTTGGCTGTCGATGAACAGGACGCCATTGCTGTACGCACCGTATGTACGCACGTAGCCGTATTTACTTGCTTGCAGCGTGGCTGTACATACGTGTACACGATATAGACGGGACTACATGACATGCTACACCGACGGCTCTACTATGCCACGTGTCTCTCCTTACTTGGACATGGTTCATCGCTGCAAAGAGACCGATCGACCGCTATGAATGTACATGTTCGCGACCACACACATAATGCTATGTATGCTTCGACATGGTGGGTCCCAGCTGTCAGGGGCATCAATATTTTGTGCATGTAATAAGGAGGCACTTCCTTCCGTACAAAGATGTGGCTAGTGGGTCCCGTTTGTCAAGGAAATGAGGCATTACTTTTCCATGTAATAAGGAGGCACATCCTTGCGTGCGAAGATATAGCTGGTGGGTCCCAGCTGTCAGTGAGAGGAACATTTTTTCGCAAAACAAAGAGGCCCTTCCGGTGGGTCCCTGATGTCAGGTGGAGGAATCATTATTTTGCGTGTAATAAGGAGGCACTTCCTTGTGTGCGGTCGTGGACCCAACTGTCAGCATCTCCACATACAGTCATCTTCCAATGGATGTTGTTCCTTGACCAAGCCGTACTGATACGTCTCCAACGTATCTATAATTTTTGATTGTTCCATGCTATTATATTATCCTTCTAGGTTGTTTTAATGGCTTTTATATACACTTTTATATGATTTTTGGGACTAATTTAGTAACCCAGAGCCCAGTGCCAGTTTCTGTTCTTCCCTTGTTTTTGAGTATCGCAGAAAAGGAATACCAAACGGAGCCCAATTGACCTGAAACTCAGCGGAGACTATTTTCGGGCAAGAAGAAGCCCAGGGAGTATCAGAGGAGGACCAGGAGATCCCCGGGCTGCCCACGAGGGTAGGGGCGCGCCCCCTGGGCATGCCTCCCTACCTCATGGACAGCCCGAAGACCCCCTTTACTTGTTCCCGACTCCAACACCCCCTATATATAGAGAAACCTCCAGAAAATAAACTAGATCGGGAGTTCCGCTGCCACAAGCCTCTGTTGCCACCAAAAACTAATCTAGACCCGTTCCGGCACCCTGCCGGAGGGGGGGGGGAATCCCTCTCCGGTGGCCATCTTCATCATCTCGGCGCTCTCCATGACGAGAAGGGAGTAGTTCACCCTTGGGCCTGAGGGTATGTACCAGTAGCTATGTGTTTGATATCTCTCTCTCATGTTCTTGAGATGGCACGATCTTGATGTATCGCGAGCTTTGCTATTATAGTTGGATCTTATGATGCTTCTCCCCCTCTACTCTCTTGTAATGGATTTAGTTTTCCCTTTGAAGTTATCTAATCGGATTGATTCTTTAAGGAGTTGAGAACACTTGATGTATGTCTTGCATGTGCTTATCTGTGGTGACAATGGGATATCACGTGATCTACTTGATGTATGTTTTGGTGATCAACTTCGGGTTCCGTGACCTTGGGAATCTTTGCATAGGGGTTGGCACACATTTTCGTCTTGACTCTCCGATAGAAACTTTGGGCCACTCTTTGAAGTTCTTTGTGTTGGTTGAATAGATGAATCAGAGATTGTGTGATGCATATTGTATAATCATGCCCATGGATACTTGAGGTGACAATGGAGTATCTAGGTGACATTAGGGTTTTCGTTGATTTGTATCTTAAGGTGTTATTCTAGTACGAACTCTAAGATAGATCGAACGGAAAGAATAGCTTCGTGCTATTTTACTACGGACACTTGAATAGATCGATCAGAAAGAATAACTTTGAGGTGGTTTTGTACCCTACCATAATCTCTTCCTTTGTTCTCCGCTATTAGTGACTTTGGAGTGACTCTTTTTTGCATGTTGAGGGATAGTTATATGATCCTGTTATGTTATTATTGTTGGGAGAACTTGCACTAGTGAAAGTATGAACCCTAGGCCTTGTTTCCTAGCATTGCCATACCGTTTGTGCTCACTTTTATCATTAGTTACCTTGCTGTTTTTATATTTTCAGATTACAAAAACCTATATCTACCATATATATTGCACTTGTATCACCATCTATTCGCCGAACTAGTGCACCTATACAATTTACCATTGTATTAGGTGTGTTGGGGACACAAGAGACTCTTTGTTATTTGGTTGCAGGGTTGTTTGAGAGTGACCATCTTCATCCTACACCTCCCATGGATTGATAAACCTTAGGTCATCCACTTGAGGGAAATTTGCTACTGTCCTACAAACCTCTGCACTTGGAGGCCCACAACGTCTACAAGAAGAAGGTTGCGTAGTAGACATCAAGCTCTTTTCTGGCGCCGTTGCCGAGGAGGTGAGTGCTTGAATTTATATCTTTAGATCTTGCAATCGAATCTTTTAATTTCTTGTTTTATCACTAGTTTAGTTTATAAAAGAAAATTACAAAAAATGGAAATAAGGTTACCTCATATGCTACATCTTTTTAATATCTTTCGTGAAAATGATGGGAAGGAAAATTGTGCTCAAGTACTAGAAGAGGAATTACATAGAATGCTTGTCACTAAAAACTTGAATGATGAGCATGATTGCAATGTTGTTAGTGTGAATTCTTCGAATATCCATAGTACTAATGATGATTGCACTAGTCATGATGAAAACATCTCTTATAAGTATGTCAATTTTGTAGAGTGCATAGAGTTTGCAAGTACACACCAAATAGGGAAGATAGATTTTGCAAGAGGCATAAGTATTTAGAAACCAAATGGTTGCAAGAAATGCTAGATGTTTGTGCTAAAAATTTAAATTGTCTTAGCCGTACTTCTGAACTTTGCAATGAACGTGGTCACTTAACTCTCCAATGCAAATTGTTTCATGATCGAATCTTGTCCAAAAATTGTGATGACTTGATTTACCTTGCACATCATAATGAACTTAGTTTGCTTATGTGTTATGAAGAAATCAAACGTAGAACTAAGAATCTTCCAGAATTTGCCCTTGATAAACTTCTTGATTTCGATCTAGAGGAAATTTATATGTATTGTGCGGTGACTTGCATTGAAAATCCTTATATTGCCAATTACATAAAGACAAGAAAACAAATAGGAGATGAAGAGAATACTAATGAAAGGGAAGAGACTTCCCAATATCCTCCTATTATTTCTTATGATGATTCAGGTGACGAGGAGGAGCCTTCTATTCAACCAATCTCATTAATAAGGAGCTCCAAATAGAGGATTAAACCCATACATGATGTGAAGAAGAAAAATAAAAGACGGAGAAGCAAAGATAAAAAGGTATCCCTCCCAAATGATGTTGTTTCTACTACTCATTGTGATGATGATAATTGCTATACTATCGGTGCTATCTATACTATTAATGATGATAGTGATTATGCTTATGATATGAAAAGGCCCAAGCTCGGGGATGCTATGTTCGATGAGAATGACATGTTTGATAATTTATTTGCTGCAATTAATGTTTGTCCCAAGCTCGGGGATGCTACGTTTGATGAAGATGATATTTTTAGTCCCCCAAGTTTTGGTGAGCAAATTTATTATGATGAAAGCATGCCTCCTACTTATGATGATTATTGTGATGATACTTATGCTATAAAAAGAAGTGATGATTATATTTATAAAACTTCTAATGATTATGATTACCCTTTTCCTGAACATTACTCTTTTAATGTGGAAAAAATCTATAGTATTCAAGCCTCTTATGATACTCCCACTATTCCGAATGAGAAGAACTTTGCTTATGTGTAGAGTAATAAAATTTATATGCTTGGGGATCATGACAAGAATGCTTTACGTGATAGTTATATTGTTGAATTAATTCATGATGCTACTGAAAATTATTATGAGAGAGTATCATATACTTGTAGGAATTGCAATAATATCAAGTTTCCTCTATATGTGCTTAAAGTTTTGAAGCTATGCTTGTTTTGCTTTCCTATGATAGTTGATTATTGTTCCCATAAGTTGTTTGCTCACAAAATCCCTATGCATAGGAATCGGGTTAGACTTAAATGTGCTAGTTATATGCTTCATGATGCTCTCTTTATGTTTCAATTCTTATCTTTTATGTGAGCATCATTGAAATCGTCATGCCTAGCTAGAGGCGTTAAACGATAGCGCTTATTGGGAGGCAAACCAAATTTATTTTCTTTGCTTTTGCTTTTGTTTAGGAATAAGTATTGCATCTAGCTTCTGTTTAGATGTGGTTTTGTGTGTTAATTAGTGTTTTTGCCAAGTAGAACCTTTGGGATGACTTGTGTGAAGTTTATGCGATCTTGCTGTAAAAAACAGAAACTTTAGCGCTCACGAGATTGGCAACCATTTTTTAACTAGAGAGTGCTCTTTAGTTGATTCTTTTTTCCAGATGATTAATAGACAAATTTCTCACGTCCACCAATTTATTTCAGAATTTTTAGAGTTACAGAAGTATTCTAAAGTTACGGATTGCTACACACTGTTCTGTTTTTGACAGATTCTGTTTTCTATGTGTTGTTTGCTTATTTTGATGAATCTATGAGTGGTATCTGTCACATCCCTAGCTTGCTTTGCACTTGGACTAGATTGGTTGTTGCATCATGTTTAAATTTTATTTAAACTTGAAATGGGGATGATCAAATCCTAGCGCCAAATGAAGTCAACTAGGGTCAAAAAATAAAATCACTTTCAATGAACCCAAAATGCCCTTTGAAAATGTTCATGATTTCTGATAAAGGTGAAAACCCCTGCCAAAAATGATGAACATATTCCTAGGTCATTCCTGGATTTTTGAATCAATCCATATTGTATTTGAATTGGAGCAAATAAAATCTATAAATAATTCTATAGCTCCAAATGTTTTGATAATAATTGTGGGTCTGTGGAATAACTCAGTTAACATCCACAATAATTTTCAGCATTTATAAATATGGTTTAGTGCCTAAACTAAATCAGAACACAGAAAAAATAGAAAAAGAAACAGAAAACAGGATTAGAGCACAGAGAGAGACAAGCCCACCTGACTTACCAGGCAGCCCAGTTGGATGGCCCAGCACACCACCGCTTCCCCCTCTGTCGTCTTCCTCCTCTTGCCAGTAGGCACAGGGGAAGCAACGCACGACGCCCACGCGCACCGGCACGCAGCTGCCTGCCTGGCCCTTTCGAGGCCTTGTCCTTGCGCTGTTGGAGACACCTCGAGCTCCCCTGGTACTTTCCCCTCACTCTCTGCCTTCTCCCTCGTCCTCTCCCTCGTTCTCCCCTCATCCCCGAAGCCGCCATGGCCGTGCCACCGAGACCACCGCAGCCACCGCTGTCCCCTCGTCATCTCATCGCGCCCAACATCTCCAAAGCGTCTCTCGCTACTTCTACGGGCAAGAACACAAGCCGAGGAGCACCACACCAACGACATCGAGCTCGTCCTCGCCGCCGGTGCCCGAAGATCGTCGACGCCGATTGGGCCGCTCTAGAGCTTACCCGAGCCGGCTGAGCTTCTCATCTGGACCGATGTGAGCTCCTTTCCGTTTTCCCCTGACCCCGTGGTCCATCTCTCGCCGTAGACGTCGTCCCCTTGAGCTCTAAAGCTCGCCGGAGCCGTGCTTCATCGCCGCCGTGATTACGGACACCGTAGCCTGCACCTGAGCTCGTCATCGTGCTCGGGTTGCTCCCAGGAGACGATCGGAGCCACTAGCTCGCCTTGCCGTGCTTCATAGCGCCACTGCCGTCGGCGCCCGAGCTTCGGCCGCTGCCGTTTTGGTCGCCGCCGCCGTTTCCGGTCGCCCTAGCTCCAGCCGCCACCATCGTTGGATGCGGTCAAGCACCACCGTCCCAAAGAACCAAACCGCCACTCGTTTGGTCGCCGAAGGGCGAATCCCGATGCCCTCCGCTATCTCTGGCTCCGCCGGCGACGAGCCACGGCTCAACTCCGGCGAGTTTGACCCGGGTTGACCCAGTTTGACCACCCTGGGTCACTTACGTTGGGGCCCTCCCCACTAATTAACCTAGGTTAGTTAAGTTAAACGCTAATTAATCCAGTTAGTTAGGTTAGTCAACTGACCTATGGGCCCAACCTCTGGGTTAATTAAGTTAGTTAGCTAATTAGCACTAACAGTCTTATTAACTGGCTGTACCACTAACATGTGGGTCCCAGCCGTCAGGTTTGACCTGAGCTGGCGCCTTTGACTTGCTGACATAGTGATGAAGTCAGTCTAACGTCATAAAGCCTTTCTGGAATTTTAAATAAATCAGAAATGATTTATTTATTTCAGAAAATAGTTAAAATTTCTAAAAATCATAGAAATTCAACCGTAGCTCAGAATGAAATAATTTATATATGAAAAATGATCAGAAAAATCCAATCTATCCATCTGTACATGTTTCATGCATGTTTAAACAACTGAACATTGCTTTTAGATCAAAACATGATAATGCACTTAATAAATTCTTAGTTTGACTTTGAAGTTGAACCTTGGTTTCAAAATAGCTCAAACCCTTTTGGTTTTAGTTGCATTAGCTAAATCACAGCATATTGCATGTCATGATCATGCATCATAATGTGCATTGCATTAATCGTGCTCTTCCTTGTTTGCCGGTATTTGTCCCCTCTGAGTGGACGACTTTCCGACGATGTCATTGATGACACCAATGAAGAATTATACTATCTCTAGAAGTGCCAGGCAAGCAGAACCCCCTTGTTCATTCCGATACAATCCCACTCTCTCGCTCCTGCTCTCTTTTATTGCATTAGGACAACAACGTTTCAACTGTTACATGCTGTGGTAGTTGACCCCCTTCCTCTGCATGACCTGTCATTGCCACAGTAAATAGTTGAAACCCACTAGCATGAGTAGGAGTTGTTTGAGCCATGATGTGCCTACTCATTCATGTTTGCTTGTCATGCCTGCTATTGCTTAGAGTTGTGTCGGGTCTGATTCATCGGGGATGAATTGGAATGGTGATGAACATGTCCTACTGTGGGTGAGCTAAGTGTGTGAACACGATTTGGTACAACACATACTTGCATGTTATGCGTACGTGTAATGTGTATTGCTATGTGTGGGATCCGACACCTAGTTGTTTACCCTTGGTAGCCTATCTTATGGGGAAATGCCTCCTAGTGCTTCCACTGAGCCTTGGTAGCTTGCTACTGCTCTGGAACACTTAGGCTGGCCGGCATGTGTCCTTCTTTGTTCCTGTGTCTGTCCCTTCAGGGAAATGTCACGCGTTGTTCCTTTAAGTCCTTCTAGCTTGCTACGACTTGGGTTCATACGTTGATGACCGACACGTTCGTTGCTGGGTCATGTATGTCGGCAACCTTCAAGCGGAAGCCTGGCGAGGGAGTCGGCCACGACCTGACTAACCACACAAGTCTCTAGTTCAGGTTTATCGCCTATTTGGGTTCCATCCGCAAGGAGATCCGGCCGGGGTGTCCCTCACGGCCCCAAACGATGTGAACGGGGTTCCCAAGCCCACCTCGACGGATGGATCTACGATTGGTACATCGTGCCACAGTGCCTAGTTTGTCCCAAGCCCACCTGTATCGGGTGCCACTTCGTAGACTACTAACACTACCTACAAACACCAGAAACTAGTTGCAACTCCTGGACAGAGATCTAGTTGATTAATAAGTCGAGAGGGGCACTTAAGCATTCCAATGTGTGGTAGTAACTAGTCATTCGACAACTTACACGGAACTCAGTTCTTAAGGTCGGTTCCAGTGAGACAGCCCACCATGTACTCCTACATGGCCTCTCACCGCTACCTTTACCAAATCATGTTCACACACTTAGCTCACCCACAGTAGGACATGTTCATCACCATTCCAATTCATCCCCGATGAATCAGACCTAACACAACTCTAAGCAATAGAAGGCATGACAAGCAAACATGAATGAGTAGGCACATCATGGCTCAAACAACTCCCACTCATGCTAATGGGTTTCAACTATTTACTGTGGCAATGACAGGTCATGCAGAGGAAGGGGTTCAACTACCGCAGTAGGTAATAGTTGAAATGTTGTTGTCCTAATGTAGTAGAAGAGAGCAGGAGCGAGAGAGTGGGATTGTATCGGAATGAACAAGGGGGTTCTGCTTGCCTGGCACTTCTGGAGATAGTATAATTCTTCTTCGGTGTCATCGATCACATCATCGAAACGTTGTCCACTCAAAGGGGACAAATACTGGCAAACAAGGAAGAGCATAATTAATGCAATGCACATTATGATACATGATCATGACATGGCAATATGCCATGATTTAGCTAATGCAACTAAAACCAGAAGGGTTTGAGCTATTTTGAAACCAAGGTTCAAGTTCAAAGTCAAACTAAGAATTTATAAAGTGCATTATCATGTTTTGATCTAACAGAAAGGTTAAGTTGTTTAAACATGCATGAAACCAATACAGATGGATAGATTGGATTTTTCTAATCATTTTTCATATATAAATTATTTCATTCTGAGCTCCGGTTCAATTTCTATGATTTTTAGAAGTTTTAACTATTTTCTAAAATAAATAAATCATTTCTGATTTATTTAAAATTCCAGTAAGGCTTTATAACGTCAGAGTGAAATAATCACTACGCCAGCAAGTCAAAGGCGCCAGCTCAGGTCAAACCTAACGGCTAGGACCCACATGTCAGTGGTACAACCAGTTAATAAGACTGTTAGTGCGAATTAGCTAACTAACTTAATTAACCCAGAGGCTGGGCCCATAGGTCAGTGACTAACCTAACTAAATGGATTAATTAGTGTTTAACTTAACTAACTTAGGTTAATTAGTGGGGAGGGCCCCACACGTCTGGGACCCAGGGTGGTCAAACTGGGTCAACCCGGGTCAAACTCGCCGGAGTTGACTTGTGGCTCGTCGCCGGTGGAGCCAGAGACGGCGGAGGGCGTCGAGTTTCGCCCTCCGGCGACCAAACGAGCGGCGGTTTGGTTCTTTGGGACGCTAGTGCTCGTCCGCATCCAACGGTGGTAGCGGCTGGAGCTGGGGTGGCCGAAAACGGCGGCGGCGACCTCAACGGCGGCGGCCGAAGCTCGGGCACTAACGGCTGTGGCGCTATGAAGCACGACAAGGCGAGCTAGTGGCTCCGTTCGTCTCCTGGGAGCAACCTGAGCATGATGACGAGCTCAGGTTCAGGCTACGGTGTCCGTAGCCACGGCGGCGACGAAGCACGGCTCCGGCGAGCTTCGGAGCTCAAGAGAGAGAGATGGACCACGGGGTCAGGGGAAAAACGGAGTGGAGCTCACATTGGTCCAGAAGAGAAGCTCAGCCGGCCCGGGGAAGCTCTGGAGCGGCCCAATCGGTGCCGACGATCTTCAGGCACCGGCGGCGAGGACGAGCTCGATGTCGTCGGTGTGGTGCTCCTCGGCTTGTGTTCTTGCCCGTAGAAGTTGCGGGAGACGCTTTGGAGATGTTGCACGCGATGAGATGACGAGGGGACGGCGGTGGCTGCGGTGGTCTCGGTGGCACGGCCATGGCGGCTTCGGCCATGAGCGGAGAATGAGGGAGAGGATGAGGGATAAGGCAGAGAGAGAGGGGAAAGGACCAGGGGGCTCGAGGCGTCTCCAGCGGCACAAGGACAAGGCCTCACGAGGGCCAGCCAGGCAGCTGCGTGCCGGCGCGCGCGGGCATCGTACGCTGCTTCCCCTCTGCCTACTGGCAAGAGGAGGAAGACGACAGAGGGGGAAGCGGTGATGGGCTGGGCCAGCCAACTGGGCCGTGTGGTAAGTCAGGTGGGCTTCTCTCTCTCTGCTCTAATCCTGTTTTCTGGTTCCTTTTCTATTTGTTTTTTGTGTTCTGATTTAGTTTAGGCACTAAACCATTTTTATAAATGCTGAAAATTATTGTGGATGTTAAATGATTTATTCTAGAGACCTACAATTATTATCAAAACATTTGGAGCTATAAAATTATTTATAGATTTTATTTGCTCCAATTCAAACACAATATGGATTAATTCAAAAATCGAGGAATGACCAAGGAATTAGTTCATCATTTTTGGCAGGGGTTTTCACCTTTATTAGAAATCATGAACATTTTCAAAGGGCATTTTGGGTTCATTGAAAGTGATTTTATTTTTTGACCCAAGTTGAATTCATTTGGCGCTAGGGTTTGATCATCCCCATTTCAAGTTTAAATAAATTTTAAACATGATGCAACAACCAATCTAGTCCAAGTGCAAAGCAAGCTAGGGATATGATAGCTCACCCCCGGTAAATAAGAATCTCGTCCCGAGATTCAAGACGTGAGGTGAGAAGGCAGAGGAAACATCAGGCCACACAATCTTCACGATCCGGATTGCACTCCTCAAATATGTTGATCCATTGCATCATCTTGGTCTTGACGTCTTCGCTTTTGAGATCTTCGTACAACGCGATGATGACAGAAAGAACTCTATAGGAATCAATCTTCTCAAAGGACGAACAACTCAAGATCAACTCATGGAGTGAGACGTAAGAGCATCTCTTGAGCTGAGATGCAACATACATCCAGAGGGATGGAAAACTAACACACAATGAAGGTTCAATTTGGTAGGTAATAACTCCACACTTAAAGAAGATGGTGAACGATGTCACCAGACGGGGCACCTTAGAAGGTGACTCGTAGGATTATCCCCTTAAGTGGCAAAAGAATTACTTTTGATACATATATCACTGAAACTCTCTACAACATACTAAGGCAGTTCGCAAACAACTGTTTGACGGAGTTCGAGAGAACGACAAACTCTGACTAGAATGGATGATGTGGACTACCTTGTTGAAGACAATGAAGTGAGCTATTTTTTCTTATCATTGGCAATGGATGGGACCCATGGTGAGTCCAGTCTTGAAGATAATCCTAAACAGCATGTGCTGAGAAGGGCAGCCCATGGTAAATGGCACAATGGTGGGTGCAAGCTAGGAACAAAATGCAAATGTTGGAATGTTCCAACCATCATGTCTGCCTGATATTCAAATCTGGTTAGTAGCAGCATACTTCAAACGTTATGTCCGAAAAAGAAAGTTTGCAACATAAATCGACGAGATGACGTTGCGTGATTCTCGAGAAATGAACTACGATAGCAAGCTCCAAAACATGAGCTGGTTCTGCTACATACATGTGAACACACTGTCCAAGACTAGCATGAACATGTAGAAGTCTTATAATTAAATACTATCGAGTTCAGGTTGGGAACCATTATTGAGGATAACAAAGTATTTACGCGAGTACATGGATTAGATCCCAAGCATAGACTTCTCTTCCTTGAACAAATCAATCAGTGGCTTCGTGCGCTAGGAAACACATATAGAATGGATGGCCTAAGTGTTGCCGCACGTGTGGAAGGTTTGCTAATTTGGGGTTTTGCTCATGTATGAGGGCGAGACCGTACTGGATGCCTATCATGCGTGGGGCCCGCCTCTTAATTAACCTAGGTTAGTATTAATTAATTGGTTAGTTAGTTAGTCACTGACATGTGGGCCCTGCCTTGTCTAAGTATAGTTTAGTATTTAATTAGTGCTAATTAACCCTGTTAATTAGCAGAGCCACTGACATGTGGACCCCACACGTCAGGTTTGACCTGGACCAGTCCGTGTTGACCTGCTGACGTCAGTATGAAGTCATGCTGAAGCAGTAAGTATTTTGCGGGATTTTAACTAAATTAGAAATGATTTATTTATTTCACAAAATATCCAAAACTTCTAAAAATCACAGAAAATAATCTATAACTCCAAAGAAAATAATTTATATATGAAAAATGATCAGAAAAATCCAAAGAATATGTTTATGGCATTTTCATGCATGTTTGAATAACTTACATCCACTGTTTAGGACAATTTGAATAAATGGCATTTGAATAATCACATATGGAGTTTGAATTTGAACCTTTGGTTCAAACCAACTTCATTTAATATGGTTGCTAGTTGCATTAGCTCAATCAACATCATATTCCAATGTCATGATCATGCATCATATTGCCGCATTGCATTGATTGTGTTCTCCCTTGTTGCCGGTGTTTGTCCCCTCTCAATAGACGACGTTCCGACGATATGAGATCGATGACACTGATGAAGACACAGTGATATCTTCAGAAGTGCCAGGCTAGAAACCCCCTTTGAATATTCCGATAAAATCCCACTCTCTCGCTCTTGCTCTCTTTTACTGCATTAGGACAACAACACTTCAACTGTTACCTGCTGCGGTAGTTGAACCCCTTTGCTCTGCATGACCTGTCATTGCCACAGTAAATAGTTGAAACCCACTAGCATGAGTAGGAGTTGTTTGAGCCATGTTGTGCCTACTCATTCATGCTTGTTTGTCATGCCTGCTACTGCTTAGAGTTGAGTCCGGTCTGATTCATCGGGGATGAATTGGAATGGTGATGAACATGTCCCACTGTGTGTGAGCTAAGTGTGTGAAAACGATTTGGTAAAGGTAGCGATGAGGGGCCATGTAGGATTACATGGTGGGTTGTATCATTGAAGCCGTCCTCAAGAACTGAGTTCTGTGTTTGTGATCCATGAAATAGCTACTACTACACATTGGGCTCCGGGCACTCCAAGCTCTCTCGACTTATTAATCAACCTGATCTCTGTCTAGGAGTTGCAATTAGTTTCTGGTATTTGTAGTATACTAGAGATCGTGCGCAGTGCTGACCCTCGGGGTGGGCTGTGATGCGGCAGGTACGTGGCCGGGTGTACCAAGCATCGCCCATTTGGTGGGCTTGGGAACCCTGTACACATCATTTGGGGCCGTGAGCGACACCCCGGCCGGATCTCCCCACGGATGGAACCCAAATATGCGATAAACCTGGACTAGAGACTTGTGTGGTTAGTCAGGTCGTGGCCGACACCCTCGCCAGGCTTCCGCTTGAAGGTTGCCAAGATACATGACATGTACATGGCGGTAAGTGGCGAGAGTGTATGTGAAGAAGTACACCCCTGTAGGGTTAACATGATCTATTCGAATAGCCGTGTCCGCGGTGAAGGACTTCTCGGTTACCTGTATAGTTCATAGACAAGTGAAAGTGGATACTCTAAAACGCGCAAGATAAGTGTGAGTGCTATGGATGGCCTTCTCGTAGGGAGACGGGAGCGGATCCATAGTGGTGTATTGATTGGTAATTATGTGGACTCGTGTGGGCCACCTCAAAGAGTTACTTGCAGTCGTAGTTCAGGATAGCCACTGAGTCAAAGCTGGCTTGCTGCAGTCAAACTCCACCACCTCTTTGTTGATACTGATGCATATGTAGCTAGATCTAATGTAAGTCTTGCTGAGTACCTTTGTACTCACGTTTGCTTAATTTATGTTTTGCAGAGAGACTTCAGTCTCACTAGTGGTTCCGCGTGGACTTCGATGTTTAGCTTGTTACCTCAGCTACGATCTTGTACCCTTGGGAGGGTCTTGTAGATAGTCAGGCTTCTCAGTATTTTTCATTTGTAGTTCTCTGTACTCAGACATGTTTATGCTTCCGTTGCCTGTATGCTCTATATGTTGGGTCATGAGACCCACAATTTGTAATAAATGCTATGATGGCTCTTCTGGGCCTTTATCTATATGAGTTGTTGAGTTATGTTGTGATGTCATGTTGTATAGAACATACTTGCATGCTATGCGTACGTGTAATGTGTATTGCTATGTGTGGGATCCGGCACCTAGTTGTTTACCCTTGGTAGCCTATCTTACAGTGAAATGTCTCCTAGTGCTTCCACTGAGCCTTGGCAGCTTGCTACTGCTCCGGAACACTTAGGATGGCTGGCATGTGTCCTTCTTCGTTCCTATTTCTGTCCCTTAGGGGAAATGTCACGCGTTGTTCCTTTAAGTCCTTGTAGCTTGCTACAACTTGGGTTCATACGTTGATGACCGACACATTCGTTGCTGGGTCATGTATGCATGTCTCTGTAATTTAGCGCCACTTTTGGTTTATAACTAGTCATGTCGGCCCGGGTTCTCTATCCTACGTGACCTACTCGGTGCGGGGAGGAAGATGAGCACGACGGCTGGACCGTTAGGTGGCCGGAGACACGTCGGCGGCGAGCACGTGCGGCGGCGCATGTGGTCGACAAAGGTGCGGTGGCTACGGTGCACGAGGGAGGAAAAGGAGAGGAGAGGGAGGTGCAGCAGCTCACGGCGAGTGCGACGGTGGCCTTGGCGAGCTCGGAGGAGAACTGGAGCGGTCGGAGAGAAGTCGGCGATCTCGGGCGGCCGGAGTTGGGGAAGACGGCGTGGGTGATGTTGCAGGGCTCCTAGCATCGCGTGGCTCGGCGGAACGGCGTAGCAGAGGCGGCGGAGCTTGTAGACACATCGGAGAGGCGAGGGGAGGGCGGCGGCGACGACTACGACGACGGTGTGCTCGTGGGCGTGTCGGCCATGGCGGGAGAGGCAGAGGGAGAGAGCCAGAGGGGAAGTGCGGTGTCCAGGGGCTCAGGGAGACGACGTGGAGATCGTCCAGTGCGTCGCGGTGGCGAGGGGGTGAAGTAGAGAGGCGAGGAGCTGCGTGGCGCGCACAGGCTCGCCGGCGTGCTCCTCTCTGCCTGCCTGGCGAGAGGAAGCAGCTGCCTGGCGCGGCTGCTAGGCTGGGCTGGCCAGCTGGGCTGCCAGGTAGGTGCTTCTGGGCTTCTCTCTCTCTCTCTCCCTCTCTCTCCCTCTCTCTCTCTCTCTCTCTCTCTCTCTCTCTCTCTCTCTCTCTCTCTCTCTCTCTCTCTTCTAATTTAATTTATGTTTCTGTTTTTCTGCAACTGTGTTGATTTATTTAAAAATGCTAGAACATTTTTATAAATCATGAAACTACTCATGACCATCGTATATTATATAAGCAGCACAAAACATTTTGGTTTATGATTTAATCCAATGACCTTAGGATGTCCTAGAAAATTGTGCACCATTTTTGTCAGAGGTTTAAGACCAAGGCAAAGATGATGAACATTTTTGAAGGGCATTTTGGGTACATTGGATAAGATTTTATTAAACCCTAGTTGAGTTAAGAGGGGTGCTCGGGTTTCTGTCATCCCCATTTCAAGTTTCTGGAAAGTTTAAACATGATGCACACTCTAGCTAGTCCTAATGCAAGCACTGACTAGGGATGTTACAACTCACCCCCACTCAAAAGAATCTCGTCCCGAGATTCAGGTTCCTCCAGGAAAAGGGTGGGGTACTCAAGTCGAAGACGATCCTCCCTTTCCCAAGTAGCTTCGTTCTCGGAATGGTGTGACCATTGAACCTTGAGAAACTTGATATTATGACATCGAGTGGTACGCTCGGTTGGATCAAGAATACGAACGGGGTATTCTCGATATGTGAGATTGTCCTGGAGATCAAGCGTTTCGTGGTCCACTCCGCGGATAGGATCCAAGAAGCAACGCCTGGGTTGAGAGACGTGGAAGACATCATGAACTCTGGAAAGATGCGGGGGTAGTTCCAGTTGGTAGGCAACTTCTCCTCATTTGGCAAGAATGCGAAAAGGACCGATGTAACGAGGAGCCAATTTGCCTTTGATACCGAAGCGATGGGTTCCCTTAAGAGGAGTAACCCGAAGGTAAGCCTTATCGCCAACTTCGTAAGTCACAGCCTTATGATGGCGATCATATTGGCTCTTCTGGCGAGTTTGGGTTGTTATTTGTCATGAAGGATGCGAACTTGCTCTTCTGCTTCCTGGATCATGTCCGGACCAAAGAATTGTCTTTCCCCGGTTTCTGACCATTTAAGAGGCGTTCGACACCTTCGTCCATACAGAACTTCTAAGGGAGCCTTGCCCAAGCTAGCTTGATAGCTATTGTTATAAGCGAATTCGGCGAATGGAAGACACTTCTCCCAGTCCATACCGAATGAGATGACAGAGGCTCGAAGCATATCTTCCAGAATTTGATTGACTCGTTCTACTTGACCACTTTACTGAGGATGAAAGGCGGTGCTAAAAGAGAGACGAGTCCCCATAGCATTTTGGAAACTTTCCCAAAATCTAGAGGTGAAAAGACTTCCACGGCCTGAGTTAATCTCCAATGGAACACCATGAAGAGATACTATCGGAGGGATATACAAGTCTGCTAGCTGACTAGCGGTTATACTCTCTCGAACAGGCAGAAAATGGGCTACTTTGGAGAGGCGGTCGATAACAACGAAGATAGCATTATTCCCATTCCTGGTCCTGGGAAATCCGGTAATGATGTCCATACCGATCTTATCCCATTTCCATTCAGGAATAGCTAAAGGTTGAAGGGTGCCAGTAGGCCGTTGATGCTCTGCTTTAACTCGATGACAAACATCATTGTTAGCAATGAACTGAGCGATTTCGCTCTTCATCCTATTCCACCAGAACCTCTGGCGTAGGTCCTGATACATTTTGGTACTACCGGAATGAATCGTGAGAGGAGATTCATGAGCCTCCTTAAGGATCATCTGCCCTAGATGTCGGTTCTTGGGAACCACTAGACGGTTCTCGAAGAAGATAACGCCTTGGTTGTCAATGGAGAAACAACCTGCAACTCCTTTATGAATGTTTCTCTTGATTCGGGAAATCCCTGTCTTGCTTCTGGGCAACTATGATTTGACCCGTAAGGGTAGGTTTCGCCACAAAGGTGGAAAGGATCCTTGTGGAGAAGTGGTTGCCCTTGTTGTAACACCAGGTTGTTATAATAAGCCTTACGACTTAGTGCGTCGGCCATGATGTTGGCCTTCCTAGGGGTGTAAGTGATTCCTAAGTCGTAATCTGTGAGCAACTCAACCCAACGTTTTTGCCTGAGATTCAAATCCGGTTGGGTGAACATGTATTACAGACTTTGGTGATCAGTGAAGATTTCACAGCGATTACCAAGAAGGTAGTGTCGCCATGTTTTGAGTGCGTGGACTACAGCTGCAAGCTGTAGATCATGTGTAGGATAGTTATCCTCATGTGGACGCAACTGCCGAGATGTGTAGGCAATCACTTGACGATCTTGCATGAGTATGCAACCTAGTCCTTATCGCGAGGCGTCGGAATAGATAATAATGTCCTTGGAGAAATCTGGTGGTACCAGGACGGGAGCAGATGTCAGGCGTATTTTCAGTTCCTGAAAGCTGAACTCGCACTATGGGGTCCACTCGAACTTTTTACCTTTCTTGAGGAGTTAAGTTAGAGGTTTAGCAACCTTGGAGAAATTCTCGACAAAGCGTCGACAATAGCTCGCTAAGCCAAGGAAACTCCTAACTTGCTTGACCGATTCAGGTGGAGTCCAATCAAGGACGGCTTGAACTCGCTCGGGATTGACAGCAATACCCTTACCAGAGATTACATGACCTAGATAGGTCACCTCTGGCAACCAGAATTCACACTTGGAGAATTTTGCATAAAGGCGGTGCTCTCGAAGTTTCGTCAATACCAGCCTTAGATGCTCGGCATGATCTTCCTTGTTCTTGGAGTAAATGAGTATATCATCAAGGTATACCACGACAAATTTATCCAAGTACTCCATGAATATAGAATTCATTAGCTGGGAGAAGGTGGCTGGGGCATTGGTTAACCCGAAGGACATGACGGTGTAATCGTATTGGCCATAACGAGTAACAACAGCCGTCTTGGGAATGTCCCTGTTCTTGATTTTAATTTGATGGTAGCCCAACCTCAAATCCATTTTGGAAAAGATTGAGGATACAACGAGCTAGTCATACAGGTCATTGATCCTGGGGAGTGGATACTTGTTCTTTATGGTGACCAGATTGACAGGTCGATAGTCTACAACCATCCAATCCGTTCCATCATTATTCTTGACGAAGAGGACGGGACAAGCCCAAGGAGAAGAACTAGGATGGATGAAACCCTATTTCAAGGACTCATCGAGTTGTTTCTTAAGCTCAGCTAGTTCTAAAGGTGCCATCTTATAGGGTCTTCTAGAGATCAGAACAGTTCCTGGAACAAGATCTATCACGAACTCTACATCTCTGTCAGGTGGAACACCTGGTAGTTCTTCTGGAAAGACATCCGGAAAGTCACGGACTACTGGGATATCTTCGAGTTCTGGAAGAGGGCTGGCATTAAGAGAGTAGAGCTGACGCTCAGCCATTCGAGCCAAAACATTGACTATCTTGCCGGATGGGTGTGTAAGTTGAACAATCCTAGTGTAGCAATCAATCTTACCGTAATGAGCTGTCATCCAGTCCATACCCAAGATGATGTTTATGTCCGAGGACTTGAGAGCTATTAGAGATGCAAGAAAAACAAGTCTATAGACAAGAATTTCATTCCCATGGCTTACTCTAGTGGTTTGCCATCTAGAGCCAGGAGTTTGAATTTCCATGGTGGTGGGCATGTCACAAAATGTCATGTGGTGCATTCGAGGATAGCTTTAAGATATGAATTGATATGCTCCAATATCGAAAAGAACAGATGCCGGATGTCAGTTAACAAGGAGCGTACCAAGGATGACGTTAGGATCCTCATAAGCTTGCTCAGCAGAGACATAGTTGACATGACCACGTGCAGTGGTGGCTGGCTTGACATAGTCACCTTTCCTGTTGGCTTACCACGGCCAACGGACCTTCCTAGCTAGTTCTGAGGACACTCTCGCCTGTAGTGGCCTGGTTCTCCGCACTTGAAGCATAGTGCGCGGGGTAGTATTGCCAGATGGTCCACCATAAGTCTTGGGCGGTGCATGCTGCTAGGTTGGGCGAGGCGCCTCATAGGATAGCCTCAGAGTGAACCTGGGTGGCAGAGCTGTGTTTGGAACCCACACACGGCGCTTGTGAGAGCCAGAACCGGATGAGGAACCAAGGTCACGAGGATGCTTGCGTGTGGCTTCATAATCAGTCTGACCTGTCTCAGCACTGATGGCTTTGTTCACTAGCTTTTGGAAGGAGGTGCACTCGTGCAGACGGAGATCTCGGCGAAGTTCAGGACCGAGTCCATTGCGGAACCTCGCCTGCTTCTTGGCATCGGTGGACACCTCTTTGGGAGCATAGTGTGCCAAGTTTTGAAACTCACGGCTATAGGCATCCACGGTTAGCCTGCCCTGGGTGAAATTGCAAAATTCCTCCCGCTTGCGATCGATAAGACCTTCCGGAATGTGGTGTTCACAGAAAGCCTCGCTGAACTCTGCCCAGGTGGTAATCTGGCCAGCGGGACGCATAGCCTCATAGTTTTCCCACAAAAGGCTAGCAGGGCCCTCAAGATAGTAGGCAGCGTAGGTGACCTTATGAGCTTCGGCCACGTGGGCAGACTGCAGCTTATGGGTTGTTTCATCTTGCCCTGAAAAGCAAGACTGGATATCAGAGCACCCCGAGGCTATGATGGCCGGCCCAGTCCCTGTTGAAACCCACTACTTTACAAGATGGCCCGGGACCGTTCAGTGATTATTTTTATATACTCAAGGAGTAAAAGGGTGTAGACATTATGCTGACGGTGGCACCCGTGGAAATGATATTGCCATCATATCGTTATAATGCCATTCTGACGTATAAGAAGAAGTACTGAATGCCTATCATACGTGGAACTAAGTGGGTCCGGACAGCTTTGGTATCAAGTCAAGTGGAGCATCTTAAACACATTCATCTTGACTGAGCAATATGATCTTACGTGGCTCATGATTTAATACTAGCGTCCGATGGTAGGGTAGCCTATTTTGAAGACGTGGAGCTGTTCTCCTAGTTGTTTACAGATAAAAGCTTAATCCACATAGCTCACTCCAAAGGGATATCTCGTGTGTGTATTGAAGATAGATGATATCTTATTCAATTGATCTCCGTGATCATTTGTGGATCTATTGTCTTGTCCAGACTTTGATTTGAGTATGGGTTATCGCGAAGTCAAATCAGAACCAACGATATTCGTAACGTTGTCTTACTCGTGGTTGATTCCTCGAGCATACACCGTTATATCTATTGGATCTGACCAATGCTATCATCGTGTTCACTAAATTGTGGAATTCCATCTATATGGAAGCCTGGATGGATTGTTGTTCAGCCCATTCACAACATTTCACCTTGTCCATGATTCATGCTGAACATCGGGCTAGCATTGGAAATTTTTGTAAGCATCATCTTGTGTTAGCTCATGAAGTAGATGTTTTGATGTAAGAAGTGACTTCCTCCAATTCACATGTATTTGATGTAAGTTGCCACCGTGAATTTGAGAAAGCTTGTTTTTGCTTCCTGTAGGAATCATCCCAAGTCAGTCATGCATGTGCGAGGTACTCTATGGTTTGATTGGTTGGCCGCCTCCATTCTATATGTGTTTCCTAGCACACCAAGCCACTGATTGATTTGTTCAAGGAAGAGAAGTCTATGCTTGAGATCTAATCCATGGACTCGTGTAAAGACTTCGTTATCCTCAATAATGGTTCCCAACCTGAACTCGATAGTGTTTTATTATAGGACTTCTACATGGTCATACTTGTCTTGGACAGTGTGTTCACATGTATGTAGCAGAACCAGCTCATGTTTTGGAGCTTGCTATCGTAGTTCATTTCCCAAGAATCTCGCAATGTCATCTCGTCGATTTGTGTTGCAAACTTTCCTTTTCAGACATAATGTCCGAAGTATGCTGCTACTAACCAGATCTGAATCTCAGACAGACATGATGGTTGGAACATTCCAACATTTGCATTTTGTTCCTAGCTTGCACCCACCATTGTGCCATTTACCATGGGCTGCCCTTCTCAGCACTTGCTGTTTAGGATTATCTTCAAGATTGGACTTACCATGGGTCCCATCCATTGCCAATGATAAGAAAAAATCACTCACTGCATTGTCTTCAACAAGGTAGTCCACATCATCCATTCTAGTCGGAGTTTGTTGTTCTCTCGAACTCCGTCAAACAGTCGTTTGCGAACTGCCTTAGTATGCTGTAGAGAGTTTCAGTGATCTATGTATCAAAAGTAATTCTTTTTGCCACTTAAGGGGATAAACCTACAAGTCACCTTCTCTAAGGTGCCCCGTCCGGTCACATCGTTCACCATCTTCTTTAAGTGTGGAGTTATTACCTACCAAATTGAACCTTCGTTGTCTGTTAGTTTTCCATCCCTCTGGATGTATGTTGCATCTCAGCTCAAGAGTTGCTCTTACATCTCACTCCATGAGTTGATCTTGAGTTGTTCGTCCTTCGAGAAGATTGATTCCTATAGAGTTCTTTCTGTCATCATCGCGTTGTACAAAGATCTTGAAAGCGAAGACGTCAAGACCAAGATGATGCAATGGATCAACATATTTGAGGAGTGCAATCCAGATCGTGAAGATTGTGTGGCCTTATGTTTCCTCTGCCTTCTCACCTCACATCTTGAATCTCGGGAAGAGATTCCTGTTTAGTGGGTGTGAGTTGTCACATCCCTAGCTTGCTTTGCACTTGGACTAGATTGGTTGTTGCATCATGTTTAAATTTTATTTAAACTTGAAATGGGGATGATCAAACCCTAGCGCCAAATGAATTCAACTAGGGTCAAACAATAAAATCACTTTCAATGAACCCAAAATGCCCTTTGAAAATGTTCATGATTTCTGATAAAGGTGAAAACGCATGCCAAAAACGATGAACATATTCCTAGGTCATTCCTGGATTTTTGAATTAATCCATATTGTATTTGAATTGGAGCAAATAAAATCTATAAATAATTTTATAGCTCCAAATGTTTTGATAATAATTGTGGGTCTCTGGAATAACTCAGTAAACATCCACAATAATTTTCAGCATTTATAAAAATGGTTTAGTGCCTAAACTAAATCAGAACACAGAAAACAAATAGAAAAAGAAACAGAAAACATGATTAGAGCAGAGAGAGAGAAGCCCACCTGACTTACCAGGCGGCCCAGTTGGCTGGCCCAGCCCACCATGGCTTCCCCCTATGTCATCTTCCTCCTCTTGCCAGTAGGCAGAGGGGAAGCAGCCCGCGACGTCCGCGCGCGCCGGCACGCAGCTGCCTGCCTGGCCCTCGCGAGGCCTTGTCCTTGCACCACTGGAGACGCCTCGAGCTCCCCTGGTCCTTTCCCCTCTCTCTGCCTTATCCCTCGTCCTCTCCTTCTTTCCCGCTCATGGCCGAAGCCGCCATGGCCGTGCCACCAAGACCACCGCAGCCACCGCCGTCCCCTCGTCATCTCATTGCATCCAACATCTCCAAAGCGTCTCCCGCAACTTCTACAGGCAAGAACACAAGCCGAGGAGCACCACACCGATGACATCGAGCTCTTCGTCGCCGCCGGTGCCCGAAGATCGTCGACGCCGATTGGGTCGCTCCAGAGCTTCCCCGGGCCGGCTGAGCTTCTCATCTGGACCGATGTGAGCTCCTCTCTGTTTTTCCCGTGACCCGATGGTCCATCTCTCGTCGTAGACGTCGTCCCCTTGAGCTCCGAAGCTCGCCGGAGCCGTGCTTCATCGCCGCCGTGGCTACGGACACCGTAGCCTGCACCTGAGCTCGTCATCGTGCTCGGGTTGCTCCTAGGAGACGAACGGAGCCACTAGCTCGCCTTGCCGTGCTTCATAGTGCCACAGCCGTCGGCGCCTGTCAGGGATATTACTACCAGGTATAAACCGCCTAGGAGGGGGCCGGTTTATGTTATCAAGATTATTTTGAAGCCCAGCTAAACATAAAGCAAGAGACTTTAGCCCAAGAGGTTTAGAGCCCAAGTGTTAGGGCCTATGGTTTGTAAACCGCCATACTATGCAACGTGAGATGTAAGATAGAAAGAGTAGAGACCGAGGCGGACACGTTTATGAGCCGGCCTCGGGACTCTGTAAACCGGAACGGGCGTCACCTCTTATATAAAGGTAAGACCCGGCGACGGTTCAGGACGGACAACAACAGCTCGAGACACAGGCAAAGCGGATTCGCTCCCTGGTCATCGAAACCCTAGCAATACACACCAAACTAGACGTAGGCTTTTACCTTCATCGAAGGGGCCGAACTAGTATAAAAATCCACGTGTCCTTGTCCGCTTTAACCCCTTTAAGCTAACCCGTAGCGATGGCCTCACGACTAAGTCCTTTTGCTAGGACATCTGCTATGACAAAACCACGACAGTTGGCGCCCACCGTGGGGCTATCGCACGATGGTTTTGAGTTCTTGAAGGGCAGCTTTGAAGGACTGAAGGGCTACGCAGTGGGCCGGATGACTAAGAGTCGATGCGGCAAGATCTACATCGACGATGCAGGCTGGGGCCCCGAAGCCGATTCAATCGAATACGGATACCGGGTCCTCTTCGGTGGCATCCACGTCTTCATCGGCAAGATCGGCGAACCAGGCCCTGAGCGGACATCTTCCCAAACATCGTCGAGCCGGCTCAGTGTGCGAGACCTGCCCGGATTCAGCCCGCCGTGAAGCACGTCTTCGTTGGAGCAGTGCATGGAGTGCAAACCGAGGACGGATCAGAGTCTGGCGGCGAGACTGTTGTCTATTCCGGCGATGAATCTTCTTCCGGATAGACATAATCTTTTTATCTGCTGCAGGACTGCCGATCTAAGGGCTATTCCAATGGTGACAGTATTCCGGACCCCCTCTATCCGCCAAACCGGGTTGCTGTCTTCATGGCCGGATCACAACCTATGCAGCAGTCCTCAACAACAGCGGCGTTGACATCAGACGCGATGGGAGCTAGAGCTGGTGATCCTCCCTCGTCGCGGTCTGACACTTTATCCGTTTTGGTCGATACTTTGACAGCGTTATTGACAGCAGAGGTAGCACAGGACAACAAGGAGTAGCATGATGCGGAGGTCGCTCAGGTGAAAGGCCGGATTGAACAAGCCAAGTTGGACCTGGCTGCTGAAAAAGCTAGGATGGCTACAAAGCAGGCGGAGCTTGATGCTCAGGCCTATCGACTCATGTTCGATCAGACCGCTTCACACGAGGTAATGATGAGAAGGCAACGATCTCGCTTGCCACCGATTTATGAGGCAAGGAATCTCTTTAGCATGCCAGGAGTAGGAACCAGTAACCAACTGGAGGTGAACCGGGGAGGAGCGCCGGGCACAGGAGCTTCGGTTCAGCCGCCGGCCGTAGAGCCAACCCGCCAGGTTGTACCATCTCAACATGTGCCCACCCCTCCTGGTCATTATTCTAATCCGCTGGATAACATAGTCGCCGCCGCTTCACGACTGGCCGCCCTCCCCATTGAAGGAACATCCCCCATAGCAGTGGAGGCGCGACGGGCCAGGGAGTTGTTGGACACGGCGCTAACTCAACAGCAAGCTTATTCTCACAGCCGGGAGAGGATTCATTCGACTCTCCGCCCAAGCCGGAGTTATACTAGATGTCTGGATGAACCGGCCGTGTCAAGCAGTGCACGAAGGTGTAATCCGCCGAGGTAGGATAATCCGGCAGGAGGAGAGGCGAACGCTCAGGACGTGGTGGATCAGGCCAGGCAGCGCCGGGAGGCCGAAGTAACAGCACAGTACGAAGCTCGTCAGGCAACGCCGGTTCGTCCCACCACCACAATTGAACCGGGGGTCATGTCCAGTTCCCTGGGAGTGCCTTGTCTTATCCCCGCTTTACGGAACGTGAAACTGCCCAAGGATTTCAAAGGACCACACAAAGTGCCCAATTACATGGCGGATCTGGCTCCGGAGGCATGGGTTGAGAGTTATGAGATGGCAATCGAATGATGGATGTGGATGACGCAGCATGCGCTAAGTATTTCACAATGATGCTCGAAGGCACGGCTCGAACTTGGCTGAAAGGTTTAACGCCTAATTCCATCGGATCATGGGCTGAATTGCAGCGCCGGTTTATCAACAATTTCAAGGACACGTGCAAGCAGCCAATGTCTGTCGTGGAACCTGCATTCAAGGGGAGCATGAATCTACAAGCAATTGGGTGCATCGAGTGTCAGAGATCTTGCATTACTCCAGTAGCATCAACCCAAGAACAGCAGTGGTAACCTTGGAGGGAAATTGCCGGTTTGAACCCTTGCGCCTGAAGTTGGGACGGCTTAAGCGTGATTGTAATGACATGGGGACACTCATGGGCGCTTTAGTGAAGTATGGAGACTCCGATAACACCAAACATCCAGATGCTGATGGAGACAAGTCAGGGAAGGCAAGCAAGAATGGTAAGGCGCCGCAGCCCAACCCGGCGGATCAAGGATACAACGGTAAACGTAAAGCAGATGGTAATTCAGATTTTGTGGCCAACACCAATGCTCAGGATGATGGACAGCGCCACAAGGGTAGACCGCCTCCACGTAATGGGAGGCCGCCTATTAATCTGGAACGCTAGTTGAACGTGCCTTGCCCGAAGCACGGTACACCAGAAAAACCAGCTACGCATCTCTGGAAGGACTGTTTCATCATGCTGGAATTCATGAACCGGACTCAGTATGATCACGGGCCCTCCGGCGGATCAGGCCCTGGCTTCCAGGGTCCGGGTTATCAAGGTGGTGGATCCGGTTAAGGGTACCACGGTAATAACAGCAATCACAATGGGCAAAATCAGCATAACCAGTAGCATGGTCAGGGCGGATATAACAATCAGGGAAATCAACAACGTCAACAACAGCAGCAATCCGGATATCAGAATAATCCGAAGGAGCTGAGCAGTGGGCAGTATCATGTCTTCACCACAAGCTTGTGCAAGCGTGATCAGAAAGTTCTAAAGAGGACAATACATTATGTTGAACCGGTAGTGCCACGTTTCCTGCGTTGGTCGGAGCAGCCCATTGTGTGGAGCAGAGAGGATCATCCGCCCCGGGTTGATAACCCGGGTCAGCTGGCTCTAGTTGTGGCACCGCAGGTAGGTGGCTACAAGTTTACAAAGGTACTTATGGACGGAGGCAGCATCATCAACATTCTGTATTACGAGACTTTCCGGCGTATGGGACTGACAGATAAGAAGCTTCAACAGTCCAATACAGTGTTTCATGGGGTGGTGCCTGGTAAATTGGCCTATCCAGTTGGCAAGATCGATCTAGAGGTTACCTTCGGAGATGAACACGACTCCAGGTCACAGACCGTGACCTTTGAGGTGGTGAAGATCAAGAGCCCATACCACGTCTTATTTGGGCAGCCGGTTTACGCCAAATTCATGGCTAGGCTGTGTTAGGTCTATCTACAACTCAAGATGCCAGGCCACAAGGGAACTATTATGGTCCATGGGAGTCGCAAAATTGCATTGGAATGCGAGGAAGGTGATGCAGCTTATGCTGAAGCGGTTTGTGCAACAAAGGAGCTGAAGTTTTATTTGAACAATGTTGATCCGGCAGATATGTTCCCGCTAAAGAAACGAACCATAGAGCATGATCCGGCTTTGAAGTTCAAATCAGCTGAAGAGACCAAGCAGGTTGACTTTGTTCCTGGCGATTCATCCAAGCAGTTCACTATCAGTGCTAACCTAGATTCAAAATAGGAAAGCGCACTCATCGAGTTCATCCGTGAGAATCGGGACATCTTTGCATGGAAGCCTTGTGATATGCCACGTGTACCGAGGGAACTCGCTGAGCACAATCTGAATTTTGATCCTAAGTTTAAACCAGTCAAGCAATATCCGCGACGCTTCAATGAAGAGAGGCGCAAGGCTATTGGAGAAGAAATGGCTAGACTCTTAGCGACAGGCTTTATAGTTGAGGTGTTTCAGCCAGAGTGGTTGGCTAATCCGGTGCTAGTACTTAAGAAAAATGGTACTTGGAGAATGTGTGTTGATTACACAGATCTAAACAAAGCTTGCCCAACCGATCCCTTTGCCCCCCCGTATTGATCAGAGCATTGATGCTACGACAGGATGTGAGCGACTAAGTTTTTTGGATGCATACTCAGGTTATCATCAGATCAAGATGGCAGTTAAGCACCAGGAGAAGACGGCCTTCATTACTTCTTTTGGAGCCATCTGCTATGTATCTATGCCACATGGGCTTAAGAGTGCCCATGCAACCTACCAGTGTTGTGTGCAGAATTGCCTTCATGGGCAGATTGGGCGGAATGTTCACGCATATGTGGATGACATTGTGGTGAAGTCCTGGAAGGAGGAGACGCTGATAGCAGATTTGAAAGAAACCTTCGATAATCTCCGGGTCTATAAAATGATGCTTAATCCGGAAAAGTGCGTTTTTGGTGTTCCAGCAGGCAAGCTCCTTGGGTTCTTAGTGTCGAACAGGGGAATCGAAGCTAATCCGGAGAAGATCAAGGCGATTACATCCTTGGCTAAACCGGCGTGCATCAACGATGTCGAACGCGTGGCGGGCCGTATTGCAGTGCTCAGCCGGTTTATCAGTCGTTTGGGGGAGAAGGCTATCCCACTTTATCAGATGATGAAAAAGACAGACCGCTTCGTCTGGAGTGATGCTACTGATCCTGCGTTTGAGGAACTGAAGAGGCAATTGGCAGAGCCACCAGTCCTTGCTGCCCCAGTTGACAATGAGCCGCTGTTGTTATACGGGGCTGCTAATGCCCGTGTACTAAGCGTTGCCATTGTGGTAGAGCGCAAGGAGGCAGGCAAAGAATATCCGGTTCACCGGCCGGTTTACTACATCAGTGAGGTGCTCATTGAATCAAAAAATATATACCCGCATTGGCCGAAACTGGTGTATGGAGTCTTCATGGCGAACCGGAAGTTAAAACACTATTTTCAAGGCCATGCAATCACTGTTGTCAGTTCAGCTCCATTGGGGGATATAATCCAGAACAGAGAGGCTACTGGTCGAGTTGCAAAGTGGGCCATTGAGCTTAGCCCGCACGGATTGAAGTATGTGCCCCGTACTGCGATAAAATCCCAGGCATTGGTGGATTTCATCAACGATTGGACAGAGTTGCAAGTACCCGAGGAGAAGCCGAATCACACATATTGGACTATTCACTTTGACGGATCAAGGCAATTGGAGGGCTCGGGGGCTGGAGTCATGTTAACTTCCCCACGAGGTGATAAGTTCTGTTATGTCCTCCGTTTAATGTTCCCTTGTACTAATAATGCTGCTGAGTATGAAGCTCTCCTCCATGGTCTGCGGATGGCCAATGAGATGAACTTAATCCGGGTTAAGTGCTTTGGTGATTCAGACATGGTGGCACAGCAAGTATCTGGCAAGTGGGACTCCAAGGATCCACTCATGGCAGCATATCGACGAGAGGTGGACGCTGTCGCTGGACACTGCAAGGGTTATCAGGTGGATCATATAGACCGACGAAAGAATGAAGCAGCCCACGTGTTAAGCCGGCTGGGTTCTCAGCGTAAACTGGTTCCACCTAATACCTTCTTGGATGAGTTGCACAATCCGTCGGTGCAGTTACCTTCAGAGGAGCACTTGGCTGTTCCTGATCCAGAGGCACAATTGGTCGCGACACTTCATGTCATTCCGGATTTGACACTACCTTACCTAGCATACATGAACCGAGGGGAGTTACCAGAGGACGAAGTCTGGGCTCGGCAGATAATCCGGCGGTCTAAGTCAATGACTATTGTCAGTGGGGAACTTCATCATCGCAGCATCTCTGGGGCGTTTTAATGGTGTGTGTCACTAGAGAAGGGCTATGACATTCTTCGAGAGATCCATGAAGGGGATTGTGGTCATCACGCCGGTTCAAAATCTTTGGTGGCTAAAGCTTTTCGTCATGGGTTCTACTGGTTGACGGCTCATGCCGATGCAGAGGACTTGGTCACAAAATGTGATGCTTGCCAGAAATTCTCACGGCGTGCTCATATACCGGCGCAGGAGTTAAGGATGATTCCAATTACTTGGCCGTTTGCGACTTGGGGCCTGATATGGTTGGACCCTTCAAGAGATCCCAAGATAAAAAGACCCACCTTTTGGTGGCGGTGGACAAATTTACAAAATGGGTTGAAGCGGAGCCTGTCAGTAAGTGTGATGTGGCAACGGCGGTTCAGTTCATCAAAAAGGTGATTTTCCGGTTTGGCTTTCCACACAGCATTATAACTGATAATGGCACCAACCTATCCAAGGGGGCTATGGAGGAGTTCTGTCAACGAGAGCACATCCGCCGTGATGTATCATCAGTAGCTCACCCTCAGTCTAATGGCCAAGCTGAGAGAGCCAATCAAGAGATCTTGAGAGGCATCAAACCCCGGCTTATCGTTCCTCTGCAGAGAACACCGGGTTGTTGGGTGGAGGAATTACCATGTGTATTATGGAGCATCAATACTACACCTAACAGATCCACAGGGTACACGCCTTTCTTCATGGTATATGGAGCTGAGGCGATCCTCCCTAGTGATATCCATCATGACTCGCCGCGGGTGGCGGCCTATGTTGAAGCAGATAATGAAAAAGCAAGGCAAGATGCGTTGGAACGGCTGGATGAAGAACGGGACACGACAGCAGCTCGATCGACGATTTATCAGCAAGATCTGCGCTGGTACCATAGTCGTCGGGTTAAAACCAGGACATTTCAAGAAGGAGATCTGGTGCTCCGGCTCATCCAAGACCAGACGGACATGCACAAGCTATCTCCACCTTGGGAAGGACCCTTTGTGGTCAGAAAGAACCTGCACAACGGATCATACTACCTCGTCGACGTTCGAGAACATAAGGACACACGTACGGCGGAGGAGGAGACGAAGCGACCGTGGAACATCTCTCTTCTTCGATCTTACTATACTTTAGCCATAGGCTCCGCTTTATGTACATACCTTTACAATGTATATATTATGATCAATATAATAAACTGCCGCCCCGGTAAACCGGGGTATCAGCCGCATTTTCCAGAAGAGTATCACATGGGGGCTTTCGCGGGCAAGGGAGTTCCTATGGCCTCTTAAACCGGCGACCGCATCAAGACCATCATAAGAGCACAGCTTTGGTTGCTTCGGCAATTTCCACATGATGATGAGGGGCAAAAGAGAGTTTGATGCCTAGCACAACTCAAACATAGGCCCCGACAAGCAATGCTCAAATGCTACCTGGGGGCTCGTGATACAAGACGTCGGTGAGTTGAAAACTCTTGTAGTAAACACGACTTGGAAGCTTGGTGTATACACCTAAAACCCCGGATTAACCTGCCTGCATCAAGTAAGTCACGCCGCCCAGGTAAACCTGGTACAACCCGTCGAACGTACACACAAGTCAATCCTTATGGACCCTGAACTTGGTAACGTTAAATTGACGATCATCAAGTGATTACACAAGTCAAATCTTTACTAGATTTTGAACTTGGTAGCATTTGACATTGATGATTTGGTTAAGGATTGCGGACCATCTTAACAGGCTTCGCAAAAATGGTTAATGACAGTAGCTTGGCAGCTCATAAAAAGCCTCGAATTTGGAGACTGGCGGCTCGTAAAAAGCCTCGACTAGATGGTCTTATTTGCCCAAATACTTTATTTTTTATTTTTTATGTTTTCTCAAATCTTTATCATCAAGGTCATTGGTTTTTCAACCAAGTCCATTGATTCAAGGAGTGGATGACTATAAGTTGCCACTACATCCGTGTTTTCAGAGTTATAGTCTGGGTTATAAACACCAATACTAAACTACAGCTAAACCGGAGTTCATTGTAACCCGGTTCGGCCTTCATGGCGAGCCGACAAGTAATCAAGGGAGTCATCAACATTTACACCTTGGATCGTTCCTACCGGATTAAGGTTTATTAAAGATACACTTAATCACAGGTATGTTACATACTTATAATTTCTACACAGTTCGAGTTATCAACTTAGATCATGTGCTGGGGCATTATGACCCATCCGACGGTAAACCGCCAGGACACTTTGAACATTGTTTTATGCAGAAACAGGTAGAATAAACCGTCGAAGCATTGCAAGCAGGATATATTTCAGAAGTTGCCAATCAAAACAATCTCACAAATATAGTATCTCGGCTATCCTATTACAAGGCGCTGGAAGGCCCAAAAGAATATCAGTTTTTCTCAAACTACTAGGACATAAGGTTAGACCGGCACTGGTTTAAGACTCTGCATCAGCCCGTCGTGACGATTGCGGGTCAGCCTGCTCCGGGTCTTCGGTGGTTTCTTCCAGCTGCAGGAAGTCAGTTGTGGCTCAGTTAATCTTGGCAAGGGCTCATAAATAAACTTCGTCATTTATGAGTTCTGACGGATCAATGTCAGGAGCGAAGGTATGCTTACGGACGGGCGGAATAAGATTTTCGATATCATAGGATGGACGCTCCACCGGTACGTTTTCCATATCATAGCCTGAATGATATCTCGACAAGTCCGCTTCATCAGCAAGTTTACTGGCAAGAGGCCGCATATCCTTGGTTAAAGCGCGAAGATCATCACTAGAGAAGGCTGAACCGTCTTCCTTCATGCTTGGATAGCCATTCATTGCCTCAGCTGGATCAAAGTCAGGAACCCACGCCTTGGCTCGGGTTAAAGCCATCAGAGACCCAGCTCTTGCGGATGACTTCTTCACTTTGACAAGACGGGCAGGCAAAATTGACAGCTTCTCCAAAGTACCTTGGATGGTGGTTGGAGCCGGTTTGTTGTGGGAGATAGCGCTAATGGCCCTTTGAGCGCCGGAATAAAGTTGCTCCACCAAAGTGTATGCAGCTTTCAGTTTCTTCCCCACATCATCGCCAAGTAGAGTGATGCGCCTCCCTGCATAAGCATTATGAGTTAAACCAGAACAGTACTGGATTGCAAGGAAAAAACTTATGTCAAGAGGACTTACCGAAGATGGCGGATGTCATATCATTTGTTTGCTGCCTCAACCCGGACAGCTCCTCTGCCACCGGGTTAAGAGCAGCCTCAGCATCAATGGCTCTTTTCTCCAAAGCAGCCTTTTCAACTTCCCAAGTTGACCGCTCCGCTTCAAAATCCTTCTTTAGCTTCTCCATATTAGCTAAGGCAAGTGTAAGCTCCTCTTTGACTTTAATAGAAGCATTCTCTTGGAGTTTTAAGTTATTCCGGAGCTCAGTTATTTTAGAAGCCCTTCGGTTCAAGTCAGTCTGCCAAAACTGAAAGCATATCAGATATTCATAGAGCAATTCAATCAAAGTCGCAAGCACATAACTAGTTATGCACTTGACACTTGGGGGATAATGTATATTTGCAGTAACAGCAAGTAATTTTTTCAGACAAGTCCCAAGCACATAAACAAGTTATACACTTGGCACTTGGGGGCTAATGTGATATTGTTCTAAAAATAGGAGAAGTCCCGGTTCACCCTCGCTGGAGTAAACCGGCCCTTGGGGGCTAAACGTGCAAATCAAAGTTATTCTAGTTGATCTACTAAAGTCCCGGTTCACCCTTAAAGGCTAAACCGGCACTTGGGGGCTACGATGGACTAAAGGTACAGTTACAAGGCACAAGCAGAAATGAAAGACAAAGGAAAAGAAGTTACCTCATAGCGTTCCTTCATTAAATTCACCAAGCCAGCTTCATAGTCATGGCTGGTATGCAGCCGGTTTAAGTACCCGGAATGAAGCTCCTAAGCACTGAGCTGAGCATAACTGGACAAGTCGGTATTCCACTTGCCCTTTTCTTTGTGGGCAAACTCTTCCTTGGCAGTGTGTTTAGCCAAAGCAACAGGCTCCCCTGGGGTGGTAAAACCGGTCCCAGTGATCTCAACTTCATCAGTTGAAGCAGCAGTTGGCCTAGAAGGATCAGCAGCAGCGTGATTGACATGAACAAGACTAGCAGGAGCCGGACTAGCTCGCGCAGGGCTGGCCGGTTCAGCAATATGCTCCATGGGATCATTCCCCTAAGCAGCAAGATCTTGATCCATAGGAGGAGGATCATCATGTGGAATCTCAACATTGTCTTCTAAGGAATTGGCAAGCTCAGGATCTTCTGCCGGTTCAGGAGTAGTGTCGTCGACTGCCGGTTTATTTAATTTGACTTTTTTACTAGGCTTAGGCATACTGTGAAAAGTTAAGAGACAATGAAAATCAGAGTTTAAGAGGAAAAGTTAACCCGGACAGAGTGAAAGACAGCTTACCCGTGAACAGTCTTAAAGAAATGAACTTGTGTGGCTGTCGATTCGCCAGAGGATGAGAGAGGAGTTTCCTAATAATTCGGGCCAGACGGATTAAGGGGTTGACGAATAAGACCTGCTTTGGGATGAAGAGCAGTTGGAGTAAGTACAACTTCAGAACGACGCCTTCGAGCCAAAGTGTGCGTTAGTCCGGTGGACTCAATCGCATGGCCGCTATGGCGAGTGGTGCGGCGATCTTCGTGTTGCTGCTTCTTCAAAAGAAAGTTTGGATCCAGATGAGCATAAGGATGAGAAAATTGAAATTTACGGACTGTCCAACGAATTTTTGGTGGTGGCAGCGGTTCTGAGTCAGAGGAAAGAGAGATTACCTCAACATCGCCCGCTTTACTGCCTTCAGCCAGACCCTGGGAACAGTCATTGTTAATAAAAATACAGGCAAAGGAAAGGCTAAGGAATCATAAGGACTAGGTGGTACCTCAGAGGCCGGATCATCTTCCTCCGCATTGGATCCTGATGTGGCAGCATGCTTCTTCTTGTTCCTCTTCACAGCCAAGGTCTTTTTGCGAGCTGGCTTCGCCGGTTTGTCCTGGGTTTTCCTCTTCCAGAAAGGGTCATTATCCTGTTTAAGGGAATAAAAGCATATTAAGCCAAGCAATATGGACGGATTAAAACAAAGTAAAGGGACAGAAGAATTTCTTACCAATGGCGGTTTATTGGTCACGCAGAAGGGTGCCAATCCGGTCTGACTGCACTCTTCTAGAGGTATATTCAGCAGCCTTTTTACGGATTTGTTAACCTCATTCTCTGGAAGCACCGTCTTTGTGTGGCACAGAGCGTCCTTGGGGTTCCTAGTGTACTCAAACATTAATCCGGAACGCCGGCTTAGCGGGAGTATACTCCAAGAAAGCCAGCAACGGACAAAGTCAACTCTTGTTAATCCATTGGCTACAAAGGCCCTGAGCTTTGACAGCTGAGGGGCATATTGAGCTCGCTCTTGGGCTCTTAAGCGTTGTGGAAAAGGATGGCTCTCTAGAAGACGGTGGGGGCGATAACCCGGCAGTGGATTTTCCCCTTCCGGTGAAGTGTCTACGCAATAGAACCAAGTTTGATTCAAATCCTTTGGATGGCTGCGGAGAGTGGCGTGAGGAAAACTATCATCCTTCCTCTTCTGAATACTCATTCCGCCAAGCTCAGTATTTGGGCCATCATGAAATTCAGTCCGACGGTTTAAATGGAAGAAGTCCCGGAATAGCTCTACTGTTGGCTCCTCTTGCAGATATGCTTCACAGAAGACTTGGAAGTTGCAAATGTTTGATACCGAATTGGGACCAATGTCTTGTGGATGAAGCTGAAAGTTTGCTAATACGTCACGGAAAAACGTTGACCCAGGAGGGTTGAATCCCCGGGCCAAGTGATCAAAGAAGACAACAACTTCTCCTTCCTTGGGCTTTGGAGGGCATTCTTTTCCGGGAGCCCTCCAGTGAAGGACATCCTTTGGACCTAAAGTGCCAATTGAGGCCATCTTCTCTAAATCGTCCTCGGTGATCCGGGATGGGATCCAGTTGTAGGAGACGAACTTTTTGGCTGCGGTAGTCATCTTTTCAAAAGGGAAGGCTGAAAATACAATAAAGATCTGGTTTATGATCTATGCAGATTTAAACCGGTATGCTCTATGAAGGTACTGATCTAAATGGCGGGTTAAGCAGGGGCCTAGTGGTATTTAACGAATGAAATATCCCGAACAACTATAACCATGACGTCTACCAGATTATGAAATTTGAAAGGAAAAGTTAAACCGCCAACACAGGTAGATAAGACGCGGATCTAAAGTTTGGGGAAACAACTTTCATGCAAGCAGCAATGGGATACGGATCTACAACATATGGAAAATTCAGAAATAATTCAAGTGATATTCAGCAGACGCGATGAAAGTCCTAAACAAATTCAGTTTAACTAGAAGTATTGGGAGAGATAAGATTGCAATGACGGAGCGGAGTCATGCTTACGGTGGTTGACCTAAAGTTTGAGATCTACGGCTAAATACAGTCTATGGCGAAGAACCGCGAAGAACAGGGAGTCATCTACGAGCTCGCATGAAACCCTAGAACTGGGATCTATAAGAAGGGGAGAAGAAGACGTACCCGAGACGACAGGTGCGGGGAGGCGCTGGCAAGTTTCTGGAAGCGTTCAGGTTGATGCAGCGGCCGGGCTCGACGAAGACGCAGAACTCGACGGACGGCGGCGGAGCTCGAGCGCTGAAGAACAGAGGAAGAAGAAGCAAGGGGGGAAAAGATATGCCCCTCGGCCCTATTTATAAGCTGAAGGGATAAAACGGCAGGCGCAGGAATTGAGGAGCCCAAAAAGCGGATATGGACGATACCGTCGCCTCGATCTTCGGAGTTTTAATGAATAAAGGTAAAAAACAGGTACACCCATTAAATGTGCAGATGGCGTCACGGTGGTTTAAAGTGATCTGATGAGATGACGTCACGCCGGTTTACAAAGCATGCTGGAGCTGCGGAGAGGGATTTGTACAAGACTTTGAAGATTGACATGAACATGTTCAAATCAATCTGGGGCCTAATGTCAGGGATATTACTACTAGGTATAAACCGCCCAGGAGGGGCCGGTTTATGTTATCAAGATTATTTTGAAGCCCAACATAACATAAAGCAAGAGACTTTAGCCCAAGAGGTTTAGAGCCCAAGTGTTAGGGCCCATGGTTTGTAACCCGCCATACTATGTAACCTAAGATGTAAGATAGAAAGAGTAGAGACCGAGGCGGACACGTTTATGAGCCGGCCTCGGGACTCTGTAAACCGGAACGGGCATCACCTCTTATATAAAGGGACGACCTGGCGATAGTTCAGGACGGACAACAACAGCTCGAGACACAGGCAAAGCGGATTCTCAACTTGGTCATCGAAACCCTAGCAATACACACCAAACTAGATGTAGGCTTTTACCTTCATCGAAGGGGCCGAACTAGTATAAAAATCCCTGTGTCCTTGTCCGCTTTAACCCTTTCAGCTAACCCATAGCGATGGCCTCACGACTAAGTCCTTTTGCTAGGACATCTGCCGTGACAAAACCACGACATCGCCTGATCTTCGGTCGCCGCCGTTGAGTTCGCTGCCGCCGTTTCCGGCCACCCCAGCTCCAGCCGCCACCATCGTTGGATGCGGACGAGCACCAGCGTCCCAAAGAACCAAACCGCCGCTTGTTTGGTCGCCGGAGGGCGAAACCCGACGCCCTCCGCCGTCTCTGGCTCCGCCGGCGACGAGCCACGGGTCAACTCCGGCGAGTTTGACCCGGGTTGACCCAGTTTGACCACCCTGGTTCACTGACGTGTGGGGCCCTCCCCACTAATTAACCTAGGTTAGTTAAGTTAAACGCTAATTAATCCAGTTAGTTAGGTTAGTCGCTGACCTATGGGCCCAGCCTCTAGGTTAATTAAGTTAGTTAGCTAATTTTTTTGTCGATGTACTGCAAGGCAACAGCCTCATAGTTCTTTATTAAAACTTAAAACCCAAGCTGGGAGGAGATACAAAGTAAGGAAGTTTGTGAGAAACTACGTACAGGGAGAATAGAAGGGAAAAACTTAGAACAAAGCTACTGAAGGGAGGCTATCTAAGAGAGGAGGCTATCCCTATATTTACATTTGATCCTGTGGGCTTACAAAGAGATATCATGCACAAAGTTTCTCTTCCAAGATCTGAAGCTGGGTTGCTCATTTCTGAAGATCTTGCCATTCCTTTGAGTCCATCTATTCCAAGTAGCAGTAAAAACTACTTGAGTGAAGAAAGGGAAGCCAAACTCCTGTCTAGCCTCCATGGCCATGGAGTATGTGGTTTGGTTGCTGTTTGAGATCCAAGAGATTCCAAGATAATTCCAAACTCTCTCGCTAAAGTTACAAATAAAGAAAAGATGCACACGATCCTCATGACTAGGTAGATGACGCAAGACACAGGTATCATCTTGCACATGCCAGTGCCTTCGTTGCATCATATCTCTTGTATTTAGTCGATCCATCAAGATTCAAGAGTAACCAGCCAAAAACCCTAATCTTGAGAGTGCAGGAGCATTTCTAAATCCACTTGAAGATAGGATCAACCACCAGATGAGAAAAAGTGAATTCATAGTAGAGCTTAGATTGGAAGGTGCCAGTCTTGGAGGGCCACCTCCAGATATCTCGACTTGTTGGATCAATATGTATAGGAGCCAACAAAATCTGGAGTTGTTGAAGTTCATCAAAGGCTTCTACAGACAAAGGCAGGTGAAAGTTGTGAACCTCAATTGGCATGTCAAAGAAGTTATTGATAGTGATCAGATCATTAATGACAAAAGAATAAAGGCGCGGGAACCTTCTCCTCAGAGAGACCACTCTGTTATCAATGTGGCAAAGGTCCCTCCAGAATATCATAGTATCACCTGCATGTACTTGTGGGATAGCCAGGGTACAAAATTTGTCATAAAGACTGAGAACATCGTGCCACCAAAAAGAACCACAGCTATGAGTAGCTTGAGGTGGTGATGATCCATAATATGAGTCCCAGATAAGATTGACCCAAGGTATATCCAACTTCCTGAAGAACTTGTATAAATGGTTCATGAGCAAGGCTTCATTCTGAGTGCGTAGGTGTGTGACACCGAGCCCACCAGACTTCTTGGGTTTACATATGAGTTCCCAGGCAGCCAGGTATTGGCGAGGGGTCTCAAAGTTGCCCCTCCAAAGGCATTGTCGCATGATCCGCTCTAACTGCTTGATAAGGCCTTGTGGCAAAGATAAGTAACACAAAAAGTATATAGGCATGGATGCCAGGACCGATTGTAGCAATTGCAAACGACTACCTTGGTTCAACAGACATGATGAAGCTGATAGACGTCGCTCGAGACGGTCCACAAGGGGCAACAGATCAGCAATGGATGGTCTAGAAGTACCCATAGGAAGACCTAGGTAGGTGAATGACATAGATCCCACCTCACAGCCCAATAATGCAGCTATTCGAGAGCCCTCTTCCTCACACAAGTTCAGTGAGATCATAGACGATTTGTTGAAGTTTACTCTTAAACCAGTGGCCCGAGCAAACTCCTCAAGCATCTGTTTGAGAGCGAGGATCTGACCATCATCTGCTGGTAGGATGATAAGCCTGTCATCCGCGTATTGCACTATAGGATAATCATTAGAGCTAGTGGGAATGGGCATTTTGAGAATGTTTCTAGCACACATTTCATTCACCATTGATTGAAGGAGATCCACCGCGATAACAAACAACAAAGGAGAGAGGGGGTCTCCTTGACGGACACTAGTGCGACACATAAAGTGCTGACCAGGTACCCCATTTAACAGGACAGAAGAAGAGCCAGAGGATAACAGACCATCAACCCAACCATTCCATCGATCATCAAAACCTTTACACCGCAGTATCTGGAGGATAGCCTCATGTTCAATGGTGTCGAAAGCCTTGGTGAAGTCAAGCTTTAGGAGAACGATTGGCCGTTTGGAGGCTTTGCACTGATGGATATACTCAAAACACCAAGCGAGGCAATCTTGTATTGAGCGGCAGTGAAGAAAACCATACTGATTTCTATGAATGCATTTAAGGATCACTTGTTGTAGTCTGTTAGCTAAGAGCTTTGTGAGAAACTTTAAACAAGTGTTGGTCAATGATATTGGCCGAAAGTCACCAACCACTTCCGGGCTTAATTTCTTGGGAATGAGGGTGATTAACGAAGAATTCAGACATTCCAAGTCAGATTTACCATCATAAAAAGCCCTGACAAGCATCATAAAGTCAGCTTTTAGAATAGGCCAACACTTCTTCAGGAATAAACCTGTGAAACCATCTGGCCCAGGAGCACGATCAACTGGCATATGTTTGATAACATCCTCCACTTCTTCATCCGAGAAAGACCATGATATATTTTCGAGCCCATCCACCTTCTGAATAAGGGAGTCTAGGTCGAAGCCCATTTGTATCCCCTTAGCACGGCCCATTCGCTATTTGAAATCTGACCAGAACATTCCCGCCAATTGTTGATGATCAGAGATCACTTCTCCCGCAACATTTCTGGGCAAGGCGATCATGTTCTTGCGATATCTCTCTGTTGCCATTGCGTGAATTTTTTTAGTATTCTCTTCACCAACTTTGATAGACCTGATAGTGCAGCGTTGCTTCCAATAAATGTATTGCATATGCAAAATTTGCTCCAGGTGAGCCTTAACAATACGCCGAAAATTTGTTTCGGGCCAACTTAAAGGCCGAAGCTCTTCTAGCTCATCGAAATATAAGATGACCTTATTACAATCAGTAATAAGCGCCTTGACTTTAGACAGGTTTAAATGACACTTTTTGAGAGCATATCGCAGGGCTTTAAATTTGGCCGAGATCGTGGACGCAATATTTGCCTTTCTGAATTCCTTCTTCCACACTGCAGAAACACAGTCAAAGAAACCAGGGAGATTGATTGAGTAATTTTCAAAGCGAAAAACTTTAGCCTTGGGTATGCACGTAGCAATAGTGACAACACATGGAACATGATCAGAGGCAGTACGTGCCAGGGGAATTACCAAGGTGTTAGGATGATCATAAGTCCAAGCAATCGAAGTAAAGAACCAATCAAGTTGCTCAAGTAATGGGTTCGTCTGCATATTAGACCAGGTAAACTGTCTACCCTTGATCGGCAGCTCAATTAGGCCAAGGTGCCCAATAATTTCATTAAACAAGAAGATATCATTAACATTGCCACCCGGTAGGTTGCGATTCTCAAGTGATCTCATGAAATTAAAATCACCAAGTAGAAGCCATTTGTCATCTGCATTGATATTTAGGTTATAGAGCCATTGAATGAAATCATCTCGAGCAGGACCCTGACAAGTCCCATAGACTGTCACTAATGTCCATATTTCCGACGTGTACTTGGAACAGAACTCTAAAACAATGCCGAAAGGTTTTGCCACTATAAGATTACCATTGAAGAAAGATGAGTTCCATATAACCACGATACCACCAGAAGCCCCATCAGAAGGAACATAAGCAAAATTGTCAAAGCGTTGAGGGCAGAATTTTCGAAGGAATCGATGCTCAATGTGCATGCATTTGGTTTCCTGGAGGCATATAACAGAGAAGCAACTTTCATCAATCTTTTGTTTAATAGCGAGTTGACGCGCTTCAGAGTTAATGCCTCGAACATTCCAACAGAGGACTTTCCAATCTCTAGAGTTGTTCTGATTCATTACAACTTAAGAAAAAAGAGCAGCAAAAGGGATCACGCAGTGACCCACACCCAAACAACAAAATAAACCGATCCATACAGTTCAGCAAAATAAAGCACAAATAAAGATAAATGGCGATTTGAGAGGTACGCCATAGACCCACAAGCTTGGGATGACTACTTATCATCGGAGCTCTTGCTGTTGCTAGCTTGAGAAGGATCAGCTACAAGCTTCTCCGCTGTAAGCTTGTCTGGAGCAATTTGCAGAGGAGCTCCAATGCGCTGCAGGTCTTCAATCGCGCTGAGTGGTGGGACCTCCTGATCATTCGCAGAAGGTGCTTTGTTTCTACGTTTCTTAGGAGCAGGAGACTGCGTACCCAGACCCGCCTTCTGAATCGGAGCTCGACGAAAGCCATCCTTCAGAGCGCTAAGTCGAGCGCTACAACGAACTTCAGAAACCACTAGAGGCGTCGCCGCCTAGCGTCCCCGCTTCCTAGGCATCTCCTTCCTGGCTGTAAACTGGAAGGACTCAGTGATGGGTCCTAATATATCATGAAAACACAGTGCGCGAGCAACAGGTCTCTTCGATGGGCGAGCCACGCAAGGGATGGGTGTTGTCTTCAAAGAGATCCGAAAATCAGCTTCAGTACAGGTAAGCTCCTAGGTGTTAAGAGGAAGTATGATTGGCTCGAAGACAGGCCAAGAAACTGTACTGGGTATCTCAGAGACCCACATGAAAGGCATCATCCTCTCAAAACTGCGCTGACATTGCATGCAGCTCTGGCCCAAAGACTGTCAGAACCATTCCAATGTGCAGAGGGGGCTGCACCATAGGTGGTTGATACACCACAACATCAGCAACATGCTCTCCATTGTTAACTGACACATCAGACATTTGTACGATCATAGACTCCTGAGACTGATTATCTTCAATTTGCTTCTCCTGAACCTGCTCTTGGTTGTCAATAGGTTGTTCAGGAAAACCCTATTGCTGAACATGCTCAGGTGGAGGCACATCATTCCACCCTAGTTCAGGAAACTCAGGCATGACCCAGTTGTGATTATCAAACATCAAGTGTCCAGGGAGGGGGTGAGGGTTGCCATTAAAGGGCATGGGATCCTCATCAGGAGGCAAGAGATCAGCAAATTCCGCAAACAAAATATAAACTGGGGCTGTCCATGAAATTCTTGCTCCTCCAAAATCCGTGTATTCACGATAAACCACATCACGCGGCACTAAAGAAGGCACCGGGAATGAAACATAGGCCAGAGTGCGTACTAGCATAGGGTCATCCTGGTGCCAGTGGTGAAAGTGGCCAAAAGTGCCAATTGCATCAGCAATATATGTTGTTCGTCTGTAATCCAGAGGGATACCAACTAGCATAATCCAACCCCGACGAAACCATTGGGCCGCTCGGAAATTAATACCCTCATCATGGGGTACAAAGCGCACAAACCTATCGTTGCCAAGATCAAACGGTGGATGATCCACCAGGGCTTGTCTAGCAACAGCACTACGGAAGCGGAAGATGCCAACCCCCTGGATCCACGGTTGGGCATCTAGTACTGCACGCCCGAGATTGTTGACAAAAAAATCACTAACCAGGTTACGGTAGATGAGGACTTCTTCTTGTAGAGGACCGACTCGACAATGGCAAGGGCGTAGGCCTCATTCTGCCGGTCAGGCCTCATTCTGCGTGGTAGGCGCAAGGGGGCCCTGTCGATGATGTCGAAGCCCGGCGGGAGGTACTCCATAGGGTCGAGCTTGAAGTTGGCCATGGCAGGTGGCGGAGATGGCTAAGCAGTGGAGGTTGCTGGAGGGGGCGAGGTGGACTGTGGCGGCGAGGTAGGCTGGGGGGGAGTAAAGGGTGGTGGCTCGATAGGCAATGGCGGAGGCAACTGGGCGGCAGGCGTGATGGGACTGGGCAAGGACCCAAGTAGGCCGGCTGGGAGGGAAATCGAGGCGGCGGGCGATAATATATCCTCTGACCGGACTTGGGACACCAGATTGACCCGCGGGACCCACTTGTAAGTTGGCGAAGGTGCAGAGCCGGTGCAGCCTTTCGCCCTGTGTCCCAGGCGAAAACAATTCCGACAGTAAATTTGCTTTGTGCACGAGTTAGTTGCGTGCTTCATCGAAAGACAATTCCTGCATTTCCAGACTTGGAATAGCATATCATCAATAAAATCATTAACCCTAACAGAATCCGTATCTGAAACCAGCGGATTATTGTCGAAAGAATCCTGGGGGGATGTCGGTGTACTAAAGTAGGGGTACCTTAGTATCCCGAACTTGTGGACGGGCAGTCGCAGCGTCCCGTGGCAGGGCTTGCCACGCGCCCGCCAAGGCCCGCTGAGGTTCCTTTGGAGCCATTCAAGAACAAAGTATTCAAGATAAAGAAACAAGACCCCAGCAAGAGGAGCTTGCCGGGAAGGCCGAACATGGCATTTCTGGAGATTTGCCGCGACGCGCCATGCGTCCCTACAAGGCCCGGGGAGCGACAAGCTTAAGGGTGCGACAAAGTAGCAGCCGCGGCAAGGCGCTTGCCGCGGCAAACTTCCACTAGGTACCCGCGCTCCAGCGCATCCGCCCACGCATCGTCCTGGGGCCCATCTAGGCGCACGTGGCGGAAGGCTGTGCAGCCTGGGGTACATGGTGGCGAGCTGCGATGACGAGGCCACCGTCGTGGCGAACGGAGGCGCCCTGACGGACGCTTTTTGCACTGTTTAGGGCGACGGCGACGGGCATTTAATACCTTTGTCCCCTGCCGTCAGAGTTAGGTATAGAGCACTATGCATACACTGTTCCAACTACCACCATGTTTACGTTTTTACCCTCGACTGCATTGCCACCTGTCGGTGACCCCTTTGACCTCTAAAAGGAGGCCCATGCGCAACATAGAGGGGGTTCGGACCATCGATCACTCTCACGCTCGGTGCTGCTAGCGATCAACACTGCAGTTCTTCTCGCTCCCGAGCCAAGAACACAATACAAACCAAGGCAGGAGTAGGGTTTTACGCCTCCGCGCGGCCCGAACCTGGGTAAACTGCTCGCGTGCACGCCTCGATCCGCTCTTTGTGCATCCTCCGCCCCCTTGCCGTACCGAAAAGGGGCTCCGGTCCCATAGGTGTTCGTGGGCGATCAGTTTCCCCGACATCTTTGGCGCGCCAGGTAGGGGGCCTTGCGTCGAGGTTGTGTGAACCTGATCTGGCGTTCACGCGAGCGAGAACTCCAGCAACTTCATCAACTTCATCAACTTCATCGACATGCCGCCGAAGAAGAAGGCTTCGGAGGTAGCAGGCCCGTCTGCGTCGATCCCGCCGCCACCGGAGCCAACGATCGGTGGGGTAGACGCTGGCGGAAGGACGGACGCCGACGAGGAAACTCATGGCGCCGCCAAGTCCAAGGACAAGACGGACGACCGGGCGCATTCCAAGACCTCAGCGTCCGTGCACGCACCGCGCCCCTCTCAGGAGGTGCCGGACCGGCAGCGACGTGGTACCCAAGGTACCATACACTTGCTGGGACAAGGCCAAACTGGCGGTTCTCGGGACAATCAAGGCCAACGTGTCGGCACGAGCAAGGCGCGGTCGCCGGGACGAGACCCTGCTCCTTCTAACACGGTTAGAAGTCCGAGCATATCTCGCTCCTCGCATCGCTCGCCACCGCTCCCCGCCACTCCAGCAGAAGCTCTAGCTCGAGCTCAGCTACTCCTCGACTTCCCTCCAGCGGCCGACAAGGCCGATGACTGGAGGGCCACTATCCAAAGCCTCATCGCCTTCGCCAACAATGACATGCCGCAGCAGCCGACGACGTCGCGGCCGCGGCAAGTTAGCCAGGCGTGGGCTGATGGAGACAAGACTGCAGGGGGTGCAACCACCGTGCACTCCCCGCCCCGAAGGCCAAAATCGCCAACCCGCCGGATCAACCTCGACGACAACTCCACAGCGTCATCGGATCCGCGGGCTCGCCGCGATCGGCGCCAAGTCCTTGACGACCGACGGCCAGAAGACGCTCGAACTCGCATCGAGCGTCGAAGAGAAGCGCGGCGACAATCCGACCAGCGCGCTGGGCCCGCTGTCGACATGCACGCGCTCGGAGAACCAGGCGACTTGCCGTACGCGGCGGGTTGTCCTGCGTTCACCCGTTAGCTGCGGCAAGTCCAGTGGCCCAGCATGAAGAACTTCAAGCCCGACGTACCCGAGAAGTACGACGGCATGACACATCCATTAGAGTTCCTCAGCATCTACACCATTGCGGTGCAGGCTGCCGGGGGACGAGACGAGAAGATACTCGCGAACTACTTCCCACTAGTGCTCAAGCCAAACGTCAGATCTTGGCTCATGCACTTGCCGGAAAACTCTATTTCTTCTTGGGCCGACCTGTGCCATCAGTTTGTCGGCGCCTTCACAGGTGGCCACAAGCCCCATGGCCAGGAGAGCGATCTTCACATACTCGCCCAGAAGGAAGGAGAGTCCCTGCGAAAGTACATCCAAAGATTCAGCCGCTTCCAGCACAACATCCCAGACGTCCACCCTGCCGCGATTATTAGCGCGTTCCACCAGAACGTGCATAACCGCAGGATGAGGGAGGAGATGGCGATGTGCAAGATCCGAGACGTCAGTGAGCTTTATGCCCTGGCTGACAAGTGCGCACGTGCTGAAGAGGGGAGGAGACTCCCCGGAGAGGATACTGGAGCAGGGGGAATAGATAGTGAGGATGCCGCCCAGGCAAGGAAGAACCGGCGGCGGAACAACAGGAAAAAGAAGAACAAAGAAGTACTGGTCGTCGAGCAGTCCGACAAGGAGGCTGGCGCCAAGAAAGCCCAGGCTGGTGGCTCCGGCAAGGAAGCTGCCGCTGTGGCGGCCGTCGACAAGCAGGACGGCTCCGACAAGCAGTACTGCAAGATCCACCGCACCAAGGGCCACGACCTCCAGAACTGCAAAAGGGTCGAGTACCTCGTTGAGCAACAGAAAGCTGAGTACGAGCGACGCGACAAGGAGAAAGCCCAGGGAGGTGGTGGAGAGTCCGGCAAGAAGCGGCCGTTCAATGGCCGTGGAGGACGCCGCGGCAAGGCCAAGCAACAGCAAGGAGATAGACCTCCCCACGGCCGCGACAAGGACGAAGACGAAGACGATGACGAAGACATGGACGACGGAGACAACAGCGAGCAGGAGTTCCAGAAGGCAACAGAGGTTTTATGCGTAGATGGTGGTGCTTCTCTGCATGCTTCCTACCGCCAACTCAAACAATGGGTGTGGGAAGTTAATGCAGCAGAGCCGCCCGTCGAGTCGCGCAAACTTCTGAAGTGGTCCAGCACGCCCATCATCTTCGACATTGAGGACCACCCTGATCGCACAACTGCGGTCGGGTGCTTGCCGATGTTGGTTTCACCAACCATCCGCAACCTCAAGGTCACCAAGATGTTGGTTGACGGCGGGGCCGGCCTGAACTTGATCTCCTCCACTGTAGTCCGGAAACTCCAGATCCCCGACAGTGAGCTCGAGGAAACTGGCACATTCCAAGGGATCAATCCGGGAAGGAGCAGGCCGAAGGGGAAAATCACACTGCCAATGACTTTTGGCGGAGAGCTGAATTTCAGGACTGAGAGGATCACCTTTGACGTTGCCGATATCCCATTGCCTTACAATGGGATACTTGGCCGTCCAGCGCTCGCCAAGTTCATGGCAGCCTCTCATTATGCCTACAACATGCTCAAGATGCCAGGCCCGATAAGCGTCATCTCTGTCCCCGGCGACAAGAAGGACGCGCTTATCTGTGCCGACAAGATTTACCGGGATGCAGCAGCCGCAACCGATAGCAAGACACTTGCCGCTGAAGCTCCCAGGGGGAAGAACAAGACCAAGTACGGCAAGAACTCTGGGGCCCACTCCGGCAAACGCACCTCTTCGGAGTGCTGCGCTGCCGTCGAGGACGCACCATCGAGCTCCACCGGCAAGTGCAAGAAAGCGATGGCAGCTCCACCCACAACCAAGAAGGTGTCCGCCAAGGAGGACGGCACTGGTGGTACTTTCACCATCAGCGCCACGCTCGACCCCAAATAGGAAAGCGCGCTCGTTGCTTTCCTGCGGGCGAATGTTGACGTGTTTGCATGGCAACCGTCTGACATCCCCGGTGTTCCCAGGAAAGTGATTAAGCACAAGCTTGCCGTTTGTCCTCACGCGCGGCCCGTCAAGCAAAAGGTCAGAAAACAAGCGGTGGAGCGCCAAGAGTTTATCGCTGAAGAAATCAAGAAGCTGGAAGCGGCAGGCCTTGTCAGAGGTGTACTCCACCCCACTTGGCTGGCCAACCCTGTTGTCGTGCGCAAAGCGAATGGGAAGTGGAGACTTTGTATAGACTTCACCGATGTGAATAAAGCTTGTCCCAAAGATCCATTTCCCTTGCCGCGCATTGACCAGATCGTTGACTCCACGGCTGGATGTGAGTTGCTTTCGTTTCTTGATGCATCCTCCGGATACCACCAGATATTTATGGCTGAAGAAGATGAAGAGAAGACTGCGTTCATTACTCCATGTGGCACTTACTGCTTCATACGCATGCCCTTTGGATTGAAGAATGCAGGTTCAACGTTTGCGAGGGTAGTCCACACTGCTTTTGAGCCACAGATACACAGGAATGTAGAATCTTACATGGATGATATAGTGGTTAAGAGCAAGGACAAGGATACTCTGATTCAAGATCTAGATGAAACCTTCGCGAATCTGCGCAAGATACAACTCAAGCTTAACCCCGAGAAGTGCGTGTTCGGAGTTTCCTCCGGCAAGCTTCTCGGGTTCTTTGTGTCCCAGAGGGGGATTGAAGCCAATCCCGACAAGATCAAAGCCATTGAGCAGATCGAAGCTCCGAAGCACGTCAAGGATGTACGAAGGCTTGCCGGCTGCGTGGCTGCTCTCAGCAGGTTCATTTCTAAATCCGCAGAACGCGCCCTGCCGTTTTTCAAAATCTTGAAAAAGGCAGGTCCAATGAAATGGACTCCGGAGGCGGAGGCAGCGCTGCAGGATTTGAAAAGGTACCTGTCCTCCACTCCAATACTTGTCGCACCTAAGCCCCAAGAGAAGTTGCTGCTCTACTTAGCGGCAACCAATCAAGTGGTTAGTGCTGCGTTGGTAGCGGAAAGGGAGGAAGATGAAGAGCCAACATCCCCGGCAAGCTCATCCGGCGACAAGCAGGGGACTTCCCCAACAAGCTCTGGCCCTGACAAGGATGGGTCCGCACAGATGCAAGAAGAGGTACGGAAGAAGATGGTGCAGCGACCAGTTTATTTTGTTAGTTCCCTTCTCCAGGGGGCTAGGTCAAGATACTCTGGGGTGCAAAAGCTGATTTTCGTCCTTCTCATGGCCTCAAGAAAGTTGCACCACTACTTCCAAGCACATGAGATAACAGTGGTCACTCGCTTTCCATTGAAAAGGATATTGCAAAATCCAGAAGCAATAGGCAGGATTGTCGAGTGGGCACTGGAGCTGTCAAGCTTTGGTCTCAAGTTTGAAAGTACTTCAACTATCTAGAGCAGAGCATTGGCGGAGTTCATAGCAGAATGGACACCAAGGCCAGACGAAGAAATTCTAGAGACAAGCATCCCCGTCAAAGAAGCAAGCAAAGAATGGATAATGTACTTTGATGGTGCCTTCTCGCTGCAAGGCGCCGGCGCTGGCGTGCTGCTTGTCGCACCCACCGACGAGCACCTCAAGTATGTCGTCCAGATGCACTTTCCCAAGGAGCAAGCAACGAACAATACTGGCATACTGCAGAATATGATGGTTTGCTTGCCGGCCTCAGAATCGCAGCAGAACTTGGGATCAAGAAGCTGATTGTGCGGGGTCATTCGCAGTTGGTCGTACGCCAAGTGAACAAGAGCTACCAGAGTCCGCTGATGGAAGCTTACGTCGGCGAAGTGAGAAAGCTTGAAGAGCACTTTGAAGGCCTACAGATGGAGAACGTTCCAAGAGCTCAAAACAACATTGCAGACGGCCTGTCAAAGTGTGCTGCACTAAATCTACCTGTGGAACCAAGGATCTTTGTGCTCAAGTTAACTCAACCGTCCGTTACACCATCGGCTGGACAAAGTAAGAAGAGAAAGTCGATTTCCGATGACTACTTGCCGGCAGAACTTCCTGAAGCCGCCGCCAACAAGGTCCCCAAGATCAACAATAAAGTTGCTGAGGAACAGTCTGCTCCTGCAGACCCTAGGGTTTGTACAGTTGAAGCAGGCGTTCCCGACAAGTTTTGCCCCGGCAAGCTTGCCGGGGAACGTCAAGCTCCGGCCGAGCCACAGGTTCTTGCCGTAGAAGCTGACGTTCCCGCAGCAGCACTGATGCCTTTAGTCCTTGTCGTTGAGCCTCAGGCTCCGGCATGGGCACAGCAGATTGTCCGTTTCCTTCAAACAGGAGAACTTCCCGAAGAACCGGAAGAAGCAGATAGAATAACCCGGCAGTCAAGTATGTATCAGTTCGTCGGTGATGAATTGTACAGAAGAAGACTCAACGGTGTCCAATTGAAGTGCATTCCCCGGGAAGATGGGCAAAAGCTATTGGCAGAGATACATGGAGGCATATGTGGTCACCACATTGGCGCAAGAGCACTTGCCGGCAACGCGTTCCGGCAAGGTTTCTTTTGGCCAGAAGCCCTCCAGGATGCAACTGCACAAGTAACCAAGTGTGAAGCGTGCCAGTTCCATGCCAAGCAGATACATCAGCTAGCTCAAGCTCTCCAGACGATCCCTTTGTCCTGGCCATTTTTGGTCTGGGGGCTCGACATCCTCGACCCCTTTCCCCGCGCAGCCGGGGGCTTTGAGTACTTGTACGTCGCCATCGACAAGTTCACAAAGTGGCCGGAAGTGGAACCAGTGAGAAAGGTGACCGCACAGTCAGCAGTCAAGTTCTTCAGGTCGATTGTTTGCCGTTTCGGAATCCCTAACAGGATCATCACCGACAATGGCACACAATTCACAAGTTGCACCTTCATGCAATACGCCCAAGACCTTGGCGCAAAGGTTTGCTTCGCTTCTGTTGCTCACCCGAGGAGCAACGGTCAAGCGGAGAGGGCGAACGCTGAAGTGCTGCGCGGACTCAAGACGAGAACTTTTGACAGGCTGCGCAAGTGCGGAAGAAACTGGATCGAGGAGTTGCCGGCGGATCTTTGGTCAAACAAGACGACACCGAATCGAGCCACTGGACAGACACCCTTTGCTCTTGTCTATGGAGCAGAGGCAGTTCTCCCCGCGGAACTCGTATACAGGTCGCCTCGAGTGCTCGCTTACGATGAGCTTGAGCAAGAGTAGTTGCGGCAAGATGACGCACTGCTCCTTGAGGAGAACCGTCTTCAGGCTGCTGTACAAGCTGCTCGATACCAGCAAGCTTTGCGCCGCTACCATAGCCGCAAAGTTAAAGCCAGAAGTCTCGAGGAAGGCGACCTTGTTCTTCGGCGCGTTCAGTCCGCCAAGAATTCCAACAAGTTAACGCCGAAGTGGGAAGGCCCTTATCGGGTGAGACAAGTCACAAGGCCCGGCGCTGTCCGCCTTGAGACCGAAGAGGGCTTACCGGTGAGCAACTCCTGGAACATTGAGCACCTTCGCAAGTTTTACCCATAAGGCGCGGTTGCCGTGATCCGCTCCGGCAACCACTTTTTGTACAAGTCTTGCCACTGTTGCATGTAAACCTTTGTACAAAGCCGGGCGCAGACCCCGTGCATCAGTAAAACCTATGTGCCTCGCACAACTTGTCGTTTCATGCCTTTTCGTTTTTCTTGCATGTACTATCTGACACTTTGTGCAGCACACACCCTCGGTAAGCAATAACGAGCCGCAAGGCTCCATATCTATGTTTCCTCCCTTTTTCTTTTCTCTCAAGCAGAAGAAGTTTTCCACGCGCACAAGTTTGCCGGGGGGGAAGGAGACAGTGGTATGGACCAAGTGCGGTTCAAGAAAGCATTGCCTTTGCCGGGAAGCAAACGACACACAAAAGCTAAGTCGCCGAAATTTGAGCAATCAAAATTTTAAATTTTAAAGTTATCTTTCTCGAAAGACCGCGTTTTGTATGGAAAACCTGTGCGCGGAGGAACCAACTCGTGGCTAGCCGCGCCCTTACCTTGTTTCGAGCACACTCAACGGCTTAAGTGTGCTGCGACAAGTGTCGCGCCCTTACTTCGTTTTCGAGTTTGCTCAACAATCTAAGTGTGCTGCGGCTAGCTGCGACAAGGTTTCTTGTCGGCAACGGCATTGCCAGCAGGCTGCTGAAGTTCCGCACTCAGCGCTCGCGGCAAGGGTCCCTACGCCGGCAAGTTCCCTAAAAGCATAGGGTAAAAGCATACAAAGCGAAGAAGTCAAGTAAAGGAAATAACATTGCATTAGCTACCCAAAATAGAGTTATATTACAAAGCAACTTGTCGCAGCACTAATAGATTTTTGTTCATAACACGGTTGGCAGCGACAAAGGAAGCAGAAAGGAAAACAGCCTAGTCTGCGCGGTCACCCTCGACCCTCTTGATCTTGCCCATCTTGGCCACGATAGGTGCGACAAGGGCCTTGAGCGTCTCCTGGTCGGCGTCGGGCGGCAAGGTCCTGAGGACGTTGTCGAGGTTGAGTCCCGGGTTGCGGAAGACTATCTTCATCAGCACCTTCTCCAAGATGCTCGTGCAAAGCCTGCATGCCTCGTTCGCCAGCTGCGTGGGGATCCTTTCCCGGAGCTGCTGGAGGGCCGGCGCCACTCCCCTGAAGTACAAGCTCAGCTTGGCGCTGTGAGGGAGATTCTCGTCGGTGGAGTACCCGAGGTGCTCCGTCCCCAGCCCCGCCAACTCCCTGTCAATATCGGCGGCGGCGGCGACAAGGCCCTCGGTCCAGTGCTCCACGGTCTGCCTGAAGTTGTTCTGGGTGATAGCAGCACTCTCCAACAGTGCCCTCTCGCCTCTGAGATCCTCCTTTAGCTTCGTCTCCCGCTCTCTGGCGCCGTCAAGTGATGCGGTGAGGGTGGAAAGTTTCAACTCCAGATCAGCGATGGAGTCCTTGGCAACGGCAAGCTCCTTGCCCTTGTCGGAGAGGCGGACCTGCAGCTCGGAGTGGCTGTGGGCGTCCTTCTCCCTCTCCGACACAAGTGCAGCAACCTTCTCTTCGCTCGTCTTCAAGTGGACCTCCAGTTGCGCCACCCTCGCCTCCAAGTCTCTCTTGGCGGTCTCAGCAGCTGCAGCGGCGTCCTTCGCTTCCTGCAGAGATCCGCCGAGAGACTATTCGCGCGCGGCAAGGTCGTCCTCGTGGCTGTCGAGGTCGACCTTCCGCTGCGTTAGTTCGCCTTCTCGCCGGGACAACTCCTCGGCGGCGAGCCGTTGCTGCTCCTCTGCTTCGGCCTTCTCAAGAACAAACGCCTGATGCGCCTCGGCCAGCTGCTCCCGCTCCTCCGCCAAGGATCGGAGAGCCGCCTGGTTGGCGGCCCGGAGCTCTTCAGCGTGCTTCTCCAAGTCAGTACCCGCCTTGGCGGCCAGAGCCTCTCGGGACTCCAACTTGGCCTGCCTGGCGCGGTACTAGGCCAGAAGCCTCCGCAGAAGCCGCTCCTCCTCAGGCTCGCTACTGCTGCCGGGCGCGTCGACTAACCTCAGCCCAGCGGAGGCGAGGACTTCCTCGTCGAAAACCTCTCCCTCCACGGGCGCCCTTGACGTGGACTCCCACGGGAGCTGAATGAAAACCCCGTTGACGGCCTCCAAGTAGGCGCCTGTTTCGGCCGCGGCAGCAGCAGGGTCGGCAGTCGGCGCAGCGTCTGACGCTCCTGCGGCCCCAGGGCCGTCAGTGCGACTGCCGGTCCCCTCCTCGGCTGCCGCGCCGGCGGCCTTGGCTGCCTCTTCGATGGCGGGCTTGTCAGCGCCGACCGCCCCCTTAGTGGCTACGGCGCCGCCGGTGTTGTCGTGCGCGTCCACCTCGGTGGTGGCCTCCGTCTCCATGGTCTCGGCTACTGACGGGTATGAAGACAAGAAGAAGAAAGAAGAATATAATGGTCAAGCAAATATCCAAAAAGAGAAATTCAAGAGAAGAAAAGTCCAAGGGTTACCTTCGCGGGCCTCTTCTTAGATGGGGTTCCTTGCCGGGGTGTTCTCCCTTGGCGGCGTGGTGGTAGCCCCCGCCGGTGGAGGGCCGCTGGTGCCTTCCCTTGGCGGAGTGCCTTCCCTTGGCGGAGTACTCGCCCTTGGCGGAGTACTCGCCCTTGGCGGAGTGTCCTCCCTCGCCGGGGAGCTCCTCCTTGGCGGAGAGGTCGAGACGTGCGGTTCGTCGGGAGCAATCTCTTGGCGCTCCAGAGGTTGCTGCTCTGCTTCTGCGCAAGTCAACAAACAAACAAAACATTAACAAGGATAAGAAGCCCACGCGAGCCCGACAAGCGGAAAGTGGACATAGGACTTACGCTGGGGGCTGCACCGAGGAACGGCTATCGGGTCCGACGAGCCTGTCACAGGCACGTCCCCGGCTGCTGCTGCGGGCTCGTCCTCGATGATGATCGTGGGGATTTTGGCCATTTTCGCCGCCCTCTGGGCCAGGGTCCTGGAAGACAGACAAAGTCAGAATCAGGCAAAGAAAATTCAAAGACAAGAGCAACAAAAATCAAAGGAAACAAGAGTTGCCAGTACTTACTCTTCCTCCTCCTCGTCGGAACTGAGCACGAAGAAATCAAAGTCCGCCTCGCGCGTCCCGGCGCGAGGGGCTGGAGGAGTAGGCTCCCTCGGCCGCTTGGCGGGAGCAGGGACGGCAGTCCGAGAAGACCCCGCTCCGGTTGTCGCCGAGGCCCGAGGGGCGGCAGGAACGTTAGCCCCAGCCCGGGAAGACCCTCCTCCAGCCGCTGCTGAAATGCGAGGCACTCCCTTGGCGGCCTTGCTCGCCGCGGTGGCACGTGTCGGGCGGCGCTGCGGCTGCTGGCCCGCCTGCCGCCCCGCCGCGTCAGCGGCCTTGCGAAGGCGTCTCCTCGCTTGAGCTGGAGGACTTGCCGGTGGCGGTGAACTCCCCGAGGACGAAGAAGAGGAGTCGAGATTCAGCGACCCACCTGAGTCTTCGGCAGGATCGCTTGATACGATGCCCTGCTCGGCGGGCCCGCTCGACTCTGTGCCTCGCTCGGCGGCCTCGCTTGTCCCAGCAGGTTGCCCGGCAAGCTTTGCCACTTTGAGGAACTCTTACTCCTCGGCCAGACTTACCGCCTCCGCTGCATCCGCCTCCTCCAAAGTGTATCCAAACTCGCCCGCGGCCCTGGCTGCGGCTGCCTCCTCCAACCTGGTGGCAATATACGCCATCTCCTGGTCGGTGGTGTCGCTGGTGAGGCCCCTCTTCTCGTCAGGTTTGATTGGCAGCTCTACCAAGTTATCGAAGAACGTCTGCACGGCTTCGTCAGAAGGCTCCCGCCAAGTGGGGTCAATCCCATGGGAGTCACACAATGGCATCGCCGCGCGGATAGCGCTGAGCGACGAGTTGTTGCATAACGGGACTACGCCCTGCGGCAGCGCGAACCACTCTGGATGGGCGGAGTCGTACTTGAATAGCGCTCGGAGCATTCCGTTGAGATCCATGACCGTGAAGTTGTAGTTGAGGCCAGGGCGCAGCCTCATAATGTCCGCCGCGTTATCAAACTCCCATGCAGCCCTCTTCCTCTCCTGCAGGGGAGCGATGCGGCGGCGAAGAAAGTCTGCCCCGACAGCTCCTACGGTGAGTTTGGTTTGCCGGAGGCGAAGAATCCTAGTGGTGGCTATCTTCAGCTTGTCGTTCTCGGGGACCAGATCACTCCAATCATTGCCGCGCACTACTGCAACTTGGCGCCGGGAAGTGAACTGCTGTGGGTCGTCCTCCATGATCCAGCACCAGTTGGCCCTCCACTCATCCCACTTGCCGCGGAGCTCCCCCGTCAAGTAAGCCTCTTTCTTATGAAGCCTAAAGATCCAAGAGATCCCGCCGGACAGAGGAGACCCAGACTCGACCCGAGGAATGAAGTAATGGCAGAAGAGGGCTACATTGGGGAAGACTCCGACGAAATTTTCGCACAGATGTGCGAAAACGGCCATGGTCAAGACGGCATTTGGGGTGAAGTCAAGAAGATGAAACCCGTAGGTATTCATGATATCGCAGAAGAATTCAGAATACGGCGGGCAGAGCCCGCAATAGAAGAACAGAGCAAAAAAGGCATAGCCGCCCGGGAACATGTCGCAGGCCACGGCGGGGAGTACCTGATGGCTTCTCGCCCCTCGTTGGTTACCCCAAGTGGAAGGTTTGAGATGCAGTGTAGCGGAAGTTTTCCCTTGGCAAAGATACCAAGGATCGATTTCCCTGAGACTCCGAGTTTCAACAAGAAGGTGTCAACTGCTAATGGCGCCAGATATTAGCAATCAACATGGACCTGCACACAGATACAAATAACTTTGCTCCCAATGAGTACAGAGAGGTTGTCAATCCCTCCGGCCTTGTCATATACAAAGGATCAAACACAAGTGATAGTAGTGATAGGTTTTGCTGTAAAGAGTAAATAAAAGCGGAAAGTAAATAGCGGATGTGATCAGTGATGGTAATATGGACCGGAGTCCCATGATGTTCACTAGTGATGTCTCTCTCCCAAAAGATGATAAAACAGCTATGTGAGGTAAACGAATTACAGCTGGGCAATTGGCAGAATTATGTGCGCAAACCAATGCTAACTATGTTGCAAGAAAGGTAGAGGTTCAAAGCATGGGCGATACGCCAAGGCAAGCAGACCGAAATCCATCTGCATCTACTACTAATCATCCACCTTGAGATATCTATCCAGAACATCTCGCTGGTATTAAGTTGCGAGTCCCACCCATAGTGTAAACTCAAAGCAACAGACAACTGCATTAAAAGAACTTTGCGTAAAGTAAACAATCCTTGCACCCGCGGGCACAAGCACTGTTGTTTTCCCCCTTGTGGCAGCAGCACATCCCCTAGACTCATGTTTCTGTCACTCAAACTAGTCATCGAGGGGCATGAACCCACAATCAAGCATAACGTTCCCTCTTGGAGTCACTACCTACTACTTGGCCAAAGCAATAAATAACAACGGAGAACATGCAAGAATTACTTACGAACATAAATATAAAAGAGGTAGATCAAATATATTACTCAAACACAATCTGAACATAATCTCACAATCCATCGGATCCCATCAAACTCATCATAGCAACAGCATAAGGTTTACATATGTGCCCCGATCATGTAGGGCAGCTCACGAGGACTAATTAGTGAAGTACAAGAATAGGAGGAGAACATCACATAGCTACTGGTCATGGACCCATGGTCCAAGGGAGACTACTCACAACTCATCCGGGAGGCGTCCATGGTGGTGGAGAAGCTCCCGGTGGTGATCCTCCCCTCCGGCAGGGTGCCGGGAAGAGTTCTCCTGGTGCTCCCGATCTTGGAAGCGCGGCGGCGGAGGAACATAGATGAGATCGCGAAAAAGGGTTCCCGTCTCGAGGGTTTCGGGACACGATATAAATATATGCCAAAGGGGGGCATCAGCGGAGGCTCGGGGGGCCCAGGCGCCCCCCCGGCGCGGCTAGGGGGGGGGGCGCGCCACCAGGGCGCCTGGAGCCCTGGTGGCCCCCCTGTGGCTGTACTTCGGGTGCCGGGAAGCTTCTGGAACACTGATTTTTTATATAATTTTTCCGGGATTTTTCTGGCAGTTCTCGTAATGGGAAAACCTGAAATACAAAAACAGCCGAAAACAGAAACTGGCACTGGGGTGCACTGAGTTAATAGGTTAGTCCAAATATGATCAAAAGTGTATGGAAGTGTATAAATAACATAACAATATCACCCAAAAGAGGCATGGAGCAAGCAGAAATTATAGATACGTTTTGGACGTATCAACATCCCCAATCTTAATTTCTGCTCGTCCTCGAGTAGGTAAATGATAACAAGAATAATTTCTGTGGTGACATGCTATTAACCATATAGGACCTTTCATAGTCATATGAGAAAAGCTTACTGAGACAATGAATCTGTAGTAATTAAGTTGCCTCATGAGAAAATCACAAAGAACTGAAAGTTTTACAATATGATACTGAAACATCAAATAGATTTGCAATGAGCATGGTGTGCAAATATAATAAAGTAATATCTTGTTTGCCCCCTTTAGTGAAGCAAAACATAAATGCAGGGGCACCTCCAAGGTTTAAGTGATGACTAGATACAATCATTTCAAAATAAACGATATCACAATCATGCAAAAGACAATGCTACTTTGGGACAATGCACATTACACTCAGAATGACAATCATGCTCTCAGTAGTTGGTGCTTTAAAAGAAGGTAGAGACTCTCGAACCGTGGCTTTTGTTGGCAAGGTTGAAAACCCGTAGTCGGAAACAAAGACAAAACATGTACCAGAGCTCTTGGTTTTAAAAACAGAGGCAATACTATTTTTTTAGATTATGCATGTTCCGTCAACGAATGCTAGCAGACAACTCAATCACTTCTTGAGATGGACAAGTTTCGAGGAACGGCTCCCGAATGAGGACGATCACATCCTCTTAATCTCCTTTGTTTATCACTGCCAAAGTTTTCTGATTTCTCGTGAACAAAGCGTGAAGGAGGGTTTGTTTGTTATATTAATTTTTTGAGCCGGGCGCACTCAATGCCAGTTCCTTCTCGTATTATGGGTTTGCACATTATACATGCAATCCCGGGGTGAAGCTTGTCCAACTTAAAAAGATCATGAATTAACTACTACTTCCTCATGAACTTAAAACAGAGGCACAAAATAAGAATGCATTTCTTTTTGAATAATTTCGAGATGGTACATGAAAGTCTCCGTTAGGAATGGCAGGTAAATACCATGTAGGAAGGTATGGTGGACTCATATGGCATAACTGGTTTAAAAGAATTTCGATGCACAAGCAGTCAGTCCGCTTAGTACAGGTGGAGGTTAGCAAAAGACTGGGAGCGACCAACTAAGAGAGCAATGACGGTCATAATCATGCAGAGCGACAAAGCAACATTGAATCAGGCATGGGAGTTATATCGCTACTCAGAAACAAAAGATCATCAAGGCTTGGCAGACTTTCTTTACAGTCTTAAATATGCGTGTGCATACGCCAAGTCAATCAAAGTAAATTCTCGAAGGAAGATATTACTAAACCATACCACATCATAGGCAAACAAATCATGTTGGTACTCCAATAACACATTGGGAACCCCCCCAGCTATTTGAGACTAACCATAAGAAAACATGAACTACTAAGCGCCATTATGCACGTAGCATCTTTATCATAGACATATCAACCAATGCAACGGAAGCAAACTCTCTTAATAAGATAATCATGATAACTAAAGAGAGTTCAAGCAACCAACTAAATAAAATCTCTTTAAAAAGATAAGCATGAAAACTAAAAGCGAAGCATGATAGTAGCTATTGAAAGACAAAGAACACACACAGCAAAGATAGACATGAAAATTCTATGTTATGTTCTAGGTAGAAGTGAAGCGTGTTTCTCTCCCACATAAAGAAAGCTGAGTTCCGACTCGTTATGAAAAGCTAAAGAAAACTAAAAAGGAAAACTAAAAGCAAGACGCTCCAAGCATAGCACATAACACATGAAGTGATAAAAATATAGTGGAACGAAAGACGAACTGATAATGTTGATGGAGAAGGGGATGCACGGGGGCATCCCCAAGCTTAGACGCTTGAGTCTCCTTGAATAATTCTTGGGGGTGCATGGGGGCATCCCCAAGCTTGAGCGTTTGACACTCCTGAATCTTTTTATCATCTTCCCTCGCACACTTGAAAACTCCCTTCATACACAACTCATCATAATCTGGTTAGCGAGGTTAGTACCCTTAATAAAATAATTGTTCCTTGCTGGAAATAAAGATATTCTTGAAGGTATACTGTTTCTCAAGATTGCCAAAAGGTTTTTGCAAAGAAAAAGCAAGCTCTAGGTTTGCAAAATGAAGGAAAGGCAAAACAGGAAAGAATCTGTGAAAAACAGAACAGCAGGTAGTAAATGATTTTTTCGGGGCACTTCTGCAACTCTAATAAAAATACTCAGAATAGACGCGCGAAAGACAATTATATAGAGCACGCTGTCGAAAAAATTCAGACCAAAAAGATGAACTGGTGATTTTATACGAATTTTTCTATCCAAGGACAGAATCTGTTTCCTGGACAGCACGTCACAACTTTTGAACTTTCTTGCAATCAGAGGCTACACTTGGCACAAAATTGAAAAGTAAAGATACAATGATGATGCTACTGTAGTAAAAACATCAAGACACAACAAAAGCAAAATAAAATTTATTCATGTGGGCTGCCTCCCAAAAGCGCTTTCTTTTATGCCTTTAAGCTAGGCATAATGCATAGAGATCAAGTCTTATCAAGAGTAAAAGAATAGCTAGCCCGTACAACGGACTCGAAAGGTAACTTAATCTTCTTTCGAGGGAAGTGTTCCATCCCTTTCTTGAGAGGAAACTAGAATTTTATATTCCCCTCTTTCATGTCAATGATAGCACCAACGGTGCGCAGAAAAGGACGTCCCAAAATAGTTGGACAAGAAGGTTCACATTCAATGTCCATAATAGTAAAATCAACGGGAACATAATTGTCATTGAAAATGATAAGAACATCGTCGATCCTCCCCAAAGGTTTCTTTATGGAAGAATCAACGAGACGAACACCAAAAGAACAAGAATCAAAAGGTTTCAATTTAAGCATATCATATATTCTTTTGGGCATAACAGAGGTACTAGCACCAACATCACATAAAGCATAGCAAGAGAAGTTATTCAACTTAATTTTAATCATAGGATCCCAACCATCTTCTAGCTTTCTAGGTATGGAGGCTTCTACTCTAAGTTTCTCCTCCCTAGCTTTGATAAGAGCATTAGTGATATGCTCTGTGAAGGCAAGGTTAAGCGTGCTTGTGCGGGGATCTCTAGACATCTTGTGAAGGAAATCAATAACTTTGGTAAGAGTGCAATTATCAAAATTAAGGTCACTACTATTAAGTAAGGTGGTAGTGGTGTCCTTTAGGTTCACTTGTTTGGTAGCTTCTATAGTCATAGCATCACCATTAATAGGTCCAATGGGACCAGGAGTGCATTGGGTGCTAAGAGTTTGGATATCCTCAACAACTTGGATAGTAGCAATAGTGTGGTGGGTACGAAGGCTCTTAATTCTATCTTCTTCCTCCCTTTCTCTAGCCCATCTCTCTTTAAGTTTAGCCATCATCCTAATGTTTTCATTAATTTGCACTTGAATAGCATTCATAGGAGTGACCTTCCTCTCCTCAAGAGGAGAAGTTTTAATTTTAAGCAATTCTACTTCATTGGCTACATTGTCTACCTTCGAAGAGAGATCACCTAGTTTCTTTAGTTTTTCTTCTACACTATTATTAAAAGCTTTTTGGGTAGTGATGAAATCTTTAAGCATAATCTCTAGTTCAGTAGTGGAGTTCTTGGTGCTAGGATAAGCATTGTTGTTCCCATAGGAATTAGAGGGGAACGGTCTAGGATTGCTACCAAAATTACTCGTGTAAGCATTGTTATTAAAATTGTTTCTAGAGATAAAGTTCACATCTACTTGTTCTTGAGCAATCAAAGAATTTAAAGGAACATCACGAGGATCAACAGAAGATTGCTTCGAAAGTAGAGACATGATCAAGTCAACTTTTTCATTTAGGGAGGAAATCTCCTCGACAGAGTTTACCTTCCTACCTATTGGAGCGCGTTCGGTGTGCCATTGGGAATAGTTGGTCATCATCTCATCAAGAAGCTTCGTGGCAGCACCAAGTGTAGTTGACATAAAGGTTCCTCCCGCGGCCGAATCTAGCAAGTTCCGCGAGGTAAAGTTCAAGCCTGCATAAAAAGTTTGGATAACCATCCAAATAGTCAAACCATGAGTAGGGCAGTTCTTGATAAGAGATTTCATACGTTCCCAAGCTTGGGCAACGTGTTCATTATCCAATTGTTTAAAATTCATTATGTTACTTCTTAGTTGGATAATTTTAGCAGGTGGATAGTATTTTCCAATAAAAGCATCTTTGCACTTGTCCCATGAATCTATGCTATTTCTAGGCAAAGACTGAAACCAAATTTTAGCTCCTCCTCTCAAAGAGAAAGGAAAAAGCTTAAGCTTAACAATATTACCATCTACTTCTCGGTACTTCTGCATATCACAAAGTTCAACAAAATTGTTTAAGTGTAAAGCAGCATCATCTCCAGCACCGGAGAATTGATCTTTCATAACTAGGTTTAGTAAAGCAGGTTTAATTTCATACGAAGGTGCTGAAGTGGCAGGTGTAGTGATAGGTGTGCAGATAAAGTCATCGTTGTTGTGACTAGTGAAGTCACACAACTTGGTGTTCTCAGTGGAACCCATCGCAGCAAGCAAGCAAGATAACTATTTTTGTGATTTTCGATAAAAGATACAAAAGCAGAACTGAAAGGTAAACTAACAAGACTAAAAATCAAAGGCAAAATATAGCGTGCAACTCCCCTATCCTGAAGAGTGGAGTCCCCGACAACGGCGCCAGAAAACTTTGCTTGATGGCTTCTCGCCCCTCATTGGTTACCCCAAGTGGAAGGTTTGAGATGCAGTGTAGCGGAAGTTTTCCCTTGGCAAAGATACCAAGGATCGATTTCCCTGAGACTCCCAGTTTCAACAAGAAGGTGTCAACTGCTAACGGCGCCAAATATTAGCAATCAACATGGACCTGCACACAGATACAAATAACTTTGCTCCCAACGAGTACAGAGAGGTTGTCAATCCCTCCAGCCTTGTCGTTTACAAAGGATCAAACACAAGTGATAGTAGTGATAGGTTTTGCTATAAATAGTAAATAAAAGCGGAAAGTAAATAGCGGATGTGATCAGTGATGGTAATATGGACCGGAGTCCCATGATTTTCACTAGTGATGTCTCTCTCCCAAAAGATGATAAAACAGCTATGTGAGGTAAACGAATTACAGCAGGGCAATTGACAGAATTATGTGCGCAAACCAATGCTAACTATGTTGCAAGAAAGGTAGAGGTTCAAAGCATGGGCGGTACGCCAAGGCAAGTAGACCGAAATCCATCTGCATCAACTACTAATCATCCACCTTGAGATATCTATCCAGAACATCTCGCTGGTATTAAGTTGCGAGTCCCACCCATAGTGTAAACTCAAAGCAACAGACAACTGCATTAAAAGAACTTTGCGTAAAGTAAACAATCCTTGCACCCGCGGGCACAAGCACCGTTGTTTTCCCCCTTGTGGGAACAGCACATCCCCTAGACTCATGTTTCTGTCACTCAAACTAGTCATCGAGGGGCATGAACCCACAATCAAGCATAACGTTCCCTCTTGGAGTCACTACCTACTACTTGGCCAAAGCAAAAAATAACAACGGAGAACATGCAAGAATTACTTACGAACATAAATATAAAAGAGGTAGATCAAATATATTACTCAAACACAATCTGAACATAATCTCACAATCCATCGGATCCCAGCAAACTCATCATAGCAACAGCATAAGGTTTACATATGTGCCTCGATCATGTAGGGCAGCTCACGAGGACTAATTAGTGAAGCACAAGAACGGGAGGAGAACATCCCATAGCTACTGGTCATGGAGCCATGGTCCAAGGGAGACTACTCACAACTCATCCGGGAGGCGTCCATGGTGGTGGAGAAGCTCCCGGTGGTGATCCTCCCCTCCGGCAGGGTGCCGGGAAGAGTTCTCCTGGTGCTCCCGATCTTGGAAGCGCGGCGGCGGCGGAATAGAGATGAGATCGCGAAAAAGGGTTCCCGTCTCGAGGGTTTCGGGACACGATATGAATATATGCCAAAGGGGGGCATCAGCGGAGGCTTGGGGGGCCCAGGCGCCCCCCCCCCCCCCCCC
>LR738710.1:180053664-180097324 GCA_902687465.1 Secale cereale
CCCCCCCCCGGCGCGGCTAGGGGGGGGGGGCGCCACCAGGGCGCCTGGAGCCCTGGTGGCCCCCCTCCGGCTGTACTTCGGGTGCCGGGAAGCTTCTGGAACGCTGATTTTTTATATAATTTTTCCGGGATTTTTCTGGTAGTTCTCGTAATGAGAAAACCTGAAATACAAAAACAGCAGAAAACAGAAATTGGCACTGGGGTGCACTGAGTTAATAGGTTAGTCCAAATCTGATCAAAAGTGTATGGAAGTGTATAAATAACATAGCAATATCACCCAAAAGAGGCATGGAGCAAGCATAAATTATAGATACGTTTTGGACGTATCAGTACCTTGGTGCGTGGATGCGCCTTGGTCTCCCTCGACCAGAAGAGATAGAAGGTGTCCTTCAGCTCCTCCGTGCTTAGTTGTGGCGGAAAGACCGCCATCTTCTTCCGCATTGACGCTAGCCGCAGCGCCTTGGCAGTCTCCGCGGCCTTCGCCTTCTCTCCCTTCGGGGCCATGGTGGGGACGGTGGAGGCAGCCGACGGCACTGGTGATGCTGGCGGCGGCGGAAGGAGGGCGGAGCGCTGCTCTCTCTCGACCTTCGGGAGGAGGGGAGCGGCGGGTGTTTCTGGAGGATGAAGAAGCAACGGGCGAATGGAATGGACTGCCCCTGTTTCTCCTGCTTTTAAGTGGGAGAGGGGGACGTTCCGCATTTTCCCCATTAAAGAAACAGGCCACGATCTCTCCCACGACGCCGCAATCGACGCGTGTCGTTAGGGAGGGGAGCGGTGCATACGGAGTGGGATACGGCGCGCCGTGGGCCGCGTATGCCCGTGCACTGTTTTGGGCCTGGCCCAACAGCGCTCGGCACCGTGTGTGGCCCAGGCCCGGGGGCTCCTGTCGGTGTACTAAAGTAGGGGTACCTTAGTATCCCGAACTTGTGGACGGGCAGTCGCAGCGTCCCGTGGCAGGGCTTGCCGCGCGCCCGCCAAGGCCCGCTGAGGTTCCTTTGGAGCCATTCAAGAACAAAGTATTCAAGATAAAGAAACAAGACCCCAGCAAGAGGAGCTTGCCGGGAAGGCCGAACATGGCATTTTTGGAGATTTGCCGCGACGCGCCATGCATCCCGGCAAGGCCCGGGGAGCGACAAGCTTACGGGCGCGACAAGGTAGCAGCCGCGGCACGGCGCTTGCCGTGGCAAACTTCCACTAGGTACCCGCGCTCCAGCGCATCCGCCCACGCGTCGTCTTGGGGCCCTTCCAGGCGCACGTGGCGGAAGGCTGTGCAGCCTGGGGTACACGGTGGCGAGCTGCGATGACGAGGCCACCGTCGTGGCGAACGGAGGCGCCCCGACGGACGCTTTTTGCACTGTTTAGGGCGACAGCGACGGGCATTTAATGCCTTTGTCCCCTGCCGTCAGAGTTAGGTATAGAGCACTATGCATACACTGTTCCAACTACCACCATTTTTACGTTTTTACCCTCAACTGCGTTGCCACCTGTCGGTGACCCCTTTGACCTATAAAAGGAGGCCCATGCGCAACGTAGAGGGGGTTCGGACCATCGATCACTCTCACGCTCGGTGCTGCTAGCGATCAACACTGTAGTTCTTCTCGCTCCTGAGCCAAGAACACAATACAAACCAAGGCAGGAGTAGGGTTTTACGCCTCCGCGCGGCCCGAACCTGGGTAAACTGCTCGCGTGCACGCCTCGATCTGCTCTTTGTGCATCCTCCGCCCCCTTGCCGTACCGAAAAGGGGCTCCGGCCCCATAGGTGTTCGTGGGCGATCAGTTTCCCCGACAGGGGATTTTCCAAAGGAGGAGGGGCGGCCAAATTCAACCGAGCCTCATTTGAAGAAACTTGGGCCGTAGGGATGCGCCGATCCACTGAATCATGATGGGCCAACGAATCATGTTGGGCTGCGGCGGGTGGTGCAACCAAAGGAGAAGTTGCGACATCTTGGGGAGCAAGCAAATCCCTTTCCAATTCGGTATGATCCGATCCTGAAATGACGGCCGTGATTTTTGCGGGTACGTTGATGGTTCCAAACGAGATGGGTGGTGTCGCCACCGTCCATTGAAGATTGCTCGCCGGCGGCGAGGAGATGATGACTCTTTCACGTGGATTCACATCATAGCCTGCCTCAGCAATTGTGTCTACACACATTTGAGTAGCTGGGTAGCGATAGCCCCTACAAGCTGTGTATTGCTGAAAAGTGGCAAAAGAGAGTTTTTTCACCGAAGAAGATCCCGAGTGAAGAGAGGATTTAGTGGGAGGTTTATGCATAGCAAGGAGACCAAGAGTAGCATGCTTTTTAGAGGGACTAACAATAATCCACTCAGCATCACACTCTTTTTTCCAGATCGCAAATTCACGTCTCCAGTTAGGACCACCATGTCCCCACAGATGAAAATAGCATTTGAATTGCATGCATACAAAAGAACGCAGTTGTAGGATATAGAGGCCAACTTTCTTGCAGGAGACGCAGAAAGAAAATACCTTGTCCTTGATGTGAAGAACCATGAGATCGATTGCAGAACCTCCTAGGGCTGATTCCAAAGCAGCCGCCACAGAATCTTCATCACGATAGAATATATGCCTGCTGAAAGACACCACCATAATGAAGTGGCCCATGTCATCCGTGGGATGAATAGTATTCCCACAAGAGTTGAAAACCCTAGATGCAAAAATGGAGCCCGCCAAGAAATCCAGACCCAAAGTTGATCCACCAGAAGAACCCATAGGAGATGGGTATAGACGTGTAGATCAGAGCATGCCAGAGCAGATGAGTGGAAGAGATCCAAGAATCACTAGCTAGAGTTGGAGATCGCCGGAGAACCTAGGTCACGGGTGGGAGGGGTGGGTGGGTGGGAAGACGCCATTCCCCGTTGCTAGTTAGTTAGCTAATTAGCACTAACAGTCTTATTAACTTGTTGTACCACTAACATGTGGGTCCCAGCCGTCAGGTTTGACATGAGCTGGCGCCTTTGACTTGCTGACGTAGTGATGATGTGATTCTGATGTCATAAAGCCTTTCTGGAATTTTAAATAAATCAGAAATGATTTATTTATTTTATAAAATAGTTAAAACTTCTAAAAATCATAGAAATTCAACCGTAGCTCAGAATGAAATAATTTATATATGAAAAATGATTAGAAAAATCCAATCTATCCATATGTATTGGTTTCATGCAGGTTTAAACAACTTAACCTTGCTGTTAGATCAAAACATCATAATGCACTTTATAAATTCTTAGTTTGACTTTGAACTTGAACCTTGGTTTCAAAATAGCTCAAACCCTTTTGGTTTTTGTTGCATTAGCTAAATCACAGCATATTGCCATGTCATGATCATGCATCGGAATGTGCATTGCATTAATTGTGCTCTTCCTTGTTTGCCGGTATTTGTCCCCTCTGAGTGGACAACTGTAACGCCCGGGTAATCAAGCTACAGTAACCCTCTGGTAATGGCGCCACGTCACCACAATTACTGTTGTTAAACTCACGTTGGTTCGAAACCGGTTCAAATTTCAAATTCAAATCAAAGTCCAAAATTCAAATTTGCCAAACATGAAAACTAAAATGTTCAATGTGTGGCAAATAATCCCTGGATATTTGTCATGTTGGAACCAACGTCATTTGAGTTCCCAAGATGCCCCTAGGATTTTATCTTGTGGTCCAACAATAATTAAATTGGCCTTTCCAATTTCTAAAAAAATGGTTAGCAAACTCCTTCTGACCCCAAAATTTTTATGCAACTTCACCTTGTTCCTATCTATTTTTGTGCAAAGTGCCACATTTAACAAAATATTTCAGTAGCTCTTTTAAATAGGAAACATAGGCAAATCAAAAATAAAATAAAATAAAAGCCCCCCCCCCCTAGTGGGCCTCGTGGCCCAGCTGGCCATCCAGCTGGTCGGCCAGGCCGGCCCACTCGAACCACCCACACTGCCGAGGGGATAAGTCTCCCCCTCGGCCTCGTCCTCGTCAGCCAGAGATCTTTTTCCCTCTCCATTCCTCATTCTCTCCCTCTGCATCTCGCCGACGCTACCGTCGCCGTGCACCGCTCGATCCCGAGGGCACTGGCACCCCCGAGCACCGAGACCTTGACTACGAGGTGTGCTCGCACTGCTTCTTCCTCGTGGACCACCAGCTCGAGCTGGGAAGCTCTCCTTCGCCGGATCGCCTCACTCCACCACCGTCGACACCGCCACCGTCGCCGCCCCATCCTCGTCCCCCTCCCCAACGGCCGACCTCACGCCTCGCCACCCCAGTTCCTCTACACGGCTATGAGCCCCTTCCCTCCCCTCCTCTCCTCCCCGGTTCTCCTGGCTCTGGCGCGCTCCGGCCGTGCCCCACGGGCCAGCCTTCGCCCGGTTGCCAAGTGCTGCGCCGCCCGTTGCGCCTCGCCAGCCTTCGCCCGGTTTTCGTCCCGTCGGGCTCCCCACGGGCCAGCGCCACCGGGGCGGAGCCCCGCTCCCGTAGACCCGTTAACCCACCCTGGGTGGCTTCCTGGGCAACCTTCCAGTGGGCCCATCGCCCTTTAAAAAATGTGTTTAAAAAATATGAAAAATAAAAAGTTTAATTAATTAATTAACATATTAATTAACTTAATTAAATTAGGTTAATTAACTTAACTTAATTAACCTGTCTAATTAGTCTGGTTAATCTAGGTTAATTAGCTATAGTCTATGACAGTGGGCCCCACTGCCCCTTTGACCAGTCAACCAGTCAAATTGGACTATTGACCCCTTTGACATCACCCTGACATCATGCTGACGTCACCAGATATTATTCTGGATAATGTTAGACTTAATTAATTAAATAAATTCAGAAAATCTTTTAAACTTTAGAAAATCATATAAAATAATCTGTAACTCGGATGAAAATGTTTTATATATGAAATCGCTCAGAACGACGAGACGAATCCGAATAAGCGGTCCGTTCATCCACCACACATCTCTATCTTATCGAACCTGCAACTTTCCCCTGCGATTCATTTGTCCGAAAAAGCCAAACTTCGGGAATACTTTCTCGGATGTTATTCCCCTTCGCCGGTATCATGTAGCACCACGTTAGGGCACCCTAGCACTGCGTGTTAACTTGCCGTGCTTCTTTATTGCATCTGTATGCTTTGTATTTATTGTTTCTCCCCCTCTTCTCTTCGGTAGACCCCGAGACCGACGATGCCCCGGTGATCGACTACGGTGTTGACGACCCCTCCTTCTTGCCAGAGCAACCAGGCAAGCCAACCCCCCTTGATCATTCCGATATCGCCCACTCTCTTCTCTCTTATGCTTGCATTAGAACTGCTACTGCTTTTTGTATGATCCTATTCTGATGCATATCCTGTTGTTGATACCTGCTTTCATACCTTACATGTTTATACTAAATTGCTTAGTATAGGCTGGTTAGAATCCACCAGTGACCCCCTCCCCCCACTTTGTCCCGACTGCCCCGCTGGATTATCATAAGACCCGATCAACGTGATCGAAGACCAGGACCCGGCACCGCACATCGCTTTCCCCTTAGTTGCTCGACACTACTGGGTTACTATCGAGTGCCGAGGGTGAGACCTCATCAGCACTTCTGATGTTAACCTTGTAGGTAGTTCATCGGTTGTGGTCATCGAGGGTGATTCATCTTTCTCCACTCCCGATAACGACACTATCATGCAACTCCTCAAGAGTGGACCTCGAGGGTGACTCCTCTTTCGTTCACCTTGATGATAAACATCAGGTGGAATTCCATCGAGGGTGATTTCCTCAGGTTTTCCTTTGGTGTCAGACACACAGTTACTTTGGTTAGTATGACTTTACACTGAACCTGGTTACTAAAGACGGGTCGACCCTGAGGGGTACCCGCGCGAGCTTAATTGTGAGTGATGTGTAGTCGGGTTGACCTGGAAGGTGCCCGCGAGATAAATACGAGGCGTGGCCGGGCACTCGCCCTTGCTGCAAGTTCTCGAGACGGGGCGATGAGGGTCATATTTTTGTGAGTCTCTGCTCGTTACCGCGCGTTCCTAAGACACTAAACGGTTTGGATATTTGATCTGAGGGACCTTTGGCCTGATAGCACTAACCATCACGTGGGCATAGTATGGGCGTTCTGCGTCGTATGCATCAGCCGAAGCTTAACTGACGTCATTGTGACTAAGCGGCGCGCGCCGGGTTGGACTAGTTAGGCTCCTACCTTTTTAAAGGTGGTTGATAGGTCTACTCACCGGCCGCCCACGCAACGTGCAGGAGTTCCCAGGGCGATTGGCCCATGACCCGTGGGGGCATAGGGTTTAGTCCGGCCTGCATGACCTCTCTATTAAGCCTAGGTCGGGTTGCGGCGTATTGTTTGGCCGAGGGCGGGCATGACCTGATGGTGTGTCCGGCCGGAGTTAAGCAAGCGTGATGGGTAAGTTGGTGCACCCCTACAGGGAAGAAAACATCTATCAATAGTCAGTCCTACGGTAACGGACACTTGGAGTTGTATCACGATCGCTACAACTAGAACTGGATGCTGAGGCATTGTTTGGATATGTTGCTTCGGGAGTCGAGAAAGGATCCAGGAGTGTTGGGACAACAACATAAATATGACTTATGTTATACTACTGTACTTCCCCTCTTGCTGCAAGACGGTGGTTTCCAGAAGATGCTAGTCTTCGATAGGGCTAGCTTCTCCCCTTCTTATTCTGGCATTCTGCAGCTTAGTCCACAGATACTACCCTTTTCATTGATATCGATGCATATGTAGTGTAGATCCTTATTTGCGAGTACTTTAGATGAGTACTCACGGTTGCTTTGCTCCCCCTCCCCCCTTCTTTCTTCTTGCTGGTTGATGCAACCAGATAGTGGAGTCCAGGAGCCAGAAGCCACACTTGATGACTGCTACTACCCCAATGGAGGCTACTGCTACGTGAAGACCGCCGACGACCAGGAGTAGTTAGGAGGTCCCAGGCAGGAGGCCTTGCCTTTTCGATCATTGATGTTTTGTGCTAGCCTTCTTAAGGCAATCTTATTTAACTTATGTATGTACTCGGATATTATTGCTTCCGCTGACTCTTGTGTATTCGAGCCCTCGAGGCCCCTGGCTTGTAATATAAAGCTTGTATTATTTTAATTTGTGTCTAGAGTTGTGTTGTGATATCTTCTAGTGAGTCCTTGATCTTGGTCGTACACATTTGCGCGCATGATTAGTATACGGTCAAATCGGGGGCGTCACAACAACGTTCCGACGATGTGATCGATGACACGGATGAAGAATTATACTATCTCCAGAAGTGCCAGGCAAGCAGAACCCCCTTGTTCATTCCGATACAATCCCACTCTCTCGCTCCTGCTCTCTTTTACTGCATTAGGACAACAACGTTTCAACTATTACCTACTGCGGTAGTTGAACTCCTTCCTCTGCATGACCTGTCATTGCCACAGTAAATAGTTGAAACCCACTAGCATGAGTAGGAGTTGTTTGAGCCATGATGTGCCTACTCATTCATGTTTGCTTGTCATGCCTGCTATTGCTTAGAGTTGTGTCAGGTCTGATTCATCGGGGATGAATTGGAATGGTGATGAACATGTCCTATTGTGGGTGAGCTAAGTGTGTGAACACGATTTGGTAAAGGTAGCAAATGAGAGGACATGTAGGAGTACATGGTGGGTTGTCTCACTGGAACTGACCTTAAGAACTGAGTTCCGTGTAAGTTGTCCAATGACTAGTTACTACAACCCATTGGAATGCTTAAGTGCCCCTCTCGACTTATTAATCAACTCGATCTCTGTCCAGCAGTTGCAACTAGTTTCTGGTGTTCGTAGGTAGTGTTAGTAGTCTACCAAGTGGCACCCGATATAGGTGGGCTTGGGAAAGACTAGGCACCATGTCACGGTGTACCAAGCGTAGATCAATCCGCCGAGGTGGGCTTGGGAACCTAGTTCACATCATTTGGGGCCGTGAGCGACACCCCGGTTGGATCTCCTTGTGGATGGAACCCGAATAGGCGATTAACCTGGACTAGAGACTTGTGTGGTTCGTCAGGTCGTGGCCGACTCCCTCGCCAAGCTTCCGCTTGAAGGTTGTCGAGATACACGACATGTACATGGTGGTAAGTGGCGAGAGCGTGTGTGAAGAAGTACACCCCTACAGGGTTAACATGATCTATTTGAATAGCCGGGTCCGCGGTTATGGACTTCTTGGATGCTTACGTGGTACATAGACATGTGAAAGTGGATACTCTAAAATGCGCAAGATAAGCGTGAGTGCTATGGATGGCCTTCTCGTAGGGAGATGGGAACGGATCCATAGTGGTGTATTGATTGGTGAATATGTGGACTCGTGTGCGCCACCTCAAAAGAGTTACTTGCGGTCGTGCTTCAGGATAGCCACCGAGTCAAAGCTGGCTTGCTGCAGTCAAACTCCACCACCCCTTGATGATACTGATGCATATGTAGCTAGTTCTGATGTAAGTCTTGCTGAGTACCTTTGTACTCACGTTTGCTTAATTTATGTTTTGCAGAGAGACTTCAGTCTCACTAGTGGTTCCACGTGGACTTCGACGTTTAGCTTGTTACCTCAGCTACGATCTTGTACCCTTGGGAGGGTCTCGTGGATAGTCAGGCTTCTCAACCTTTTTCATTTGTAGTTGTCTGTACTCAGACATGTTATGCTCCCGTTGCCTGTATGCTCTGTATGCTGGGTCATGAAACCCACTTCTTGTAATAAATGCTATGATGGCTCTTCTGGGCCTTTATTTATATGAGTTTGAGTTATGTTGTGATGCCATGTTGTACAACACATACTTGCATGTTATGCGTACGTGTAATGTGTATTGCTATGTGTGGGATCCGACACCTAGTTGTTTACCCTTGGTAGCCTATCTTATGGGGATATGCCTCCTAGTGCTTCCACTGAGCCTTGGTAGCTCGCTACTGCTCCGAAACACTTAGGCTGGCCGGCATGCGTCCTTCTTCGTTCCTGTGTCTGTCCCTTTAGGGAAATGTCACGCGTTGTTCCTTTAAGTCCTTGTAACTTGCTACGACTTGGGTTCATACGTTGATGACCGACACATTTGTTGCTGGGTCATGTATGCATGTCTTTGTAATTTAGCGCCACTTTTGGTCTATAACTAGTCATGTCGGCCCGAGTTCTCTGTCATATGGATGCTAGAGACACAATCATATACGTGAGCCAAAATACGCAAACGGTCCCGGGCCAGGTAAGGTGGCACCTGTGGGGATAACGTGTGTGAAGCCGCAAAGTGATGTGATGTGTTACATGCTAGATCGGTGTGACTTAGGATCGGGGTCCCGACAGCTTTGGGATCAGAGCCTGACTGCCTGTAGGATTACCAAGCCAAACTGGTCGAAGTTGTGTCTAGAAACTCCTTAGTTATATTAAGGGAATTGATTGTGGAAGGGAACGTCAGGCTCTTTTGACTCCTTTACCTTATGACCTTCTGATCTAAGTCACCTTCTTCTATTCTACGAGGATTAAAGAACTAGGACTCTCATTCTTTTTATCAGGATCACGTTAATGGTGAATTCAACTTTCAATTCAGTCTCAAGTACTTCCATTTTTTTTAAACAGTTAATCTCAGAACCATGACATTATGATGTTGAGTGGTTATGCTACCTTTTTTGCACGAATCTCAAATCATTTCGAGCATTTACAGCCGTTATGCTGTCCGAGTTACCCAAGGTCTCTAAATAATCTGATGCATTTGCAAACCTTTCCTCCCTGTTTTCGATGTCCTTTTAGGCCAGATTAACCACACTAGTCGGTGTGTGGAGGTACTCCGTTGCCTCGACATATATGCTGGAACTATTATTTTGACCCTAGTTGTTTTAGGGAGTCACCTAGTAATCTAGCCATGTTTTATATTCCTGGTGTGATGAATTCTGGCCATCACTCTCGAAAGCATCCCGTGATGCCATTTAGTAGTAGGTATTCTACTCTTGGGTTCGTGAACGCAAGAATCACCCTACTTACTTCGTGTTGATAGTGTTTGCTCGTTCCTTTAGGATATTAGTAACCTTGTGATAGTCTTCGAGGTCAGTGGTGTATCATTCTTCCAACACCATGAACCATCCTTGGCAAGAGTTATTTAAACCAAAAGATCACAACAAGAGTGCTCTTGAGGAGTTCTCCATTCCACATTGTGACTCTGCCAATTCTACCTTCCTACATGGGTTATCCGGAAGAAATATGTTGAACTAGTTCGACATGCTAATCCATGCATACACAACTCACAAAGTTATATGTTCCTTTGAGTTGTCCCTTTTAGTTGTATTATGACCCCCGTCTATCAGTTGATAGTCAGGAGTAGTTGCGCATTCGTGTTCATCGATGCCTTTTACTCTTGTGGTCCGTCAAGCCATCCTATTCTGGAATTACTAGGAGAAACAAACTCCAGTGCATCATCCATATCTAGGATTGGGTCAAGGCAGATGTATTCCGCAGATCAAAATACCAATCCTTCTTTTGGTCTCCTTGGAGTATTACCATCTTTATGTCAAGAATGTCATGGGAATGGCACCACCTCCTATGAACTCTTGATATAGTGATACGTCTCGCCATCATCATTCATTTCTCGGTCTCCGTGTTGTCATAACTGGAATACCGATAAGTGAACCGTGATGTGTGAAATCAATACTCCTAGCAACTCTGTTGCTTGGTAGTTAATGGACGATAATCTCATTCTAGTGTGCTGGTTACTGAATCATCATTCTAAGATTGATCGTGCTACCTAGTCCATATTTCCTGGTGCACATTTCGATCAATGAGTTAGGATTGTATCAATCTCTCGCTCTTTTGATCATATCATCTTACCCTGAAAAGCAAGATTGTTCTCGAGCTTCATAACATATCGGTGGTTCAGGATTTTCCGAATATCTTCCCGGAAGTATTACCAGGTTGTACCCTGATCGCTATGTTGAGCTCGTGATCAAGTTGGTTATCTTATTAACCACCCCTTCTCCAAGAATCTGTGTTGGATACCCCGAGCTAGTTGGTTAAGCTAAACAACAACTTGGAGAGTTGGAAGATAAAAGCTTAATCCACATGGCTCACTCCAAAGGGATATCTTGTGTGTGTATTGAAGATAGATGATATCTTCTTCAATTGATCTCCGTGATCATTTGTGGATCTATTGTCTTGTCCAAACTTTGATTTGAGTATGGGTTATCGTCAAGTCAAATCAGAACCAATGATATTCGTAACGTTGTCTTACTCGTGGTTGATTCCTCGATCATACACCGTTATATCTATTGGATCCGACCAATGCTATCATCGTGTTCACTAAATTGTGGAATTCGATCTATATGGAAGCCTGGATGGATTGTTTATCAACCCATTCAAAACATTTTCACCTTGTCCATGATTCATGATGAACATCGGGCTAGCATTGGAAATTTTTGTAAGCAGCATCTTGTGTTAGCTCATGAAGTAGATGTTTTGATGTAAGAAGTGACTTCCTCCAATTCACATGTATTCGATGTAAGTTGCCACTGTGAATTAGAGAAAGTTTGTTTTTGCTTCCTGTAGGAATCATCCCAAGTCAGTCATGCATGTGCGAGGTACTCTATGGTTTGATAGGTTGGCCGCCTCCATTCTATATGTGTTTCCTAGCACACCAAGCCACTGATTGATTTGTTCAAGGAAGAGAAGTCTATGCTTGGGATCTAATCCATGGACTCGTGTAAAGACTTCGTTATCCTCAATAATGGTTCCCAAACTGAACTCAATAGTGTTTTATTATAAGACTTCTACATGGTTATGCTTGTCTTGGACAGTGTGTTCACATGTATGTAGTAGAACCAGCTCATGTTTTGGAGCTTGCTATCGTAGTTCATTTCCTGAGAATCTTGGAACGTCATCTCACCGATTTGTGTTGCAAATTCTCTTCAACAAGGTAGTCCACATCATCCATTCTAGTCGGAGTTTGTCGTTCTCTCGAACTCCGTCAAACACTCATTTGCGAACTGCCTTAGTATGCTGTAGAGAGTTTCAGTGATCTATGTATCAGAAGTAATTCTTTTTTCCACTTAAGGGGATAATCCTACGAGTCACCTTCTCAAAGGTGCCCCGTCTGGTGACATCGCTCACCATCTTCTTTAAGTGTGGAATTATTACCTACCAAATTGAACCTTCGTTGTCTGTTAGTTTTCCATCCCTCTGGATGTATGTTGCATCTCAGCTCAAGAGATGCTCTTATGTCTCACTCCATGAGTTGATCTTGAGTTGTTCGTCCTTCGAGAAGATTGATTCCTATAGAGTTCTTTCTGTCATCATCGCGTTGTACGAAGATCTCGAAACCGAAGACGTCAAGACCAAGATGATGCAATGGATCAACATATTTGAGGAGTGCAATCCAGATCATGAAGATTGTGTGGCCTTATGTTTCCTCTGCCTTCTCACCTCACGTCTTGAATCTCGGGACGAGATTCTTGTTTAGTGGGGGTGAGCTGTCACACCCCTAGCTTGCTTTGCACTTGGACTAGATTGGTTGTTGCATCATGTTTAAATTTTATTTAAACTTGAAATGGGGATGATCAAACCCTAGCGCCAAATGAATTCAACTAGGGTCAAAAATAAAATCACTTTCAATGAACCCAAAATGCCCTTTGAAAATGTTCATGATTTTTGATAAAGGTGAAAACCCCTGCCAAAAATGATGAACATATTCCTAGGTCATTCCTGGATTTTTGAATTAATCCATATTATATTTGAATTCGAGCAACTAAAATCTATAAATAATTTTATAGCTCCAAATGTTTTCACAATAATTGTGGGTCTCTGGAATAACTCAGTTAACATCCACAATAATTTTCAGCATTTATAAAAATGATTTAGTGCCTAAACTAAATCAGAACACGGAAAACAAATAGAAAAAGAAACAAAAAACATGATTAGAGCAGAGAGAGAAGCCCACCTGACTTACCAGGCGGCCCAGTTGGCTGGCCCAGCCCACCACTGCTTCCCCCATTGTCGTCTTCCTCCTCTTGCCAGTAGGCAGTGGGGAAGCAGCGCACGACGCCCGCGCGCGCCGGCACGCAGCTGCCTACCTGGCCCTCGCGAGGCCTTGTCCTCGCGCCACTGGAGACGCCTCGAGCCCCCCTGGTCCTTTCCCCTCACTCTCTGCCTTCTCCCTCGTTCTTCCCTCAAGGCCGAAGCCGCCATGGCGGTGCCATCGAGACCACCGCAGCCACCGTCGTCCCCTCGTCATCTCATCGCGTCCAACATCTTCAAAGCGTCTCCCGAAACTTCTACGGGCAAGAACACAAGCCAGGGAGCAACGCACTGACGACATCGAGCTCGTCCTCGCAGCCGGTGCCCGAAGATCGTCGACGCCGATTGGGCCGCTCCAGAGCTTCCCCGGGCCGGCTGAGCTTCTCATCTGGACCGATGTAAGCTGCTCTCCGTTTTTCCCGTGACCCCGTGGTCCATCTCTCGCAGTAGACGTCGTCCCCTTGAGCTCCGAAGCTCGCCGGAGCCATGCTTCATCGCTGCCATGGCTACGGACACCGTAGCCTGCACCTAAGCTCGTCATCATGCTCGGGTTGCTCCCAGGAGACGAACGGAGCCAGTAGCTCGCCTTGTCGTGCTTCATAGCGCCACAGCCGTCGGCGCCCGAGCTTCGGCGGCCGCCGTTGAGTTCGCCGCCGCCGTTTCTGGCCACCCTAGCTCCAGCCGCCACCACCGTTGGATGTGGATGAGCACTAGCGTCCCAGAGAACCAAACCGTCGCTCGTTTGGTCGCCGGAGGGCGAAACCCAACGCCCTCCGCCATCTCTGGCTCCGCCATCTCTGGCTCCGCCGACGACGAGCCACAGGTCAATTCCGGCGATTTTGACCCGGGTTGACCCAGTTTGACCACCCTGGGTCACTGACGCGTGGGACCCTCCCAACTAATTAACCTAGGTTAGTTAAGTTAAACGCTAATTAATCCAGTTAGTTAGGTTAGTCACTAACCTATGGGCCCAGCCTTTGGGTTAATTAAGTTAGTTAGCTAATTAGCACTAACAGTCTTATTAACTGGCTGTACCACTGACATGTGGGTCCCAGCCGTCAGGTTTGACCTGAGCTGGCGCCTTTGACTTGCTGACGTAGTGATGATGTCACTCTGATGTCATAAAGCCTTTCTGGCATTTTAAATAAATCAGAAATGATTTATTTATTTCAGAAAATAGTTAAAACTTCTAAAAATCATAGAAATTCAACCGTAGCTCAGAATGAAATAATTTATATATGAAAAATGATCTGAAAAATCCAATCTATCTATCTGTACTGGTTTCATGCATGTTTAAACAACTTAACCTTGCTGTTAGATCAAAACATGATAATGCACTTTATAAATTCTTAGTTTGACTTTGAACTTGAACCTTGGTTTCAAAATAGCTCAAACCCTTTTGGTTTTAGTTGCATTAGCTAAATCATAGCATATTGCCATGTCATGATCATGCATCATAATGTGCATTGCATTAATTGTGCTCTTCCTTGTTTGCCGGTATTTGTCCCCTCTGAGTGGATGACGTTCCGACGATGTGATCGATGACACCGATGAAGAATTATACTATCTCCAGAAGTGCCAGGCAAGTAGAACCCCCCTTGTTCATTCTGATACAATCCCACTCTCTCGCTCCTGCTCTCTTTTACTGCATTAGGACAACAACATTTCAACCGTTACCTGCTGTGGTAGTTGAACCCCTTCCTCTGCATGACTTGTCATTGCCATAGTAAATAGTTGAAACCCACTAGCATGATTAGGAGTTGTTTGAGCCATGATGTGCCTACTCATTCATGTTTTCTTGTCATGCCTGCTATTGCTTATAGTTGTGTCAGGTCTGATTCATCGGGGATGAATTGGAATGGTGATGAACATGTCCTACTGTGGGTGAGCTAAGTGTGTGAACACGATTTGGTACAACACATACTAGCATGTTATGCGTACGTGTATTGTGTATTGCTATGTGTGGGATCCGGCACCTAGTTGTTTACCCTTGATAGCCTATCTTATGGGGAAATGCCTCCTAGTCCTTCCACTGAGCCTTGGTAGCTTGCTACTGCTCCGGAACACTTAGGCTGGCCGGCATGTGTCCTTCTTCATTCCTGTGTCTGTCCCTTCAGGGAAATTTCACGCGTTGTTCCTTTAAGTCCTTGTAGCTTGCTACGACTTGGGTTCATACGTTGATGACCGACACATTCGTTGTTCGGTCATGTATGCCTGTCTCTATAATTTAGCGCCACTTTTGGTTTATAACTAGTCATGTCGGCCCGGTTTCTCTGTCATATGGATGCTAGCGACACTATCATATACGTGAGCCAAAATACGCAAACGGTCCCGAGCCAGGTAAGGTGGCACCCGTGGGGATACCGTGCGTGAAGCCGCAAAGTGATATGATGTGTTACATGCTAGATCGGTGTGACTTAGGACCGGGGTCCCGACATTTATAAAGTGCCTGACCCCATTCTTGTCATAGCATCCGGTTGCTGCGTCAGGGTGGTGCTAATTACCAAAATGAGCCACGTTTGTAATCAAAGTGTTGGCGCCACTTACCGCCATGTACACGTCATGTATCATCTTCGTCTCCTAGTGCTTCCGGTTGGGTGCTTGCATTAGGACTAGCTAGAGTGTGTAACCCATGGGGATACCAGAAGCACTAGGAATAAAGAACTAGGTGCACCGCCCTGTTAGATGACAATCTATCCAGGACAGGAGCAGATGGCAACACCTTCTTCATCTAGCCCACGACAATCTACCTTTATGGGCAAACCTTTTGTCGAAGTTTTGGATTTTTCTGATCATTTGAAGGAATTGCGGCCTCCCTAGCAGCTCTAAAGTTGACGGTGGCCTTGGCGTGGCTTATATAATATAAAGTGGAGATGAGTAGTTTCATGATTTATAAAAATGTTCTAGCATTTTTAAATAAATGAACACAGTTACAGAAAACAGAAACAGAAATTAAATTATAAGAGAGAGAGAGAGAGAGGAGCCCAGAAGCACCTACCTGGCGGCCCAGCTGGCCGGCCCAGCCCAACAGCCATGCCAGCCAGCTGCTTCCTCTCGCCAGGCAGGCAGAGAGGAGCACGCCGGTGAGCCTGCACGCGCCACGCAGCTCCTCACCTCTCTGCTTCACCCCCTCGCCACCGCGACGCCCTGGACGATCTCCACGTCATCGCCGTGAGCCCCTGGACACCGCACTTCCCCTTCCTCTCTCCCTCGCCCTCTCCTGCCATGGCCGACGCGCCCGCGAGCACACCGCCGACGTAGTCGTCGCCACCGCCCTCCCCTCGCCTCTCCGACGTGTCTACAAGCTCCGCCGCCGTCTGCTACGCCGTTCCGCCGAGCAACGCGACGCTAGGAGCCCTGCAACATTGCCCACGCCGTCTTCCCCAACTCCGGCCGCCCGAGATCGCCGGCTTTGCTCTGACCGCTCCGAATCTCCTCCGAGCTCGCCAAGGCCACCGTCGCACTCGCCATGAGCTGTTGCACCTCCCTCCCCTCTCCTTTTCCTCCCTCGTGTGCCGTAGCCACCACACCTTGGTCGACCACACATGCCGCCGCACGTGATCACCGCCGACGTGTCTCTGGCCACTTAATAGTCCGGCCGTCGTGCTCATCTTCCTCCCCGCACCACGTAGGTCACGTATGTGCCCCACATGAGCTGCCACGGCCACCGATACATCTCCAACGTATCTATAATTTTTGATTGTTCCATGCCATTATTTATTAAGTCTTGGATGTTTAATGGGCTTTATCTTACACTTTTATATCATTTTTGGGACTAACCTACTAACCCAAAGGCGCAGTCGAGATATTTTTGGAGAAAATCACGCTCGGAGAACTTGAGAACCACGTCAGAAGATCCACAAGGGGCCCACGAGGGTGGGGGGCGTGCCCCCCTCCCCAAGGCGCGCCCCCTCCCTCGTGGGGCCCCCGTGACTCCCCCGGTGTCCTCCTTCCTCCTATATAAGTCTACGTACCCCGAAACCATCAGCAACAGAGAGAAAACCCTAATTCCACTACCGTAACCTTTTGTTCCCATGAGATCCCATCTTGGAGTCTGTTCCGGAGCTCCACCGGAGGGGGATCCATCACAGAGTTCTTCTTCTTCATCATCGTCGCCCTCACGATGAGTTGTGAGTAGTTTACCATAGACCCTCGGGTCCATAGCTAGTATCTAGATGGCTTCTTCTCTCTCTGGATCTCAATACAAAGTTCTCCTCGGTCTTCAAGGAGATCTATTCAATGTAATCCCTTTTTGCGGTGTGTTTGTCGAGATCCGATGAATTGTGAGTTTATGATCAAGATTATCTATGAGAAATATTTTGATCTTCTCTGAACTTTTTATGTGTGCTCATAATATCCATGCAAGTCTCTTCGAATTATTGGTTTGGTTTGGCCTACTAGATCTATAGTTGTTGCAATGGGAGAAGTGCTTGGCTTTGGGTTCAATCTTGCGGTGTTCTTTCCCAGTGACAGTAGGAGCAGCAAGGCACGTATTGTATTGTTGCCGTCGAGGATAAAAAGATGGGGTTTATATCATATTGCTTGAGTTTATCCCTCTACATCATGTCATCTAGCTTAAGGCGTTACTCTGTTCTTATGAACTCAATACACTAGATGCATGCTGGATAGCGGTCGATGTGTGGAGTAATAGTAGTAGATGCAAAATCGTTTCGGTCTACTTGTCTCGGACATGATGCCTGTATACAATGATCATGCCTAGATAGTCTCATAATTATTCAATTTTCTATCAATTGCTCGACAGTAATTTGTTTACCCGCCGTAGAATATGGTTATCATGAGAGAAGCCACTAGAGAACACTATGGCCCCCGGGTCTATTCTCAACATATCAATCTACATCTACTTTACTTTTATCGCTTTTATTTTCTGTTCTTATAAACAAAAATACCAAAAATATAAACTATCATCTCTATCAGATCTCACTTCCGTAAGTGACCATAAAGGGATTGACAACCCCTTATCGCGTTGGTTGCGAAGTTCTTATTTGTTTGTGCAGGTGCGAGGGACTCGTGCGTGGTCTCTTACTGGATTGATACCTTGGTTCTCTAATACTGAGGAAAATACTTACGCTATTGTGCTGCATCTCCCTTTCCTCTTCGAGGGAATACAACGCAAGCTCGAGAAGTAGCAAGAAGAATTTCTCGCGCCGTTGCCGGGGAGGCTTACGCAAAAGTCATATACCAAATACCGATGACAAACCCTTATCCTCCGCATTACATTTTTGCCTCTCGTTTTCCTCTCCCCCACTTCACCCTTGCTGTTTTATTTGCCCTTATTTTGTCGTGTGTTTATCGTTCGCGTGCTTCTTGTTTGTTCGTGTGTGTTGGATTGCTTGCTTGTCACTATGGCTCAAAACAATACCAAATTGTGTGACTTCTCCAATACCAACAACAATGATTTTATTAGCACTCCGATTGCTCCTATTACCAATGCCGAATCATGTGAGATCAATGCTGCTTTGTTGAATCTTGTCATGAAAGATCAATTCTCCGGCCTTCCTAGTGAAGATGCCGCTACCCATCTAAACAACTTTGTTGATTTGTGTGATATGCAAAAGAAAAGGGATACAGATAACGATATTGTAAAATTGAAGTTATTTCCGTTTTCACTTAGAGATCGTGCTAAAACTTGGTTTTCCTCTTTGCCTAGAAATAGTATTGATTCTTGGAATAAGTGCAAAGATGCTTTTATCTCTAAGTATTTCCCTCCCGCTAAGATCATCTCTCTTAGAAACGATATTATGAATTTTAAGCAACTATATCATGAGCATGTTGCACAAGCTTGGGAGAGAATGAAATTGATGATACGTAATTGCCCTACACATGGTTTGAATCTGTGGGGACCCCGACTTAAGAGTCGAAATCACCGAATGCACGTGTACAGTGATCCCAGAGATCAATGCTCACTGAACACACAGAAGCTGAATAACAAGAGTCTTACATCCATACATACCGTCTTACACAAATTATGACCATTATGGCCAAGTCTTACATAGATAAAGCCTCATGGGCTGAATAGCAAATAAACTCGAATAGCGGAAGTCTTCATAGATAAGTAGAACCCATGCCATCTGCCTTAACCCTACAGGCATTCTGACTAGGAAAGCGTCCTAGTTCGCATGTTCATCTCCATAGAATTCTTCTTCAAATTCCTGCTCTTCCATGCCTGGCCAATTAAATAACCAGTGGCAAGCCAATGAGTACTTTGAATGTACTCGCAAGCAACCCATGTTTTTGGAACAAGTATGATAAGGTATGAAACAATACTAGATAGGATATGTTTGCAGAAAGAAAAATTTGTGAGTGCAATGACATGAGCTATCTGAGGCATGCATCATAGGAATTATAGGTTACAAATATCAACATAGCCAAGTTATGATCTCTTCCATCTTTTCAAGTCCTTTTGACTTAAATCAAACGGAGCTTTCACACACACACACACACACACAGGGTTTCGCAAACATTGGACGTAGCCCAAGAGCAGTTACCCAACTGTCCTTGACCGTGAACACGGCTATTCGAATAGTTTTACACTCTGTAGAGGTTGCACACTTTACCCAGTAGATCCGGGGAACTTCCGTGTCATCCACGACCCGCAGTACCTCAAGTACCCGGGGTAAGCACCCGATCACTATCTTTCCCTAGGCGACATTAATATGGAGTCCACTCGATTGGTAGCAACCCCCGTGCCGCACATTTCACATCTTAAGATTTTTGGAGCCTCTCTCCCATTTCACATACCACGGGCACGGGGTACCAACGGCGTGTTGGGTGCCCTGTGAAAACAGTCATGGCCGCCTATCCAAGCACGACCCCGTCCCAAGAGTGACCTCATGTCACTCCCGTCACTAGTAATGCGGGCACCATGCTAGTATCTTCCTAGGTAAGCAATAATGCCCTTTCCCATATAAGGGTAGAGTGGTTGCGCATGTAAAGTTGGAATAACGGTCGCAACTTAAACCAATCCATTTGAAAAACATCACACACACACACACACTTGTGTCGGTACACCACTTCGTCATCAAGTGGATACCCATCTCATCATCTCCCTCGGGCATAAGTGACACCCGATGGGGTTTCTGAAAGAGTCCCTCGAAAGAACTATGCTTTCACCATTATGCATATCCTCGTTCCACTTGCATAGCCACTACTATGGCAACCTATCTACTCCCACCGGCATAACCCTGATAAGAAGGTAGGGTCATGCACAAATGCAAGTATCAACGAGGAAGTACAGTGGCAAACCAACAAAGTGGTTACCACCTCATCATGATTCCGTTGCAACAACAATATGGTGCTATATGACATGCATAAAAAGGGTTCCATAGACATGGTCAAAGGGCTGCTTGCCTTGGTTGGCTGAGTCTTCAAAACCTTCAAGTCCTTCTCCTTCTTCTTCTTCAGCAACCTCGTCAAACACGGTATCTAATCGTCGCAATAAGTAACGGAAAAATAAGACAATAATAAAAACAGAAAAATCAAAGTGCTCACAAAAATGTCAACTTATTTTTATAAAATACTAGAGGGAAAACTAAGATGGCAAAAATTCTTAGTTTGGGATTTGGAGTGACAGAATGGGGTACATGGGTTTTTGAACAGAGGTTTTAGTGTTCAAATTTAGATTTAAATTTGAACAGTACAAAAAAGGTTCATGAATATAGGTGAAAGTTATATCATTAATTAGGTTGGAATTTTACAAGTCTTTAGGAACCGGAACTATTTCATTTGGATAAATATTTAATCCAGAGGAATTTTTATAAAACAGACAGAAAAGAAAAAAGAAAAGTGGCACTGTGCCTGCTAGGCCAGAACAGCCGCAGCGCAGTAGGCCCGGCCAGAGAGGCGGCATGGCGCACTGTTGCCTGCGCGCGCCAGGTTTTAAACCTGACGGGCGGGGGCCAGGCCTCAGCGAGAGGAGAGAGAGATGAGGGAGAGGAGAGACTGATAGGCGGGGCCCGCCTGTCATCCCTAACCCTGCGACGGAGGGCTGACGAGCTCACCAGCGGCGATGCAGGGCACGGCGAGGTCGGTCGAGGGCACGGCTAGACTCAGCGTCGAGTCGCTGTTCGGTTGGAGGTGGCTGCAGCCGCCGGGGTGGCCTGGTTCGCCGGCGGCGAGGTCACGTGGCAGAGGTGCTTCGGGAGTCGGTGGTTCTGGCCGTTTCCGGCTGCAAAAGAAGTAGGGGAAAGAGGGGAAACGATCAGTGGGTTGCGATGGTTCCAGATCGAGTGAGAGCAGCGGCGGAGAGGGTCTGTACCCTAAGGTCGACGGCGACCCGAGGCGGCGGAGCTCGAGCTCGATCTCGAGCTTGGGCCCGTTTGGAGAGGAGTTAGTGGCGTAGGGGGTAATTTAGGGAGTGAGAGGGCGAGTGGTGAGGAGAGGAGGGCGCGGGGCGTCCCTTTTATAGGCGAACGGTGGGGTGCCGTGGACCCGTGCGTCGGCGAGCTTCTACTCATTGCCACAAGGCTCAGGAGGGGATGGCGCCGTGTCTCGGGCGTTCCTGGATGCGGTCCAGAGCCGGGAAAAAGAAGAGAGAGATCAGGGGGAGGCCAGGGCATCGCGCGTGTGAGGGAGCTCATTGGAGCTCTCGGGTGGCCATCGCGCATGCGAACTGGGGCGAGAGGAGGGAGAAGGAGGAGGGGGTCGACCGGCTGCCGTGTCGTGGACGTCGAGGCGGCCTCGGGAGACATGATCCCGACGCCCTAGGTGGTCGGGCGCCTTAGGTAGGTCGCGGCTACAGTGCGGGAGCGCACTGTAGCGCGCTCCAGAGCGCCCATATGGCCGGCATGGCCGTGTCCCACGCCCTCTGGGCGCAGCCACCATCTCCATTGGCTCTAGGGGGGAGTAAACAATGTAGGGGAGACGTTGGATGCTAGGGAGAGCTTCTAGAAGGAGAGAGGGCTGAGAGAGAAAGGTGAAAGTTGCTGTCCAGAATGTAAAATGGGGTTTTACCCCTCTCAATCATTGAGCTGAGCCCAGGGAAGAGTTACTAGAGGTGCAAGGGGACTTGGGGAAGCTGTGGTAAAAAGCCTAGCTCAAGGAGAACAAGGAAAGAGGTGAAAGTGGTAATTTTTGAAAATCACTAGAATGTGTTTGATGTGGTTTTGGGAAAGAAATTGATTTCCACTAGACATGAGACTTAACATGATCAAATGGTATATAGAAATAGGGTGTTCCACCAAGTTTGGGCTCATTTGAAGGAACTTGCCAATGTAACTTTGGTGAACCCTAGAAATCAACAGAAATGGATTTACCAAGTTTAAGTTAAGCAAATCATCCCTCCTTGATGCACCACTTGGTGTAGTGTCATCATTTGGGGTTGTGATCATGCCCACAAAGTTTGAGTTCACAAGTGAAAAGTTGATAATGTAAAGTTGTTTAAACTTGAATCTGAACAGAAATGGTTTTGGGGTACTCTGATCAAGTTACTCTTCTCCAAAACTTGTGCCATTTGGTCTAAATGCATTATTAGACCATTCTAGCATGTGTACCAAGTTTGAGAGCATTTGGACAAGTTTGGCAATGTAAAGTTACTCAAACTTCAAAAATGGACAGAATGGTTTTGAGGGGTTTTGATGATGTTTTTTTGCTTCCCAAGGCATGGGGCTTGGCAAGATCATCAAATATGTCATATATGATATGATAGAATTTTCCTGGAATTTTTAGAGAATATTTCCTTTGTAAATATTTCAAAAGCTTGAAATATCTAGAAAGGGTTTCTGAGGGATTTGTCCAATATTTTGAACATGACCAAGTGTTGTAACTCTTATATATGGACAATATATGTCCTAAGAGTCTCCCTGAATTTTCGCAAATATTTTTGAAATAGTGAAATAGTTTTTCCCTATTAAAGACCATTTCTGGCCTTAAGAAAAAGCTTTTAAATAAAATAGGAAAATAACTTTTAAAATTATATTTTTGTGGTTTATGGGAGTCCTATATCTACTAGGTTTCAAATATACTCTTTGAAATATTTTTCTCACCCTAAATCAAGTACTTGCAGTGCAAACCTCAATTCAGGGGTTTTTGGAAAACTAATTTTTGAAAATACTTTTTGGCCAAATTATTTTTGTAAGAAAATACTATACTGTTATATACACTTGGTATGATCATTAGGAAGAAGTTTGAGGTAAGGAGTGAAATATATAAGAGGGAGTAGTTGACTTTAGAGAGCACTTGAAAATCATAGAGAGAAAAACTTAATTCCAAATAAAAGCCAAATGATGCCAAAAAATTTGTTGGTCCAAATTTTCATGCTTTAATAATGCAAATGACATGTTACAAAATGCAGGGTGTGACAGACCTACCCCCCTTACAGAAATCTCGACCTCGAGATTCCTAAACTAGGTCTTAGAAGAGATCGGGATACTCGGATATAAGATAGTCTTCACGTTCCCAGGTTGCTTCTGCTTCCGTGTGGTTGCTCCATTGGACCTTGAAGTACTTAATGGTGCGGCTTTGCGTCCGTCGCTCCGCTTCATCCAGAATGCGAATGGGCTTCTCGTGTAAGGTCAAATCAGGCTGAAGATCAATGGCTTGGTGATCGACATCCTTGTAGAGATCAGGCTTGTCCGGAACTTGGAGACACTTCCGGAGTTGTGAAACGTGGAATACGTTGTGCACATCGGATAGCTCAGGTGGTAGTTCCAACTGGTAAGCCACTTCTCCTCGTTGGTCGGTGATCTTGAAGGGGCCAATAAATCTTGGTGCAAGTTTCCCCATAACGTGGAAACGCTTGGTTCCCTTCAAAGGAGTTACTCATAGGTACACATGATCTCCAACACGGAAACTCATATCTCGGCGATGAGTGTCAGCATAGCTCTTCTGCCTTGATTTGGCGGCCTTCAAACGTTCTCTGACTAGTTGGACTTGCTCTTCTGCTTCGCGGAGAATATCTGGTCCAAAGACTAGCACTTCTCCAGTCGCTGACCAGTTGAGGGGTGTGCGACACTTGCGTCCGTACAACACCTCAAATGGTGCCATCTGAAGGCTCGACTAATAACTGTTGTTATAGCAGAACTCAGCAAAAGGGAGGCAATCTTCCCACTTGGCTCCATATGCCAACACACAGGCTCGGAGCATGTCTTCGAGAATTTGATTTACTCGCTCCATCTGACCTCCGGTCTGCGTGTGAAAAGCGGTGCTGAAAGACAACTTGGTTCCCAAGGCTTCTTTGAATCTTTTCCAGAACCTTGTAGTAAACTGGGTGCCTCGATCTGACACAATCTCCTTTGGAACACCATGGAGGCTCACGATTCGATCGATATAGAGGCTGGCCAGCTGGTTTCCACTGTAGGTTGTTTTAACGGGAATGAAATGGGCTACTTTGGTCAAATGGTCGACTATGACCCAGATGGAGTCATGTCCTTTATTCGACCTTGGTAATCTAGTGATGAAATCCATTCTGACTTTATCCCACTTCCACTCAGGAACCTTGAGTGGTTGGAGCAATCCAGCAGGTCGCTGATATTCAGCCTTGACCCTTTGGCACACATCACATTTTGCAACATAGGTGGCAATCTCTCTTTTCATCCCGTGCCACCAGAATCTTTCCTTCAAGTCTTGATACATCTTGGTTCCTCCGGGGTGGATAGAATATGGAGTGTCGTGGGCTTCTTGCAGGATCAAGTACTTCAGCTCCATCTTGTTTGGTACGCAGATGCGGCCTTTGTACCAAACAATCCCGTGCTCGTCCTCGGAGAATCCTGGGGCCTTACCTAGCTTCATCTTCTTCTTGATGCCTTCAATGCTTGCGTGCCCACCTTGTGCTCTCTTGACTCGTCCATCAGGGTTGGTTTGGCTTCCAGATGGTCTAGAAATCCATGGGTGACCAATTCCAAACTGAATCGTTCCAGCTCTTCAAACAGGGTTGGCTGCCTTCTTTGAATTATGGCATTCAGGGAGCAAGCCTTTCTGCTTAAGGCATCGGCTACCACGTTAGCCTTCCCGGGGTGATATTGAACACTAAGGTCATAATCCTTGATTAGTTCCAACCATCTTCGTTGCCTCATGTTCAATTCCTTCTGGGTGAAAATATACTTCTGACTTTTGTGGTCTGTGTATATCTCACACCGTTTCCCTAGGAGGTAATGTCGCCATGTCTTCAAGGCATGAACCACTGCTGCTAACTCAAGATCATGAGTAGCGTAGTTCTCTTCATGAGGTCGTAGCTGCCTTGAGAGGTAAGCTATGACTCGACCTTCTTGCATCAGAACGCTTCCCAATCCGGTTCGAGAGGCATCACAATATATCACGAACTCTTTGTGAATATCCGGTGTTGCCAGAACTAGGGCCGTGGTCAATCTCTTCTTGAGCTCTTGGAAGCTTTCTTCCCATTTTGGCGTCCATTCGAACTTCTTTTCCTTCTTCAGGAGCTGAGTGATTGGCCGGGCAATGCTAGAGAATCCTTCCACGAATTTGCGGTAATAGCCCGCAAGTCCGAGGAAGCTTCCGACTTCCTTGATGGTCGTTGGCGATTGCCATTGGGTCACAACTTCGATCTTTGCGGGATCTACTAACAATCCTTCTTCGGTCAAGACATGACCTAAGAACCCAACTTTATGCAGCCAAAACTCACATTTGCTGAATTTGGCATATAGTTGGTGCTCTCGTAGCTTGTCTAGGACCATCCTCAAATGTTGCTCGTGCTCTTCCTCCGTCTTCGAGAAGACAAGAATGTCATCAATGAAGATAACAACAAACTTGTCCAAATATTCCATGAAGACTTTATTCATGAGATACATGAAGTAATCTAGGGCATTGGTTAATCGAAAAGACATGACCGTTCACTCGTACAGGCCATATCTTGTTACAAATGTCGTCTTTGGAATATCTTGGGGTCTGATCTTCAGCTGGTAGTACCCAGATCTGAGGTCGATTTTGGAGAACACCTTGGCTCAGCTGAGTTGATCAAACAGATCTTCGATCTTGGGAAGTGGATACTTGTTCTTAATTATAACTTCATTGAGGAAATGGTAGTCAATGCATAAGAGGATGGTACCGTCCCTTTTTGCCACAAACAGAACAGGCGATCCCCAAGGGGAGGCACTTGGGCGGATAAATCCCTTCCTCAGCTGCTATTCCAGTTGCTTCTTCAACTCGGCTAATTCTTCCGTTCCCATTCTATAAGGCTTCATATAGATGGGCCCTGCCCCGGGCATGAGCTCGATGATGAACTCAATGTCACGGTCAGGGGGCATTCCCGGTAGCTCATCCGGAAAGACATCGGGATACTCGCACACTACTGGCACTTGCTCCAGCCCAACTTCAGACAGACAGTTGACTTGAGCGGTTTGAGCAGAAGAGGAGTTGGGGGCAAACTTGACTTCGACTCCTTGGTCATTGGTCGCAGTGACAGTCCGGTTGGCACAATCTAACAAGCCTTGGTGCTTGCTGAGCCAATCCATTCCTAAGATCACATCCAAGCCTTGCGATCTTAAGATGATAAGGTCTGCTAGGAAGTCTACACAGTTAATGATAATACTGACTCCCTTACAGCCTATCTTGGCTCTCATCTCTGCTCCGGGAGTTTGTACCACCATGGGGTTATTCAGGGGTGTAGGGGTCATGCCACTTTTTAATGCAAATCTTTGAGTGACAAATGAATGCGTGGCTCCAGAATCAAACAAGACAGTTGTAGGTGCTGAGTTGACAAGGAACGTACCCAGCACGACGTCCGGGTCTTCCTGGGCTTCCTCAGCAGTGACATGATTCACATGCCCCTTCCCATGGTTGGGCGGGTTGCGAGGAGCTTGGTTCCTTGGTGGCATTCCGCGGCCTTGTCCTGGGTTCTGTGCATTGGGGCACGGGCATCGGGCTTCTTGTTGGGGCACACCTCAGAGATATGCCCAGACTGGCCACAACCAAAACAAGTGACTTGGTTTGGGTTGTTGATCTTGTTGCCACCACTGTTATTGGGGTCGAAAGCCGGCCTTGGGTTGGCATACTGCTGAGGCTGATAGTTGGTGCGAGGTGTAGGAGCTCTTGGCTACTGATAGGTTGGCTTGACCGGGGCTGGCTACCATGGGCGAGGCTTCTGGTTGCTGGAACTTCCCTTGTTGATCATCTTGCACTTGCGAGTGTCTTCCAGAGCATGCCGCTTGTCTTCAAGCATGAGTGCTTTGTTCACTAGATCAGGAAAGGTTGGACAGTCACACACGACAAGCGAGTACTGCAGAGTCTGATTGAGGCCTTCCATGAAGTGCTCCCTTTTTGCAGCATCTGTGCTGACATCTTCAGGGGCATACCTTGATAGAACACTGAACTTCTGCATGTACTCCTTGACAGTGCCACTTCCTTGCTTCAGGGCTCGGAACTCACGCTTCTTGATAGCCATGATTCTGGAAGGAATATGGGCCTTGCGGAATTCTGCCTTGAAGTTATCCCAAGTGATGTCTTGCCCAGCGTGCATGACCTTAAATCCATCCCACCAAGCTCTAGCACTCCCCCTGAGGCAGTGGGCAGCGTAGGCCACCTTCTCGCGATCTTCAGTGCAGCCGACTAGTTCCAGCAAGTCCTCAATGGTGCGGACCCAGTCGTCTGCATCCTGGGGTTCAGCAGTCTCGATGAAGGTTGGCAGTGCATGCTTCTTGAACTCTACCAATGTGGAACGTCCATTACCATTCCCCGCCGGCTGGCGGTTGTTGGTGACAGCTTGAGCAATCATCTGGAGGGTTGCGGTGTTGGCTTGGCGTTCCTCTCGGAAGGCTTGGAGAAGCTGAGCCATATCCATGTTCGGGGGAGGTGGTGGTGGAGCTTGGTCGTGGGTTTGGTCTTGGCCGGCCTCTGCTTGGGCAGATGCTCCGGCTTCAGGCTGCTGGGTAGAGGTACCAGTACGAGTTACAACAGGCATCCTGTTGGAGCGGTAAAGGTCTCATGATTTGGAATGAAGAGGGAAAGCAATAAAGATGGGTGCCTAGTAAGGGGGTGGGTGTGACACTAATTATTTTCATGCATGGGCCAAAAGGGCCAAACACATTCATTAAAATCCAAATGGGTGATGCAGTCATTTACACATTCCCGAAGGGAAGATACGACGTGCATCCAAACATAACAAAAGCAAAGACTAGATGGCTTCATATGAACCATACAAGGACTCGATTTCGCATAGGGGTTACACGACCTATCATACCGTAGAGGTCACGAGCTGACATATCCGAGTTGCGAATGATACCTAATCGGCGGAATGCTCGGTCGCGTATTCTGGTTCTTCTGGGTCTTCCTCCTTGTCTTCATCTGCCTGGGCCCCCTATCACTTGAGGGTGTGGGGGAGTGGAGGAGTTGGATACGGCGGTGTTTTGTCGGTGGTGCAGGGAAAAGCTTGCGATATTCCCTTGCCGTCATACGGCGACACTGGGGTGGCTCTTCATCCTTGGAAGATACATCTCCGGAGGGCCTTCCACCTCGATATGCGATAGCGGGTCGCCCGGGAGGTGCACCTTCCTTCTTGATCCTATCCGCCTTCTCTTGTGCTCGATGAAGAAGTGCCTTGGTCTTGTGGAGTTCTTCTCGGAGCTTCATCGATTCCAAGGCCAAATCTTGTGCCAAGCTGTCGGCACAAAGGCTGAAATAGTTCTGGAATCGAAGTGGAAGTCCTTCCTTCAGCGGAGGGGCTTGCGCACTGCTTTCATCTTCACCTTCCTTCCGGTAAGGCAAGAAGCGGGTTGTCATCTTGGCTGCCATCTCCGGAAGAAGTTCACGGAGGCGGGTTAGTGCCTTGAGTGCAGCAGCCTCGACAGCGAGGGGTAGTGTTGCCATCTGGGTCCCTCGAAGAACCAATTTGTGGGAGGATCGTTTGCCTTCATGATTACTTCCACATGGTATTCCACCTCAGTGTCGCTAACCCAATGCTTATGGTAGGTGAGGATGGTTGCTCGGTGGAACTGGCACTCCTAGAGGCTATCCTCGAGAAGCAAGGGGAATCTAGTGGTCAGGTGCTCTTCGGGTATAGCGGCCATCTACAAAGGTTGAATAGGAGAGGTTAATAAGCTGATGATATCTCAGGTTTGGTAAGGTTTAGAAAAGAAGAGAGGTTTAGGAGATATATGAAAAGGGCCTCATCCTAACTAACGACCATGCTAACTAAGGCTTCCTACAGTCAGGATGGCTCTGATACCAGCTCTATGGGGACCCCGACTTAAGAGTCGAGATCACCGAATGCACGTGTACAGTGATCCCAGATATCAATGCTTACTGAACACACAGAAGCTGAATAACAAGAGTCTTACATCCATACATACCGTCTTACACAAATTATGACCATTATGGCCAAGTCTTACATAGATAAAGCCTCATGGGCTGAATAGCAAATAAACTCAAATAGCGGAAGTCTTCATAGATAAGTAGAACCCATGCCATCTGCCTTAACCCTAGAGGCATTCTGACTGGGAAAGCGTCCTAGTTTGCATGTTCGTCTCCATAGAATTCTTCTTCAAATTCCTGCTCTTCCATGCCTGGCCAATTAAATAACCAGTGGCAAGCCAATGAGTACTTTGAATGTACTCGCAAGCAACCCATGTTTATGGCACAAGTATGATAAGGTATGAAACAATACTAGATAGGATATGTTTGCAGAAAGCAAAATTTATGAGTGTAATGACATGAGCTATCTGAGGCATGCATCATAGGAATTATAGGTTATAGATATCAACATAGTCAAGTTATGATCTCTTCCATCTTTTCAAGTCCTTTTGACTTAAATCAAACGGAGCTTTCACACACACACAGGGATTCGCAAACATTGGACGTAGCCCAAGAGCGGTTACCCAACTGTCCTTGACCGTGGACACGGCTATTCGAATAGTTTTATACTCTGCAGAGGTTGCACACTTTACCCACTAGATCCGGGGAACTTCCGTGTCATCCACGACCCGTGGTACCTCAAGTACCCGGGGTAAGCACCCGATCACTATCTTTCCCTAGGCGACACTAATATGGAGTCCACTCGATTGGTAGCAACCCCCGTGCCCCACATTTCACATCTTAAGATTTTTGGAGCCTCGCTCGCATTTCACATACCACAAGCACGGGGTACCAACGGCATGTTCGGTGCCCTATGAAAACAGTCATGGCCGCCTATCCAAGCACGACCCCGTCCCGAGAGCGACCTCATGTCACTCCCGTCACTAGTAATGCGGGCACCATGCTAGTATCGGCCTAGGTAATCAATAATACCCTTTCCCATATAAGGGTAGAGTGGTTGCGCATGTAAAGTTGGAATAACGGTCGCAACTTAAACCAATCCGTTTGAAAAACATCACACACACACTTGTCTTGGTACACCACTTCGTCATCAAGTGGATACCCATCTCTTCATCTCCCTCGGGCATAAGTGACACCCGATGGGGTTTCTGAAAGAGTCCCTCGAAAGAACTATGCTTTCACCATTGTGCATATCCCCGTTCCACTTGCATAGCCACTACTATAGCAACCTATCTACTCCCGCCGGCATAACCCTCATAAGAAGGTAGGGTCATGCACAAATGCAAGTATCAACGAGGAAGTACGGTCCCAAACCAACAAATTGGTTACCACCTCATCATGATTCTGTTGCAACAACAATATGGTGCTATATGACATGCATAAAAAGGGTTCCATAGACATGGTCAAAGGGCTGCTTGCCATGGTTGGCTGAGTCTTCAAAACCTTCAAGTCCTTCTCCTTCTTCTTCTTCAACAACCTCGTCAAACACGGTATCTAATCGTCGCAATAAATAACGGAAAAATAAGACAATAATAAAAACAGAAAAATCAAAGTGCTCCGAAAAATGTCAACTTATTTTTATAAAATACTAGAGAGAAAACTAAGATGGCAAAAAAAAATCTTATTTTGGGATTTGGAGTGACAGAATGGGGTACATGGATTTTTGAACAGAGGTTTTAGTGTTCAAATTTAGATTTAAATTTGAATAGTACAGAAAAGGTTCATGAATATAGGTGAAAGTTATATCATTAAATAGGTTGGAATTTTACAAGTTTTTAGGACCTGGAATTATTTCATTTGGATAAATATTTATTCCAGAGAAATTTTTATAAAACAGATAGGAAAGAAAAAAGAAAAGTGGCACTGTGCCTGCTGGGCCAGAACAGCCGCAGCACAGCAGGCCTAGCCAGAGAGGCGGCCCGGCGCACTGGTGCCTGCGCGCGCGCCAGGTTTTAAACCTGACGGGCGGGGCCCAGGCGTCAGCGAGAGGAGAGAGAGACGAGGGAGAGGAGAGACTGATAGGCGGGGCCCGCCTGTCATCCCTAACCCTGCGACAGAGGGCCGACGAGCTCACCGGCGGCGATGCAGGGCACGGCGAGGTCGGGCGAGGGCATGGCTAGACTCAGCGTCGAGTCGCCGTTCGGGTAGAGGTGGCTGCAGTCGCCGGGGTGGCCTGGTTCGCCGGCGGCGAGGTCACGCGATGGAGGTGCTTCGGCCGTCGGTGGTTCTGGACGTTTCCGGCTGCAAAACAAGTGGGGGAAAGAGGGGAAACGATCAGTGGGTTGCGGTGGTTCCAGATCGAGTGAAAGGAGCGGCGGAGAGGGTCTGTACCCTGAGGTCGACGGCGACCCGAGGCGGCGGAGCTCGAGCTCGATCTCGAGCTCGGGCCCGTCTGGAGAGGAGTGAGTGGCGTAGGAGGGTAATTTAGGGAGTGAGAGAGCGAGTGGTGAGGAGAGGAGGGTGCAGGGCGTCCCTTTTATAGGCGAACGGTGGGGTGCCGTGGACCCGTGCGCTGGCGAGCTTCTGCTCGTTGCCACAAGGCTTGGGAGGGGCTGGCGCCATGTCTGGGGCGTTCCTGGATGTGGTCCAGAGCCGGGGAAAAGAAGAGCGAGAGCTGGGGAGGCCAGGGCATCGCGCATGTGAGGGAGCTCATTGGAGCTCTCGGGTGGCCATCGCGCATGTGAACTGGGGCGAGAGGAGGGAGAAGGAGGAGGGGGCCGACCGGCTGCCGTGTCATGGACGTTGAGGCGACCTCGAGAGACATGATCCCGACGCCCTAGGTGGTCGGGCGCCTCGGGCAGGTCGCGGCTATAGTGCAGGAACACACTGTAGCGCGCTCCTGAGCGCCCATATGACCGACATGGCCGTGTCCCACTCGCTCTGGGCGCGGCCACCATGTCCATTGGCTCTAGGGGGGAGTAAAAAATGTAGGGGAGATGTTGGATGCCATGGAGAGCTTCTAGAAGGAGAGAGGGATGAGAGAGAAAGGTGAAAGTTGTTTTCCAGAATGTAAAATGGGGTTCTACCCCCTCTCAATCATTGAGATGAGGCCAGTGAAGAGTTACTGGAGGTGCAAGGGGACTTGGGGAAGCTGTGGTAAAAAGCCTAGCTCAAGGAGAAGAAGGAAAGAGGTGAAAGTGGTAATTTTGGAAAATCACCAGAAGGTGTTTGATGTGGTTTTGGGCAAGCAATAGATTTCCACTAGACATGAGACTTAACAAGATCAAACGATATATAGAAATAGGGTGTTCCACCAAGTTTGGGCTCATTTGAAGGAACATGCCAATGTAACTTTGGTGAACCCTAGAAATCAAGAGAAATGGACTTACCAAGTTTAAGTTAAGCAAATCATCCCTCCTTGATGCACCACTTGGCGTAGTGTCATCATTTGGGGTTGTGATCATGCCCACAAAGTTGGAGGTCACAAGTAAAAAGTTGGTAATGTAAAGTTGTTCAAATTTGAATCTGAACAGAAATGGTTTTGGGATACTCTGATCAAGTTACCCTTCTCCAAAACTTGTGTCATTTGGTCTAGATGCATTATAAGACCATTCTAGCATGTGTACCAAGTTTGAGAGCATTTGGACAAGTTTGGCAATGTAAAGTTGCTCAAACTTCAAAAATGGACAGAATGGTTTTGAGGGTTTTTGATGATGTTTTCTTGCTTCCCAAGGCATGGGGCTTGTCAAGATCATCAAATATGTCATATATGACATGATAGAATTTTCCTGGAATTTTTAGAGAATATTTCCTTTGTAAATATTTCAAAAGCTTGAAATATCCAGAAAGGGTTTCTCAGGGATTTGTCCAATATTTTGAACATGACCAAGTGTTGAAACTCTTATATATGGACAAGATATGTCCTAAGAGTCTCCCTGAATTTTCGCAAATATTTTTGAAATAGTTAAATATTTTTTCCCTATTAAAGACCATTTCTGGCCTTAAGAAAATGGTTTTAAATAAAATAGGAAAATAACTTTTAAAATTATATTTTTGTGGTTTATGGGAGTCCTATATCTACTAGGTTTCAAATATACTCTTTGAAATATTTTTCTCACCCTAAATCAAGTACTTGCAGTGCAAACCTCAATTCAGGGGGTTTTGGAAAACTAATTTTTGAAAATACTTTTTGGCCAAATTATTTTTGTAAGAAAATACTATAATGTTATATACACTTGGTATGATCATTGGGCAGAAGTTTGAGGTAAGGAGATGAAATATATAAGAGTGAGTAGTTGACTTTAGAGAGTACTTGAAAATCACAGAGAGAAAAACTTAATTCCAAATAAAAGCCAAATGATGCCAAAAAAATTGTTGGTCCAAATTCCATGCTTTAATAATGCAAATGACATGTTACAAAATGCAGGGTGTGACGGAATCTATGGATGATTATTCAGAACTTTTATGCTGGCTTGAATTTTGCTTCTAGAAATCTTTTAGATTCGGCCGCAGGAGGCTCTTTCATGGAAACTACCTTAGGAGAAGCTACCAAACTCCTAGATAATATTATGGTTAATTATTCTCAATGGCACACCGAAAGATCTACGAGTAAAAAAGTGCATGCTATCAAAGAAATTAGTGTTTTGAGTGGAAAGATGGATGAACTTATGAAATTGTTTGCTGCTAAGAGTGCTTCTTCTGATCCTAATGATATGCCTTTTTCCACTTTGATTGAAAATAACAATGAATCTTTGGAGGTGAATTTTTTTGGTAGGAATAATTTTGGTAACAATGCTTATAGAGGTAATTTTAATCCTAGGCCTTTTACTAGTAATTCCTCTAATAATTATGGTAATTCCTACAACAACTCTTATGGAAAGATGCCTTCTGAATTTGAAACTAATGTTAAGGAGTTTATGATATCGCAAAATAATTTCAATGCTATGCTTGAAGAGAAATTGCATAAGCTTGATGAATTGGCTAGAAGTGTGGATAGAATTACTCTTGATGTTGATTCTATGAAACTTAGATCTATCCCACCTAAGCATGATATCAATGAGTCTCTTAAAGCCATGAGAATTTCCATTGATGAATGCAAAGAAAGAACCGCTAGGATGCGTGCTAAAAGAGAGGATTATATTAAAGCGTGTTCTTCTAGTTATCATGAAAATAAAGATGAAGATATGAAAGTTATTGATGTGTCTCCTATTAGATCCTTGTATTCTAGTATAAATTTTGATGAAGATAGGATTGGAGATGATTCTGCTTTAAGGTGTCCCAATGATTCAGAGTTTTTAGATCTTGATGCTAAAATTGCTAAAAGTGGGAGTGAAGAGATTAAAACTTTGCATAGTGATGAACCCACTACTTTGGATTTCAAGGGATTCAATTATGATAATTGCTCTTTGATTGATTTTATTTCCTTGTTGCAATCCGTACTAAATTCTCCGCATGCTTATAGTCAAAATAAAGCTTTCACCAAACACACAGTTGATGCTTTGATGCAATCTTATGAAGAAAAACTTGAGTTAGAAGTTTCTATCCCTAGAAAGCTTTATGATGAGTGGGAACCAACTATCAAAATAAAAATAAAAGATCATGAATGCTATGCTTTGTGTGATTTGGGTGCAAGTGTCTCCACTATCCCAAAAACTTTGTGTGATTTTCTAGGGGTCCACGAACTTGATGATTGTTCTTTAAATTTGCATCTTGCGGATTCAACTATTAATAAACCTATGGGAAGGATTAATGATGTTCTTATTGTTGCCAATAGGAATTATGTGCCCATAGATTTCATTGTTCTTGATATAGATTGCAATCCTTCATGTCCTATTATTCTTGGTAGACCTTTCCTTAGAACGATTGATGCAATTATTGATATGAAGGAAGGAAATATTAGATTCCAATTTCCGTTAAGGAAAGGCATGGAAAACTTTCCTAGAAAAAAAATCAAATTACCATATGAATCTATCATGAGAGCCACTTATGGATTGCCTTCCAAAGATGGCAATACCAAGATTTATCTTGTATCGTGCCTAGCTAGGGGCGTAAAACGATAGCGCTTGTTGGGAGGCAACCCAATTTTATATTTTTTGTTTTTGTTGCTGTTAGGGAATAAATATTGCATCTAGCCTCTGTTTAGATGTGGTTTCATGTTTTGTTTAGTGTTTGTGCCAAGTATAACCTTTGGGAAGATGTGTGTGAAGTTTATGTGATCTTGCTGTGAAAAACAGAATCGTTGGCGCTCACTAGAATGGTCCTCAGATTTTAATGGAGCGTGCTATTTAGTTGATTATTTTTTCAGATGATTAATAGAGAAATTACTTACATTTACCAATTTATTTTGAATTTTTTGGAGTTACAAAAGTATGTGAAATCTGCAGATTACTACAGACTGTTCTGTTTTTCGTGTGTTGTTTGCTTATCTCAATGCATCTATGAGTAATATTTAGAGGTATGAACCATAGAGAAGTTGGAATACAGTAGGTTGAATACCAATATAAACAAAGAATGAATTTATTGCAGTACCTTTGAGTAGTGGTTTGCTTTCTTATACTAACGGAGCTCACGAGAATTTTTGTCTAAGTTTTGTGTTGTGAAGTTTTCAAGTTTTAAGTATTGCTTTGATGGACTATGGAACAAAGATTAGAAAAGGCCTAAGCTTGGGGATGCCCATGGCACCCCAAGTAAAATTCAAGGATAATCAAAAGCCTAAGCTTGGGGATGCCCCGGGAAGGCATCCCCTCTTTCGTCTTCATCCATCGGTAACTATACTTGGAGCTATATTTTTATTCACCACATGATATGTGTTTTGCTTGGAGCGTCTTGTATAATTTGAGTATTTGCTTGTTAGTTTGTCACAATCATCCTTGCTGGACACACCTATTTGAGATAGTTAAATATGGCCTAGGAATTGTTAGAACACTCTATGTGCTTCACTTATATCTTTTGAGTTGAATAGTTTTTGCTCTAGTGCTTCACTTACACTTTTTAGAGCATGGTGGTGGTTATATTTTGTAGAATTTGTTGAACTCTCATGCCTCACTTATATCTATTTGAGAGTCTATTAAAACAGCATGGTAATGTGTTTAGGCTAAAAAACTAGTGTTCATATGATAGACACCCAATGTCAATGTAGTAAAAAAATTCACACTAAGTGCATTGAATAGAATGAGATGTTGGATGCTTGATAATTGTTTTGAGATATGAGGATAGTGATATTAGAGTCATGCTAGTGGAGTTATTATGAAATTGAGAAATGCTTGTGTTAAGGTTAGTGATTCCCGTAGCATGCACGTATGGTGAACCGCTATGTGACGAAGTTAGAGCATGAGGTATTTGTAAAGGGTCAACCTTTGTGTGGAGGTTGGGGGCGCGCGATGGTTAACTCCTACCAACCTCCCCCCTAGGAGCATGCGTTGATTGCTTTGTTTTGATGACTCGTAGATTTTTGCAATAAGTATATGAGTTCTTATGACTAATGTTGAGTCCATGGATTATACGCACTCTCACCCTTCCACCATTGGTAGCCTCTCTTGTACCGCGCAACTTTCGCTGGTACCATAAACCCACTATATATCCTTCATAAAAACAGCCACCATATTATTCCTCAAAACAGCCACCATACCTACCTATCATGGCATTTCCATAGCCATTCCGAGATATATTGCCATGCAACTTTCCACCGTTCCGTTCATATGACACGCATCATATTGTCATATTGCCATGCATGATCATGTAGTTGACATCGTATTTGTGGCAAAGCCACCATGCATAATTTTTCATACACGTCACTCTTGTTTCATTGCACATACCGGTACACCACAAGAGGCATTCATATAGAGTTATACTTTGTTGTAGTATCGAGTTGTAATATCGAGTTGTAATGAAAGTGTGATGATCATCATTATTAGAGCATTGTCCCATGGGAGGAAAGGCTAAATCAATAAAGCCCCTCCGCAAAAAAAAGAAAAAAAAGGAAGAAAAAAGAAAGGCCAAAAAAAATAAAGGCCCAAAAAGAAAGAAAAAAAAGAGAAAAAGAAAAGAAAAAAGGGACAATTGTTACTATCTTTTTCCACACTTGTGCTTCAAAGTAGCACCATGTTCTTCATTGTAGAGAGTCTCATGCTTAGTCACTTCATATGCTAGTGGGAACTTTCATTATAGAACTTCGCTTGTATATTCCAACAATGGGCTTCCTCAAATGCCCTAGGTCTTCGTGAGCAAGCGAGTTGGATGCACACCCATTAGTTTCTTTTGTTGAGCTGTCATACATATTTAGCTCTAGTGCATCCGTTGCATGGCAATCCCTACTCACTCACATTGATATCTATTGATAGGCATCTCCATAGCCAGTTGATACGCCTAGTCGATGTGAGACTATCTCCCTCCTTTTTGTCTTCTCCACAACCACCTCTCTATTCCACCCATAGTGCTATGTCCATGGCTCACGCTCATGTATTGCGTGAAAGTTGAAAGGTCTGAAAGAATAGAGTATGAAAACAAGTGCTTGGCTGAAATCGGGGTTGTGCATGATATGAATATTTTGTGTGATGAAGAGGGAGCATAGCCAGACTTTTATGTCAATATAGACTTTTATCTTGAATCTTTCAAATCTGAACATTCATGCCACAATTAAGAGAATTACATTGAGAGACTATGTTGGTTAGCATTCCACATCAAAAATTCTTTCTTTATCATTTACCTACTCGAGGACGAGCATGAATTAAGCTTGGGGATGCCTGATACATCTCCAACCTATCTATAATTTTTTATTGTTCCATGCTATTATTTATTAAGTCTTGGATGTTTAATGGGATTTATCTTACACTTTTATATCATTTTTGGGACTAACCTACTAACCCAAATGCCCAGTCCAGATTGCTGTTTTTTGCCTGTTTTAGGGTTTTGCAGAAAAAGAATATCAAACGGAGTCCAAACGGAATGAAACCTTCGCAAGAGATATTTTTGGAGAAAATCACGCTCGGAGAACTTGAGAACCACGTCAGAAGAGCCACGAGGGGCCCAAGAGGGTGGGGGCGCACCCCCATTCCCAGGGCACCCCCTGCCTCGTGGGGCCCCTGTGACTCCCCTGGTGACCTCCTTCCTTCTATATAAGTCTACGTACCCCGAAACCATCAGCAACAGAGAGAAAACCCTAATTCCACCGCCGCAACCTTCTGTTCCAGTGAGATCCCATCTTGGAGGCTGTTCCAGAGCTCCACCGGAGGGGGATCCATCACGGAGTTCTTCATCATCATCATCGCCCTCACCATGAGTTGTGAGTAGTTTACCACAGACCCTCGGGTCCATATCTAGTATCTAGATGGTTTCTTCTCTCTCTCTGGATCTCAATACAAAGTTCTCCTCGGCCTTCGAGGAGATCTATTCGATGTAATCTCTTTTTGCGGTGTGTTTGTCGAGATCCGATGAATTGTGAGTTTATGATCAAGATTATCTATGAGAAATATTTGGTTCTTCTATGAACTTTTTATGTGTGCTCATAATATCCTTGCAAGTCTCTTCGAATTATTGGTTTGGTTTGGCCTACTAGATCTATATTTCTTGCAATGGGAGAAGTGCTTGGCTTTGGGTTCAATCTTGCGGTGTTCTTTCCCAGTGACAGTAGGGGAAGCAAGGCACGTATTGTATTGTTGTCATCGAGGATAAAAAGATGGGGTTTATATCATATTGCTTGAGTTTATCCCGCTACATCATGTCATCTTGCTTAAGGTGTCACTCTGTTCTTATGAACTCAATACACTAGATGCATGCTGGATAGCGATAGATGTGTGGAGTAATAGTAGTAGATGCAGAATCGTTTCGATCTACTTGTCTCAGACGTGATGCCTATATACAATGATCATGCCTAGATAGTCTCATAATTATTCGCTTTTCTATCAATTGCTCGACAGTAATTTGTTTACCCGCAGTAGAATATCGCTATCATGAGATAAGCCACTAGCGAACACTATGGCCCCCGGGTCTCTTCTCAACATATCAATCTACATCTACTTTACTTTATCGCTTTTATTTTCTGTTCTTATAAACAAAAATACCAAAAATATAATACATCATCTCTATCAGATCTCACTTTCGTAAGTGACCGTAAAGGGATTGGCAACCCCTTTATCGCGTTGGCTGCGAAGTTCTTATTTGTTTGTGCAGGTGCGGGGGACTCGCGCGTGGTCTCCTACTGGATTGATACCTTGGTTCTCAAAAACCGAGGGAAATACTTACGCTACTGTGCTGCATCTCCCTTTCCTCTTCGAGGGAATACAATGCAAGCTCGAGAAGTAGCAGCCACCGCAGCAACGACCGCGAGCTCGCCCGAGCTCCGGCCACCGCCATCGTTGTCACCGGCGACGTTCCGGCCATCCCCAGGCCACGCCACGGCCACGACTCGATGCAAACGAGTGTCCGCATCTCGCAGCACATCTCCGCCGTCGATTTGGTCACCGAAGGACCAAATCCGAGGCACTTCGCCGCGTCTGGCCTCGCCGGCGACGAGGCACTGGCGAGTTTGACTCGCTGACCAGGGGGTTTGACCTCCCCCTACGCCACTGACAAGTGGGCCAGCTGCTGACTAACTAGTTTTAGGTTAATTAGCGTTAAACTAATTTTGTTAGTTAGCTTTGACCCACTCACGTGTGGGCCCAACACTGTTAGTTGTTAGTTAGGTTAAACTAACCTTAGGTAGTTAGCTCTGTTAGGCTGACGTGTGGACCCCACACGTCAGGTTTGACCTGGACGAGCCCTTGTTGAGTTGCGGACGTCAGCATGAAGTCATGCTGACGTAGTAAAGCATTTTCTGGAACTTAGATAAATCTAAATGATTTATTTATTTTCAGAAAATGCCCTAACTTCAAAAAATTCATATAAATTCAACCGCAGCTCGAAATGAAATAATTTATATATGAAAAATTATCAGAAAAATCCAATCTATCCATTGCTACTGGTTTCATGCATGTTAAAGCAAGTTAACCTTACTGTTCGTATCAAGACATGATAATGCACTTTGAATAATAATAACTTGGGCATGAAATTGAATCTTTGATTCAAATAAGCTCAAACCTTTCTGTTTATAGTTGCATTAGCTCAAAACATATTCATCTTGCCATGTCATCAGCATGCATCATATTGTTGCATATTGTCGTGTATTGATTGTGTTACTGGTGTTCTCCGTGGTAAGTACTGCTTCCGAGGAAACACCTGCGTATCCAACTGAAGAGCAGTACCCGTCAACCCATCTGTCAGGCAAGCAACCCATTGGTTATTCCGATACAAACCCATCTTCTCGCTTCTGCTCTTTTTTACTGCATTAAGGCAACAACGTGTGAACTGCTGTTTGGTACGGTAGTTGAACCCCATTCCTTTGCATGACCTGTCATTGCCACAGTAAATAGTTGAAACCCACTAGCATGTGTAGGAGTTGTTTGAGCCATGATGATGTGTTTTCTACCATGCTATACATGCTGCCTGCTATGCTTAGAGTTGTGTCAGGCCTGGTTCATCTGGGTGATGGATCAGAGTGAAATGATCATGTTTGGTAATGAGAGTGAAGTGTGGAATATGTTTTGGTAAAGGTATCGGTGAAAGGCCATGTAGAAGTACATGGTGTGTCATGGAATTGTCACGGCAGATGTCCTAGGGTAAGGACTTAGTCGTGAGGCCGCGCATCTATGTAGTAGCTTGAGAGGGGTTGAGCGGAATCGAGAGACTCAATGCAAGACAAGGATTTAGACAGCTTCGGGCCCCGGGAAACATCATCCGGTAATAGCCCTACATGTTGTTTGAGGCTAGGTCTCATTATGGTCCTCATGGGGTCGCCGGTAAACCGTCTCTTTGTGTCTAGCCCTAGAAACTTGTGAGAACCTCTCTAAAACTTGTCCCTCTTTTGGGGAGCCCTGCCCCTCCTTATATATGTTGAAGGGGCGGGTTACATGACTAGTCCTAGTAGGATTAGGATTGCTTTATTACAAGGAGTCCTAGTCTTGTTTCCTTTGTAGGTGAATATTACTTATGCTTTCTTCATAAACCAGCCCACCATAATATGAACCGGCCTTCTGGGCCTTGGGCCTTGTCATCGTGATCCGCCTGCCGGGTTACTAGTAAATTGCGAAGTGTAAACCGTCTCAAGTAAAACGCCTAGTCCGGCCGGGTTACATCTCCGGCCGGATCATACCGCGGGGTATATCCCTGACATTAGCCCCCAGTTTAGCTTGGATTTATCCATGGTAAACTTGATCCTTCCTGCATACATAACACAAGAACAAATTTGATAGGTTGTGCTCCGGGTTAAAATATTTTCCTGAACCGGCACCTGATCATCCTTAAGTCCTTATCCATTCCTTCTTCTAGAAAATCCGGGTCAACAGACCAGCTTCATAATCAACTTGCTTGTAGAAAAAATTGCAAATAAAGAATCCATTTGACTCGGCCTTCAATGCTCTATCTTGATAAAAATATTGGTATTTTGAAATATTCTGATATCCAGCCGGCTTGAAGATGCCGGTTTATTATTACCACTATTGTCGGGTTATAAAAAACTGATAATTCCGGGTCATGACTGTTATAGACGCCAGGTTATGATTGTTGCCAACACCGGGTCACACAATTAACCATCTTGATTTGCCAGAAACTAAGAATTTGAAGATGTTCCTCCTTTATATGCATATTACCTGTAGCCCCCAAGTCTTAAGAGGAGAACTTAGTGATATCTTAAGACTTGTTTGAATATAAAAGTTGCAATCTTGAAGAAATCCGGATTGTTCATCCCAATCACTATGAAACTTAATATTCCATATTATGTAGCCCCCAAGTGCCGGGTCATTATGCAATAATGAGCAGGGACTTTGAAACTATGATCATGTAAACTTGAACAGCAACATGTAGCCCCCAAGTGCCGGGTCATTATGCAATAATGAGTAGGGACTTTGAAAATATGATCATGTAAACTTGAACACCAACATGTAGCCCCCAAGTGCTGGGTCATTATGCAATAATGAGCAGGGACTTTGTAGATATAATCATTGAAGATAACATTATATAATGTAACTTCCATCGTGGGGTTTGAACCCACGTCCACAAGGTTAAGAGCTTTGTGCTTTACCAACTGAGCAGTGGACCCTTCAATACAATGGATTAATACTTTGTGTACCTTGAATTGTTTGACAGGAGCGATTGGTAGCCCCCAAGGGCCGGCTCAATATGATGTGATGAGTCGGGTCTTCAACAAGGTGAGCAAAAAATGACTTTGCATTAGCCCCCAAGTGTCATGGTGCATGCTTGCAGCGACATGAGACTTGTGTATTTGATGTAATCTTAATTTGAATAATGTAGCTCCCAAGTGCCGGGTTGTAAGCCTGCAGCTACTCGGGACTATTCCTTTGTAGAATATTGGCTATTGATAACCATAATAAACATCCAGCCATGTTGGCTATTTGTAGAATATAATCCGGTTTGAAGACCGGTTCCAGTAATGTTTGATCATACCCAGGCCGGGTTAATAAACACCGGTCATTATTTTATCTCATACTGGCGACTTATAGTCAAAAGCCAGGCCGGTTTAATAAACACCGGTCATTATCTTATCTCATACTGGCGACTTATAGTCAAAAGCCATGCCGGTTTAATAAACACCGGTCATTATCTTACCTGTGATTAAGTGTACCTGACGTCCTTAATCCGGTAGGCATAATTGAATGTGTAGATTCTGATGAGGCTCTTGGCTCTCTTGGCGTTTGCCCAATGATTGTTCCCGGTTATGATAAACGCCGGTTTAAATCATGCTGGTGTTCTATGACCCAGACTTTTGTAGATATGTGGTCAACTTTGAAGCTGCCCAGTTCCGGATCAAAAACTACAGAAAACTTTTGAAAAAAATCAGAAAACACAAAACACTGTTGCAAATAAGACCATGTAGTCGAGGCTTTTTGCGAGCTGCCAGGCTCCATATTTGCCAATCAATGGATGCGACCCAAAGGGCTATGATTCATTTTGCCAATCAATGGGTGCAATCCAAGGAGCAATGATTTGTTTTGCCAATCAATGGATTTAATCCAAGGAGCAATGATTTCTTTTGCCAATCAATGGATTTAATCCAAGGAGCAAGAACGTTTTTTCTTTTGCCATCAAAGGATGTAATCCAAGGGGCAAGAACTTTTTCTTTTGCCATCAAAGGATGTACTCCAAGGGACGAGAACATTTTTCTTTTGCCATCAAAGGATGTACTCCAAGGGGCAAGAACTTTTTCTTTTGCCATGAAAGGACGTACTCCAAGGGACAAGAACATTTTTTCTTTTGCCATCAAAGGATGTATCATCCAAGGGGCAAGAATTTTTTCTTTTGCCATCAAAGGAAGTACTCCAAGGGACAAGAACATTTTTTCTTTTGCCATCAAAGGATGTATCATCCAAGGGGAAAGAATTTTTTCTTTTGCCATCAAAGGATGTACTCCAAGGGACAAGAACATTTTTTTCTTTTGCCATCAAAGGATGTATCATCCAAGGGGCAAGAAATTTTTCTT
>LR738710.1:180097503-180206738 GCA_902687465.1 Secale cereale
ATGTATCATCCAAGGGGCAAGAATTTTTTCTTTTGCCATCAAAGGATGTACTCCAAGGGACAAGAACATTTTTTCTTTTGCCATCAAAGGATGTATCATCCAAGGGGCAAGATTTTTTTCTTTTGCCATCAAAGGATGTACTCCAAGGGATAAGAACATTTTTTTATTTTGCCATCAAAGGATGTATCATCCAAGGGGCAAGAACTTTTTTCTTTTGCCATCAAAGGATGTACTCCAAGGGGCAAGAACATATTTTGCCAATCAATGGATGTAATCCAAAGGGCGATGATGCGAAGATGATCATATAAACCGGACAAGAAGGGATTAAGCGAGGATTCGAATGTGATCCGTAGCCCCCTAGTGACTGCGGAGGTAGGGTACCTATGAAAGAGTTGCGCTTGAAAGGCAAGTCCTGGTTGGTCCCTTATAGAATTGTCCTGCATAGCAAAATAGACTGATCAAAGCATCTTGTTTTCTTGATGAAAATGATATATATCAAAAGAAATAAACTTTAGATGGATATCACCTGATGTATCTTGACCTTATGATCCTCATCGGGGTATGTTAGTCAACCCGGAATGTTGAATAGACCGGACCGCAGAGCGGACCGCAAACGACCGCAGTACCAAAGGCAGCACAGTCACATGAATCGGCCGCGGTATTGTAAGCCGGCGGAGATGAGCAAGTTGTCCTCCGCGTTGTAAGCGGACGCATGAACCGGCCGTCCATTCAACGGGTAGTGTGACACAGAGCCACAGAGGAAACACCATTGTAGAATATTGCCAGTGCGTGCTTTATTCCGCGGTAGAATAATAATTTCACCTGTATAAAAATACCAATAGGGTAGTGTAATGGTGCTTAGAGAAATTAAAATGTCCTAATAAATATATAGGAGGGATAACACCTGATTTTCCCAAAGAATTGATGGGTCGGCCGGCGCCGACGGGCTATTTGTCCTCCAGGTGGTAAACCGGCGCGGTTGTGAAAGATGGTCACAGCATTGTAAACCGGCGTGGTTGCAAGAGACGGCCACAGTACTGTAAACCGGTGTGGGAGTCCGTTGAGTAACGACGACCATTTGTGCCGAATGATGTTGGCGTGCCTCCATCTCCATGGTATAATACTGCTTTGTAATGAATAATTTTTCTGCGTATAAAATACAGCAGGGCAAGGTATTTTGCTCGAATGAATTAATATATGTATTAAAAATAAATTAGATAGATATCACCTGATTCGCCCGGATAACAAGTAAGTCAGCAGCGGCATTGTAAGCCGGCACTTGTGGGTGAGTTAAACGTAGGCGCGGACAGCGTCGCGTTAATATAGACCGGACCGCGGAAGCGATGGCGTGCGCACTTCCATTGGCGAGGGAGTTGGCCGCGGTGTTGAAGACCAGCGCGCATGGGTGCGATCTGATGAGTCGGCCGTAGCAGTGGTCTCCGGCGCAGGCACGAGAATTGGCCATGACATTTAAGCCGGTGCGAGCCTCATATTATGATGTCACCTTTGCAGTGGACCTGCATAAAATATATTGAAAGACCGAGTAATTATTTCCAGAAGAATTAATATGTGTTTAAAAATACTGAGAATGGATAGCACCTGGTAGTACTGAGCAGCAGATGTTGCAAACAGAAGTACCAGTAGTAACTAGTACTAGTTGACAGCGGCTGTACGTAGAACAACAGCAATACGCGGTTGGCGGATCAAACGCGTGCCGTGAAGTGGTACTCTAACTTTTACTTCTGGAAATAACCAAAGTAGCCTGCTGATGCGATTTGACTGCCTCATTAATACACATGTAGTGTTCCTTCCAAGATAATCCTTATTTTGGTTCAGGCTTAGTACGTGAGTACTAGTTGAATTGTTTATTAGCACCGGTTTGCCTCGTACTGGCACACTACATTGGGCTGCAACTTTTCCTGTGTTATACGTCCACATTCGTGGCCTAGGCAGAGCACAGCAGCGGCTGAGGAATCTTAGCTGTAGCAGACAAGGCCATCCAACAGAGTGAGATTGATTGGTGCGGGGTATCCGGCCGCGATCGGAGGCAGAACCGGTAGGTGTAGCAGGACGGAATGAGGCCGCAGAAGCGACTCGGACTATCGGGCGGCTCGGAGGCATCGCTGACAGCTCGCAGTGGAACCAAAGCCACCTGCTCGGGCCGTCCTGAGGTGCGGCTGTGGCCATGCAACAACGTTTCGAAAGAGATACCGGTGGCGGCGAAGTGAAGCGGCGCGACGAGGTCGCGGAGGCTCGATGGCTAGAAGCAGTGCTACAGCGACGGCAAAGGAAAAATCTGAATTACACTTAAAGGCGGAGGCTCGATGAACTTGTTCTGGAAGCAGTACTAGTTGACAGCGGCGGAAGCAGTGCTATGGCGACAGCGATCTGGACAGCCACGGAGGCTGAGGTGCCTTAAAGGCGGCCGAAAGTTCGAGCAAAGTGGTGAAGATGGCGATTCTGAAGCGACGAGACAAGCCGCAGACGCGACTGCAGTAAAACTGGCGACTCGAGGGTACGCCGAAGTCAGCTGGAACGACGACTCGGTTCGGGCACGCGCGCGGTGAACGGAGCCAACTGAGCGAGGGCCTTGTTGTCCGGGTCCATGGATAACTCGTTCTTCCGGGTCGTGGTCGTAGAATTCCCGAATCGAGCTGTATTGATTGGATCTTTCAGACGGTTGATTTTTTCATCTATTTCGTGCACGTGCTGAGCACTTTCCTTGAACCAAGCCTTGGTAGACTCGGTGGCGGCAGTCGTGGAGCGATGAAGGCGACTTGGTGAGGCAGATCGAATCCGACCTGAAGGCGAGGCAAGACCGCCCATGACCCGGATCTAGAGCTAGTACTGGGGCGATTTGGCGAGCCAATACGGCAGATCAGAACCAATCGTGAAGCAGAGGAGGCTCAAGGCAGCGCCAGCTACTGCGGCAATTCACTGCGGCGGTCGCAGCAGAAGTGGTGGAGGCGGGAAGGCCGGCACAATGCACGGCGTCGATAGGTGGCCTGAGCGAAAACCGTAGCAGTAGTTGAATCCGTTCCCCGGCCATGGCTGTCGGGATTCTCTCTGATTATTCCGTCGATGAAACTGATGAATGCTGCCCATAAAAAATTTCTGATCTTGATCTAGTACACCCAACGTCGATGTATATCGTTCAAAAACCGGTCTTTTCTTCATCCGGAAAATTACAAACTTCTCTATCCCTGAATTAGATCCCTTCAAGAACTCAACACCACCGTGCGCTGGCCCCACGATGGGCGCCAACTGTCATGGAATTAACACGGTAGATGTCCGGTTTAGCGGACTTAGTCGTGAGGCCGCGCATCTATGTAGTAGCTTGAGAGGGGTTGAGCGGAATCGAGAGACGCAACGCAAGACAAGGATTTAGATAGCTTCGGGCCCCGGGAAACATCATCTGATAATAGCCCTAGATGCTGTTTGAGGCTAGGTCTCATTATGGTCCTCATGGGGTCGCCGGTAAACCGGCTCTTTGTGTCTAGCCCTAGAAACTTGTGAGAACCTCTCTAAAACTTGTCCCTCTTTTGGGGAGCCCTGCCCCTCCTTATATATGTTGAAGGGGCGGGTTACATGACTAGTCCTAGTAGGATTAGGATTGCTTTATTACAAGGAGTCCTAGTCTAATATGAACCGGCCTTCTGGGCCTTGGGCCTTGTCATCATGATCCGCCTGCCGGGTTACTAGTAAATTGCCAAGTGTAAACCGTCTCAAGTAAATCGCCAAGTCCGGCCGGGTTACATCTCCAGCCGGATCATACCGCGGGGTATATCCCCGACATTAGAGACGGCCAAGGCGCTATAAACCGGCACGAGAATCCGTGGAATAACGACAACCACTTGTGTCAAACGATGTTTGACGTGCCTCCATCACCGCGGTATAGTATCACTTTGTAATGAATAATTCTCCTGCATATAAAATACAGCACGGCGAGGTATTTTTGCTCGGATGAATTAATATATCTGAAAAATAAATATGATAGATATCACCTGATTTTTCTGGATGATAAATGGACCGTCCGCGGATCACTTTGGTTTTTTTGTTGATAAATAATTTCCTTGACAGATTGTTCTTCGACGGGTAAAGCGGCAATTAGTACTAACTGGCACGAATTGATGGCCACGTGTACGGCATTTTCCCTTGGTCCTTGCGTGAAGTAATGGCCAGTGCCCGGTGGAATTTTACAGATGAATCGTTTGACCATGGCTGCTGCCCTTTGACTCCGCTTGCAGTCTTGATCTTTGAGACAAAATATGATAAAAAATCGGCTTTGTTGAATTTATTTAAACTCAGCTGCGAGGGCGCGACGGAAGCGGAGACTCGGCCACTGTTGAACATTGAGTCCTGATCGTGTAGACACCCTTAGTTGCAGTGGAGTTTATTTAACATGCAGTAGATAGCTTGCCGCTGCATCAGCTCATGTGGCACAATGTGAGATCACAGTTGACATAACGGCTTCAAGGGCGACGTGGGAGTGCCCGACCGTGGGATAGCATGGCTATTGCACTCCATTGCGGCCTTGCTTTTGTTCTTCAGTTCAGAGAAGGAGAGAGAGCCAGCTGCAGCGACAGTCATGATGGAGACGCAGTGCGGCCAGAACAGCTTCAAATGGTGACTCGCGGCGAAAGCTGACCTGCTGTGGGAAAACAGTGACGGTGACTTAAGATGGAGGAAGGCATAGGAACCGGCTTAGAGGTGAACCACGGCGGCTGAGCCGTACGGCGAGGCAGACGTCTCGGAACGGTCGACGGCTCAAGGTGTGGCGGATTTGCAGAAGGACGCCGGTTGAGTAGAGTGTGGCGGCAAAGGGCCGCCTCAGAAGGCGGCGACTTGACGCCGTCTACAGCGGAGGCAAGCGCGAGGGCAACGGCGGCTCGTGGCAAAGGCCGAGCGAGGCCGGCCCGAGCAGACTGAAGCAGCCTGACGCAGGACAACGATAATACATCTAGCAAATCGATGAAGCCGACTCGGAGAAGGAGGTGAACCAGCAATGGCGGCTCACAGGCGATGATTCGCCGAGATGTGATGACGACTCGGAGGTAAGGCAGATGTGCAGTTTGACTAGGCCGCAGCAGGAGTTCTGGCAATGCCGACTCAGAGACGGCCCGTATTTCGACGCCATGGCATCTCCGCGTTTAAGGCGGTGAAACAACCTACAAGCGACGGCGACTCGGCGGTGGATTGAAGCGGAGTTGGGCGGCAGGCGGTGACTTCCACCAAGCTGGTTGATCAAGGCGATTTACGGCAGGGGTGACTTGGCATGTGTCTGCAACGGCGGTTCTGAGCGCGGCCGGCGATGGCGCGAGGCACAGTCTGCGGTGGAGTGAATCTGCGGAGCCGTCCGCTTCCAGATCATGGCCGGATTGATTGACTCACATCATCTCCGTCTCCAAGTCTGATGTGTTGGTTTTGACCGAAGACTGCTGTGCTGGCCTAGATTTTCTTTCAAACTTTGGACATGTTCTGTTGACGTGGCACTGTTTTTCCTGGACATTGACCGCTTCAGGTGTACTAACTAGTTGTAGACCATCTTTGATTGCCGTGATCGAATTTGACTCTGTCGGTTTCGGCGAAACTTGCGACTAGGCTGTTTGGAAAGATCATCTTGCGTCGGCGGCCAACTGAACGCGAACCCTATTTTCTTTAATATCAATCTCGTATGTACCGCCGACCGCTTGCCACAGAGACGATTTATTTTCTTCTGCGCCGGTTCTTCTTCATCCAGTACATCGCGAGCTTTTCGATCCCTGTAAAGATCCCTTCAAGAACTCATCACCACCATACGCTGGCCCCACGGTGGGGGCCAACTATCGTGGAATTGTCACGACAGATGTCCTAGGGTAAGGACTTAGTCGTGAGGCCGCGCATCTATGTAGTAGCTTGAGAGGGGTTGAGCGGAATCGAGAGAAACAACGCAAGACAAGGATTTAGACAGCTTCGGGCCTCGGGAAACATCATCCGGTAATAGCCCGACATGCTGTTTGAGGCTAGGTCTCATTATGGTCCTCATGGGGTCGCTGGTAAACCGGCTCTTTGTGTCTAGCCCTACAAACTTGTGAGAACCTCTCTAAAACTTGTCCCTCTTTTGGGGAGCCCAGCCCCTCCTTATATATGTTGAAGGGGCGGGTTACATGACTAGTCCTAGTAGGATTAGGATTGCTTTATTACAAGGAGTCCTAGTCTTGTTTCCTTTGTAGGTGAATATTACTTATGCTTTCTTCATAAACCGGCCCACCATAATATGAACCGGCCTTCTGGGCCTTGGGCCTTGTCATCGTGATCCGCCTGCCGGGTTACTAGTAAATTGCCAAGTGAAAACCGTCTCAAGTAAAACGCCAAGTCCGGCCGGGTTACATCTCCGGCCGGATCATACCGCGGGGTATATCCCCGACATGGTGGTTTGTTTCATTGGAACCATCCATAGGATCTGAGATCTGTATGTGTGATTTAAGATCAGCTACTACCACGCATTGGGCTCCGGGCGCTCCAAGCTCTCTCGACTTATTAACTGCCCTTGTCCTCTGTCCAGGAGTTGCAACTAGTTTCTGGTGTTTGTAGCATACTGGTGGTCGTGCGCAACGCTGACCCTCGGGGTGGGCTGTGATGCGGCAGGTACGTGGCTCGGTGTACCGAGTCGCCCGTTTGGTGGCTCGGGATCCCTGTACACATCGTTTGGGGCCGTGAGAGACACCCCAGTCGGATCTCCCCATGGATGGAACCCAAATAGGCGATAAACCTGGACTAGGGACTTGTTTGGTTAGTCAGGTCGTGGCCGACACCCTCGCTGGGCTTCCGCTTGAAGGTTGCCGAGTACACGTCGAGTAAACGGCGGTAAGTGGTGGAAGCGTGTGTGAAGAAGTACACCCTGCAGGGTTACCAATCTATTTGAATAGCCGCTATTCGCGGTTAAGGACCACTTGGTTGCTTATACAGTTCATAGAAAAGTTAATGGTTACTCCTAAAAGTCTCAAGACAAGTGTGAGTGCCGTGGATGGCCCTTCCGTAGGATGACGGGAGAGGATCCACGATAGTGTATTGTTGTGGTGATTGGTGGACTCGTGTGCGTTGTCTCATCTTTGCAAACCACTGAGAGTTGTAGTATAGGTTAGCCAGGAGTCAAAGCTGGTTTGCTGCAATAAACACCACTACCCTTGTTGATAATGATGCATGTATGATAGGTTCTGATGTAAGTCTTGCTGAGTACCTTTGTACTCATGTTTGCTTAATAACTGTTGCAGAGGAGAACCCCGCCCCCTCTGATAGGTTCTACATAGACCTTGACATCGATGAGTAGCTTGCTACCCAGACGACGATCTTGAACTTGTGAAGGGCCTTGTAGATAGTTAGGCTACACCAAGCCTTCTTTCTTTCCAAGTTGTCTGTACTCAGACAAGTTTAGCTTCCGCATGTGCTTGTATGCTTGTATGACTTGAGTGTTGGGTCATGTGACCCCTACCTCTATGGATATGTTATGTATGGCTCTTCGGAGCCTCTTAAATAAAGTACTTTGAATCATAGAGTTCTGTTGTGATGCAATGTTGTATTTGCACATATCGAGCATATTGTGTGTATGTTATTGAAATGCTTGGTATGTGTGGGATCCGACACCTAGTTGTTTACCCTTGGTAGCCTATCTTACAGGAAATGCCTCCTAGTGCTTCCACTAAGCCTTGGTAGCTTGCTACTGCTCCGAAACATGTAGGCTGGCCGGCATGTGTCCTTCTTCATTCCTATGTCTGACCCTTAGGGGAAATGTCATGCGTTGATCCTTTAAGTCCATGTAGCTTGCTACGACCTGGGTTCATACGTTGATGACTGACACGTTCGTTGCTGGGTCATGTATGCCTATCTCTGTATTTTAGCGCCACTTTTGGTTTATAACTAGCCATATCGTCCCGGGTTCTCTGTCATATGGATGGTAGCGACACTATCATATACGTGTGCCAAAATGCGCAAACGGTCCCGGGCTAGGTAAGGTGGCACCCGTGGGGATACCGTGCGTGAGGATGCAAAGTGATAAGATGTGTTACATGCTAGATCGATGTGACTTAGAATCGGGGTCCTGACAGTGTTGGGATCAGAGCTGGACTGCCTGTAGGTTCTTCAAGCCAAATTGGTCGATGTTGAGTCTAGAAATTCTTAGTTATATGTAGGGGAATTGATTGTGGAAGGGAACGTAAGGCTCTTTTTACTCCTTTACCTTATGCCCTTCTGATCTGAGTCAGCCTATTCTTTCCACGGGGGTTAAGGACTAGGCCTCTCATCTTTACTAGGTTCACGTGTTACTAATCCGTAGACTCTTAGGATTGTTGGTTTCAAGCCTCAGTTCAGTTTCTACCTTTCGAGTATGTTGATTAGTTGGACCCGGAACCTTGATATGATGTTGTTGAGTGGCTATGATATCATTTGTAAGATGTCTCAAAATCTTTTTTTGAGTATTTACAGTTGTTATGATGCCCGATTTCTTCAAGAAATTGTAATGCCTTTGCATTATTTCGTGTTTCAGATGTCAGACCGCACCCCTCATCAGGTGGTCCGTCTGACCCGGTGCATCAATGTGCCAGGTCACACGGCCATGTTGGTCCGCGTGTTGACCGAGACTGGCTACCGCTGCTACCCCAAATATACTGTTGAGGAGCAGTATCGCGATTTTAACCAGAGCCAGTACTTCTCCATAGTCCAGATATATCCTTCATATCCCGGAGCTACCGACCCCATCCACTGGACGTATGGACTTGGGGTTACCATCGAGATGGCAGTGCAGGATGCTTCTTACTCGATGATGACTATCATCCGGGCTAGGCATGCCTTGCTGCTGAACACTGAGTTCTGCTACATGCCAGCCTCACTTCCTGGAGAGGAGGGCTACTACACCGGTCTGTACACTGATGCCGCTCATGAGGAGCTGCTACTTCAAACTACCACACAGATGCTGGAGGATAGGGACCGTGAGGTCCGTGCCCTTCGGATGGAGCTCTACAACACTCGAGCCGACCACTGGGCCACTCTGACATGGCTTGCACCTTCCGTGCAGGCCGGATATCTGGATATGCGGGATTTGTACCCCGTGCGGTCTCGTCTGCCAGACCATATGGATTGGCATGACATATTGATGGCATTACACCTCCACATGGGCGTCGTTTGCCACCAGGAGTGGGACCAAGGCCACATCCGTGTCCATATGGTCCACAGTCTTCAAGTGCTCGAGAGTTTGCAGATCCTCATGTTCCACTTCCAGGCTACGGGGGTAATCTTTATGAAGATTACTACGGAGTTGTCTAAGCTAGACCGTGGCAGTAGTAGTATCATAGTAGTTGTATTTCCACAGTCCTGCGTGTCTTGTGGAATATGACTTAGTGTGTACTGAGTTTCGGAGGCGTAGATAAATAATGTATAGGAGCTTGGAATGCCTCTGATGAGATGTATTGTCTTTCACCGCAGTTGTACTTTAGCCTGGGCTTGTACTAAACTATGTATGGTCTATATGACCAATGGTATATATATGTCAGTTTCTATATTACCATGTCGTACAGATGAACATCTCTGCATTCCGTGCCATCCATTACATTCTGCACTCCTATGTCAAAGTTTTTCCATCCTTGTCTAAACCGTTGTTTTGTTTTCCTAGGATGGTCAACACTCGCAGCACCCCTGCTGCTCAGGAGCAGGGTGAAGCTAGTGGGGCTAGGGATGAGAATCTGCCTCATCCACCCTCCTTGGCTGAAGTCATGCTGGAGGCAGAATGGAACAAAAGAGAGACCAACCGTCTGCTGGAACGCATAGAGCAGAATACTGCTTTTCGCCAAAGGAATGATGTGGTGTCTATTAATGACTTTATCAAGATGTGCCCACCAAAACTCCATCATTCCACTGAGCCCCTTGATGCGGATGATTGGCTTTGCAGTATCTCCCATAAGCTGCAGTCTGCCTGTGTAGCCGAAGCTGATAAGGTCACCTACGCTGCCTACCATCTTGAGGGCCCTGCTAGCCTTTGGTGGGAAAACTATGAGGCTATGCGTCCTGCTAGCTAGATTACCACCTGGGCAGAGTTCAGCGAGGCTTTCCGTGAACACCACATTCTGGAAGGTCTTATGGATCGCAAGCGGGAGGAATTTTGCAATTTCACCCAGGGCAGGATAACCATGGATGCATATAGCCGTGAGTTTGGTAACTTGGCACGCTATGCTCCCGAAGAGGTGTCCACCGACGCTAAGAAGCAGGCGAGGTTCCGCAAGGGACTCAGCCCTGAACTTCGCCAAGATCTCCGTCTGCACGAGTGCACCTCCTTCCAGAAGCTAGTGAACAAAGCCATCAGTGCTGAGATAGGTCAGACTGATTATGAAGCCACACGCAAGCATCCTCGTGACTTTGGTTCCTCATCCGGTTCTGGCTCTCACAAGCGCCGTGTGTGGGTTCCAAACACAGATGTGCCACCCAGGTTCACTCCAAGGTCATCCTATGAGGCGCCTCGCCCAACCCAGTAGTATGCACCGCCCAAGACTTATGGAGGACCATCTGCCAATACTGCCCTGCGCACTAGCACTGTGACATGCTTCAAGTGCGGAGAACCAGGCCACTACATGCGAGAGTGTCCTTAGAACCAGCCAGGAAGGTCCGTTGGCCATGGTAAGCCAACAGGAAAGGTGAACTATGTCATGCTAGCCACCACTACACGTGTTCATGTCAACTATGTCTCTGCTGAGGAAGCTTATGAGGATCCTAACATCGTCCTTGGTATGCTCCTTGTTAACTGCCATACGACATCTGTTCTTTTCGATACTGGAGCATCTCATTCATTCATATCTGAAAGCTATGCTCAAATGCACCACATGACATTTTGTGACATGCCCACCACCATGGAAATACAAACTCCTGGCTCTAGATGGCAAACCTCTAGAGTAAGCCATGGGAATGAAATTCTTGTCAATAGACTTGTTTTTCTTGCATCTCTAATAGCTCCCAAGTCCTCGGACATAAACATCATCTTGGGTATGGACTGGATGATAGCTCATTACGCCAAGATTGATTTCTACACTAGGACTGTTCAACTTACACACCCATCTGGCAAGACAGTCAATGTTTTGGCCCGAATGACTGAGCTGCCAGAAGATATCCCAGTAGTCCGTGACTTTCTGGATGTCTTTCCAGAAGAACTGCCAGGTGTTCCACCTGACAGAGATGTAGAGTTCGTGATAGATCTTGTTCCAGGAACTGTTTCGATCTCTAGAAGACCCTATAATATGGCACCTTTAGAACTAGCTGAGCTTAAGAAACAACTCGATGAGTCCTTGAAAAAGGGTTTCATCTGTCCTAGTTCTTCTCCTTGGGCTTGTCCCGTCCTCTACGTCAAGAAGAAGGATGGAACAGATCGGATGGTTGTAGACTATCGACCTGTCAATCTAGTGACCATAAAGAACAAGTATCCGCTCCCCAGGATCAACGACTTGTATGACTAGCTCGCTGGATCCTCAGTCTTTTCCAAAATGGATTTGAGGTTGGGCTACCATCAAATCAAAATCAAGAACAGGGACATTCCCAAGATGGCTTTTGTTACTCGTTATGGCCAATACGAGTACACTGTCACGTCCTTCCGGTTAACCAATGCCCCAGCCACCTTCTCCCGGCTAATGAATTCTATATTCATGGAGTACTTGGATAAATTCGTCATGGTATACCTCGATGATATACTCATTTACTCCAAGAACAAGGAAGATCATGCCGAGCATCTAAGGCTGGTATTGACGAAACTTCGAGAGCACCGCCTTTATGCCAAATTCTCCAAGTGTGAATTCTGGTTGCCAGAGGTGACCTATCTAGGTCATGTAATCTCTGGTAAGGGTATTGCTGTATATCCCGAGCGAGTTCACGCCATCCTTGATTGGACTCCACCTGAATGGGTCAAGCAATTTAGGAGTCTCCTTGGCTTAGCGAGCTATTGCCGACGCTTTGTCGAGAATTTCTCCAAGGTTGCTAAACCTCTAACTGAACTCCTCAAGAAAGGTAAAAAGTTCGAGTGGACCCCATAGTGCGAGTTCAGCTTTCAGGAACTGAAAAGATGCCTGCCATCTGCTCCCCAACTCCGGCCACCTGAGATCACCGGCTTCGCTCCGACCGCTCCGGTTCTCCTTCGAGCTCGCCAAGGCCACCGTCACACTCGCCGTGAGCTGCTGCACCTCCCTCCCCTCTCCTTTTCCTCCCTCGTGTGCTGTAGCCACCGCACCTTAGTCGACCGCACGCGCCGCCGCACGTGCTCGCCGCCGATGTGTCTCCGGCCACCTAACGGTCCGGCCGTCATGCTCATCTTCCTCCCCGCACCGCGTAGGTCACATAGGTGCCTGACACGAGCTGCCACGGCCACCGCAACAACAATCGCGAGCTCTCCCAAGCTCTGGCTGCCACCAACGTCGTCGTCAGCGACGTTCCGACCATCCCCAGGCCACGCCACAGCCACCACTCGATGCGGACAAGCGTCCGCATCACGCAGCACGTCTCCGCCATCGATTTGGTCGCCGGTGGACCAAATCCAAGGCGCTCCGCCGCGTCTGGCCTCGCCGGCGACGAGCCGCCGGCGAGTTTGACTCGCTGACCAGGGGGTTTGACCTCCCCCTGCGCCACTGACAAGTGGGCCCAGCCACTGACTAACTAGTTTTAGGTTAATTAGCGTTAAACTAATTCTATTAGTTAGCTTTGACCCACCGACGTGTGGGCCCAACACTGTTAGTTGTTAGTTAGGTTAAACTAACCTTAGTTAGTTAGCTCTGTTAGGCTGACGTGTGGACCCCACACGTGAGGTTTGACCTGGACGAGCCCCTGTTGACTTGCTGACGTCAGCATGAAGTCATGCTGACGCAGTAAAGCCTTTGCTGGAACTTAGATAAATCTAAATGATTTATTTATTTTCAGAAAATGCCCTAACTACAAAAAATTCATATAAATTAATCCGTAGCTCCAAATGAAATAATTTATATATGAAAAATGATCAGAAAAATTCAATCTTTCCATTGGTACTGGTTTCATGCATGTTAAAGCAAGTTAACCATGATGTTCATATCAAAACATGATAACTTGGGCATGAATTTGAATCTTTGATTCAAATAAGCTCAAACCTTTATGTTTATAGTTGCATTAGCTCAAAACACATTCATCTTGCCATGTCATGGGCATGCATCATATTGTTGCATATTGTCGTGTATTGATTGTGGTACTGGTTTTCTCCGTGGTAGGTTCTGCTCCCGAGGATACACCTGTGTATCCAACTGAAGAGCAGTACCCGTCAACCCATCTGTCAGGCAAGTAACCCATTGATCATTCCGATACAAACCCATCTTCTCGCTTTTGCTCTCTTTTACCGCATTAAGGCAACAACATGTGAACTGCTGTTTACTGTGGTAGTTGAACCCCATTCCTTTGCATGACCTGTCATTGCCACAGTAAATAGTTGAAACCCACTAGCGTCTGTAGGAGTTGTCTGAGCCATGATGATGTGTTTCCTACCATGCTATACATGTTGCCTGCTATGCTTAGAGTTGTGTCAGGTCTGGTTCATCTGGGTGATGGACCAGAGTGAAATGATCATGTCTGGTAAATGAGAGTGAAGTGTGGAATATGTTTTGGTAAAGGTATTGATGAAAGGCCATGTAGGAGTACATGGTGGGTTGTTTCATTGGAACCGTCCATAGGATCTAAGATCTGTATGTGTGATTTAAGATCAGCTACTACCACGCATTAGGCTCCGGGCGCTCCAAGCTCTCTCGACTTATTAACTGCCCTTGTCCTCTGTCCAGGAGTTGCAACTAGTTTCTGGTGTTTGTAGCATACTGGTGGTTGTGCGCAGCGCTGACCCTTAGGGTGGGCTATGATGCGGTAGGTACGTGGCCCGATGTACCGACTCGCCCGTTTGGTGGCTCGGGAACCCTGTACACATCGTTTGGGGCCATGAGCAACACCCCGGCCGGATCTCCCCATGGACGGAACCCAAATAGGCGTTAAACCTGGACTTGGGACTTGTGTGGTTAGTCAGTACGTGGCCGACACCCTCGCTAGGCTTCTGCTTGAATGTTGCCGAGTACACGTCGAGTAAACGGCGATAAGTGGTGGAAGCGTGTGTGAAGAAGTACACCCCTGCAGGGTTACCAATCTATCCAAATAGCCGCTGTTCGCGGTTAAGGACCACTTGGTTGCTTACACAGTTCATAGACAAGTTAATGGTTACTCCTAAAAGTCTCAAGACAAGTGTGAGTGACGTGGATGGCCCTTCCGTAGGATGACGGGAGAGGATCCATGGTAGTGTATTGTTGTGGTGATTAGTGGACTCGTGTGCGTTGTCTCATCTTTGCAAACCAGTCAGAGTTGTAGTATAGGTTAGCCAGGAGTCAAAGCTGGCTTCCTGCAATAAACTCCACTACCCTTGTTGATAATGATGCATGTATGATAGGTTCTGATGTAAGTCTTGCTGAGTACCTTTGTACTCATGTTTGCTTAATAACTGTTGCATAGGAGAACCCCTGTGGGGACCCCGACTCATAAGTCGAGATCACCGAATACACATGTACAGTGATCCCAGAGATCAATGCTCACTTGACACACAGAAGCTGAATAACAAGAGTCTTACATCTATACATACCGTGTTACACAAATTGTGACCTTTATGGTCAAGTCTTGAGTAAATCATTACAGCGGAAATCTTCAATAACAACTTGGACCCGTGCCATATGCCTTAACCTTACAGGCATTCTGACTGGGAAGCGTCCTAGCTCGCATGTTCGTCACCAAGAAATCTTCATCATATCCTATTCTTTCATGCCTGGCCAATAAAATAACTAGTGGCAAGCCAATGAGTACTTTGAATGTACTCGCAAGCAACCCAAGTGTGATGACAGAATAATTATGCAAGGCTCTAATGCTAAATTGGCAGTTTTGCGGAAAGCTAGTTTTTCTCGTGCAAGTATGATCAACATTTATCAAAGATATGAATGTGTCTGCAACAGGTATCAGGAGGTTACAGACATCAACATCGAGAAAGAGTTCCGAACAACTCTTGCTCAAGCTCACCGTGACTTTCTCACAAATCACGTCAACAGATTTACCCAAACCGTGTTATTTTCCAGAAACTTAAGGACATAGTCTAAGCAGCACCACCCAACTGTCCTTGACTGTGGACACGGCTATTCGAATAGTTTGACACTCTGCAGAGGTTGCACACTTTACCCACAAGAACCGAGGAACTTCCGTGTCATCCACGACCCGCGGTACCTCAAGTACCCGGGGTAAGTACCCGATCACCATATTTCCCTAGACGACACTAACACAGAGTCCACTCGATTGGTAACAGCCCCGTGCCCAACATTTCACATCTTAAAAATTGTGGAGCCTCGCTCCCATATTCATCTCATACCACAAGCACGGGGTACCAACGGTGTGTCCGGTGCCCTGTAAAGTCAGTCATGGCCGCCTATCCATGCACGATGCCGTCCCGAGAGTGACCTCATGTCACCCCCGTCACTAATAATGCGGGCACCATGCTAGTATTGGCCTAGGTAGTCAATAATGCCCTTTCTCATATAAGGGTAGAGTGGTTGCACATGTTTGGTTGGGACGATCGACAAATCTTAAGTCTAATCCGTCGCTGTAAACAACACCTTCATCAAGCCTCGGTACACTACTTCTTCACCAAGTAGTGCCCTAGTTCCTCATCATCTCCCAGGGGCATTAGTGGCACCCACTGGGTTATTTGCAAGTATGTCAAACCACACTTGTTTCTTTCCATACATAACCCTGACCCATTTTGCGTAGCCAACTACTATAGAATATATCTTCAACCAACCAACACAACTCTAAACATAATAGAGCTATGTACAATGCAAGTATCAACGGGGTATGCAACGGAGGCAAACCTAGCAACGGGGTACACGACTCATCCTACCCTAGGGGTTCTCGGACTCAGCAGTCGTGCCTTGTGCCTCGTGCAGTCTTCTAAGTTTCCCTCACATGTTGCTATGTCCCTTGTAGTTGTTTGATGAACGATCCGGGTTGATCTTGAAGAATCTTCAACATCTTCTCGCCTGATTAGGTAATGTGGTGAAGGTGTCTCCTCGTAGCTGGCGTTGACTTGGTCTCCTCTTGTTTCCTTAATCATAGCGATCCCTTTTGTCTTCTAAGGCACCGACGGTACCAGGTGGGCAATCCTTTATGTAATGACAATAACAAGGCATAGTAGAGGTCCAACATGTCGGTTTCGTTGATGAGAACATCGACACCAAGAGCGGTGGATGAAGAGAACCGTTTTCCTGCTCACTATAGTGAGGCGGACCAAATGGCGAGGTTCTCATCCACCGGTGGTTGCCGATACAACAACGGTAGTGACATGATTACTCTATTAGCGATGTATATAATGATCTTGCACATCATGTTCCCTGGTCATCGTAGGCTAAGGTTGCACCATCTTGGGGCAATGTCAAGGGTGTCACTGTCGGGGGAAACTGTCCGCCACGAACACCTATGGGACCGGAGCCCCTTGTCTGTGCGGTAAGAGGGCGGAGGGAGCACGAAGAGCAGATCGTAGCGAACACGCGGGCAGTTTTACCCAGGTTCGGGCCGCGATGGTCGCGTAAAACCCTACTCCTGCTTAGTTTGTATTGAGTTGGAGAGCTCGGGAGCTTGAAGAACCAGCTACACCGAGCGTATGAGCGATCTAGGTTCCGAACACCCTCCACGTTGTGCATGGGCCTCCTTTTATAGTGCAAGGGGTCACCGACAGGTGTCAACGTAGGAGAAAGGGGTAAAAATGTAAAAGAGGTGGTAGTTGTAACAGTGCGGGAATAGTGGAGCTACAGTGCGTGAACAGTGGTCGCTACCTACTTTGACAGTGGGGGACAAGGGCATTTAATGCCCGTCGCCGTCGACCCCAAAAGCTCCCGCCTTTGCGTCTCCGTTTGCCACGGCGATGGCTTCACCTCCGTGGAGTGCCACCGTGTCCTCCAGGCTGCACAGCCATCCACCACGCGTCCCTTCTTGGACTGCCCAATTGATGGTGTAATAGATGGTTGAGTCAGCTTGAGCAAGAAGGTCCCTGGTTCCACAGGTAACTTCATCGAAGCACACTTTGAAAGGACATCTGCTATTTCATTTTGAGCTCTCGGGACGTGCTCCATCTGCAGACCTTCAAAGCGCTCCTCAAGCTTCCTCACTTCATCTACATAAGGAGGCCGAAAAGCAACTTTTGCACACCTGAGTATCTTGATCTAGCTCCCTGTAGAAGGGAACTTACAAAATACACTGGGCGCTGCACCATTTTCTTCCGCACTTCTTCCTGTTCCTGCGCAGAGTTGTCCTTGTCGGGGCCAGAACTTGCCGGAGCAGCCCCCCGCTTGTCGCTGGATTCGCTTGCCGGTGGTGTAGATTCCTCGTCGGACTCCCTCTCCGCTACTAACGCAGCACTAACCACCTGGTTGGTTGCCGCTAGGTATAGCAACAACTTTTCCTGTGGTCTAGGTGCGACAAGTATTGGAGTGGAGGATAGGTACCGTTTCAAATCTTGCAGCGCTGCCTCCGCTTCCGGAGTCCACTTCATGGGACCTGCCTTCTTCAAGATTTTGAAGAAAGGCAGGGCGCGCTCTGCAGACTTCGAAATGAACCTACTGAGGGCGGACACACAACCTGCAAGCCTTCTGACATCCTTGACGCGCTTTGGGGCCTCTATCTGCTTGATGGCTTTTATCTTGTCGGGGTTGGCTTCAATCCCCCTCTGTGACACAAAGAATCCGAGAAGCTTGCCGGAGGGGACTCCAAAGACGCACTTCTCGGGGTTCAACTTGATCTGTATTCTGCGCAGGTTCTGAAATGTCTCTTCCAAATCTTGGACTAGGGTTTCTTTGCTCTTACTCTTCACCACAATGTCATCCATGTAAGCCTCTACGTTTCTGTGGATCTGTGGCTCGAAAGCAGTGTACACTACCCTTGCAAATGTTGATCCTGCATTCTTCAGTCCAAATGGCATGCGTATGAAGCAATAAGTGCCACATGGAGTGATAAATGCGGTCTTCTCTTCATCCTCTTTGGCCATAAAGATCTGGTGGTAGCCTGAATATGCATCAAGAAAACAGAGTAGCTCACATCCGGCAGTGGAGTCAACGATCTGGTCGATGCGCGGCAAAGGGAATGGATCCTTGGGACATGCTTTATTCACATCGGTGAAGTCTATACACAGTCTCCACTTCCCGTTGGCCTTGCGCACGACGACTGGGTTCGCTAACCACGTCGGATGGATCACACCTCTAACTAGGCCTGCTTCCTCTAACTTCTTGATCTCTTCGTTGATGAATTCTTGGCGCTCCACGGCTTGCTTTCTCACCTTCTGCTTGATGGGCCGCGCATGAGGACAGACAACAAGCTTGTGCTCGATTACCTTCCTGGGAACGCCGGGGATGTCAGATGGTTGCCAGGCAAACACATCGACATTCGCCCGCAGGAAGGCAACGAGCGCGCTTTCCTATTTGCTGTCAAGTGTGGCACTGATGGTGAAGGTACCACCAGTGCCGTCCTCCTTGGCGGACACCTTCTTGGTTGCCGGAGGAGCGGCCATCCCTTTCTTACACTTGCCGGTGGAGCTCGATGGGACGTCCTCGACGGCAGCGCAGCACTCCGAAGAGGTGTGGTTGCCAGAGTGGGCCCCAGAGCACTTGCCGGACTTGGTCTTCGTCTTCTTCCCCCCGGGAGCTTCAGCGGCAAGTGTATCCTTCTCTGCCGCAGCTGCCGCATCCCGGTAGATCTTGTCGGCGCAGACAAGCGCATCCTTCTTGTCGGCGTGGACAGTGATGACGCTTATCGGCCCCGGCATCTTGAGTACGTTGTAAGCATAGTGGGAAGCTGCCATGAACTTGGCGAGGGCGGGACGGCCGAGTATTCCATTGTATGGTAATGGAATATCAGCGACGTCGAAGGTGATGCGCTCAGTTCTGAAGTTGAGCTCCCCGCCAAAGGTCACCGGCAGAGTGATCTTCCCCTTGGGCTTGCTCCTTCCCGGGTTGATTCCTTGGAAAGAACCGGTCTCTTCGAGCTCGCCATCTGGGATTTGGAGTTTCTTGATCACAGCAGAGGAGATCAAGTTCAGCCCGGCCCCGCCGTCAACCAACATTTTGGTGACCTTGAGGTTGCGGATGGTGGGTGAGACCAGCATCGGCAAGCACCCGACCGCAGTGGTGCGGTCAGGGTGATCCTCAAGGTCAAAAATGATGGGCGTGCTGGACCATTTGAGGAGCCTGTGCGACTCCACGGGCGGCTCTGCTGCATTCACCTCACGCACCCACTGCTTTAGCTGGTGGTGGGAGGTGTGCAGAGAGGCGCCACCGTCGACGCACAGGACCTCCGTGGCCTTCTGGAACTCCTGCTCGCTGTTATCCTCATCCTCCATGTCTTCGTCGTCGTCCTCTTCATCCTTGTCGCGGCCCCGGGGAGGTCGGTCACCTTGCCGCTGCTTGGCCTTGCCGCGGCGTCCTCCCCGGCCATTGAACGGCCGCTTCTTGCTCGGTTCTCCCACGCCACCTTGGGCCTTCTCCTTGTCGCGCCTCTCGTACTCAGCTTTCTGCTGCTCGACGAGATACTCGACGCGCTTGCAGTTGGAGAGGTCGTGGCCTTTGGTGCGGCGGATCTTGCAGTACTGCTTGTCGGAGCCGTCCTGCTTGTCGGCTGCCGTTACAGGGGCAGGCTCCTTGCCGGAGCCGCCAGCCTGTGTTTGCTTGGCGGGAGCCTCCTTGCCGGACTTCTCGACGGCAAGCACTTCCTTCTTGTTTTTCCTTCTGTTGTTCCGCCGCCGGCCCTTCTTTGCCGGGGCGGCGTCGTCGCTGTCGCTTCCTCCTGCGCCAGCATCCTCCCCGGGGAGTCTCCTCCCCTCTTCTGCGCGTGCGCACTTATCAGCCAGAGCATAGAGCTCGCTGACATCCCGAATCTTGGTCATGGCCATTTCTTCACGCATGCAGCGGTTACGCACGTTCTGGTGGAACGCGCTGATAACCGCGGCAGGGTGGACGTTGGGGATGTTGTGCTGTACACGGCTGAAGCGTTGGATGTACTTGCGCAGGGACTCTCCTTCCTTCTGGGCCAAAATGTGGAGATCGCTCTCCTGGCCATGGGGTTTGTGGCCGCCGGTGAAGGCGCCAACAAACTGATGGCAAAGGTCTGCCCAAGAAGAAATGGAGCCTTCCGGCAAGTGCATAAGCCACGAACGGACGTTCGGCTTAAGCACGAGCGGGAAGTAATTTGCCAAGATCTTCTCGTCGCGCCCCCCGGCTGCCTGCACCGCGATGGTGTAGACGCTGAGGAATTACGAGGGGTGCGTCTTGCCGTCGTACTTCTCCGGTACGTCGGGCTTGAAATTCTTCATGCTGGGCCACTGGACGTGCCGCAGCTCACGGGTAAACGTAGGGCAGCCTGCCGCGTACGGCAAGTCGCCTGGTTCACCGGGCGCGCGCGCGTCGACATCGTCCCCAGCCCTCTGGTCTGATTGTCGCCGAGCTTCTCGGCGGCGCTCGATTGTTGTTCGAGCGTCTTCTTGTCGCCGGTCGTCGAGGACCTGGCGCTGGTCCCGACGAGCCCGCGGATCCGACGATGCCGTGGAGCCGTCGTTGGCGTTGTTCCGGCGGGGCGGCGTCTTCTGCTTCCTCGGCGGGGAGTGCACGGTTGTCGCACCCCCGGCGGTCTTGTCGCCGTCGGCCTTCGTCTTCTCAGCTTGCCGCGGCCGCGAGGTCGCCGGCTGCTGTGGAGAATCGTTGTTGGCGAAGGCGATCAGGCTCTGGATGGTGGCCCTCCAGTCTTCGGCCTTGTCTGCCGCTGGAGGGAAGTCGAGGAGCAGTTGCGCCCTTGCGAGCGCTTCTGCTGGAGTGGAGGGGAACGGGGGCGAGTGGTGCGAGGAGCGGGATATGCTCGGACTCCTAACAGCGTTAGAAGGAGCAGGGTCCCGCCCCGGCGCCTTCGCTTTGCTTGTGCCCGGACGGTGGTCCAGGGCGTCCCGCGAGCCTCCGGTTTGTCCTTGCCCCAGCAAGCGGATACCACCTCCTGTGGTATGGCGCTGCTGGGTTGTCGTGTGCTGAGATGGACGTGGCGCGTCCACGGAGACCGAGGCTCGGTCGTCCGTCCTGTCCTTGGATTTGGTGGCGCCGCGAGTGTCCTCGCCGGCGACCACCCTTTCGACGGCGCCTCCCCCGCCCACCGTTGGCTCTGGTGGCGGCGGGTGAGACGCAGACGGGCCTCCGACCTCCGAAGCCTTCTTCTTCGGGGCCATGGTGCTGTTGCTGATGAAGTCGCTGATGAAACTGGAGAGGTTGATGAAGAATGCGCCCGCGTGAACGCCGGATCAGATTCGCACAACCTCGATGCCCCCTACCTGGCGCGCCAAAGATGTCGAGGGAAACTGTCCGCCACGAACACCTATGGGACCGGAGCCCCTTGTCTGTGCGGTAAGAGGGCGGAGGGAGCACGAAGAGCAGATCGTAGCGAACACGCGGGCAGTTTTACCCAGGTTCGGGCCGCGATGGTCGCGTAAAACCCTACTCCTGCTTAGTTTGTATTTAGTTGGAGAGCTCGGGAGCTTGAAGAACCAGCTACACCGAGCGTATGAGCGATCTAGGTTCCGAACCCCCTCCACGTTGTGCATGGGCCTCCTTTTATAGTGCAAGGGGTCACCGACAGGTGTCAACGTAGGAGAAAGGGGTAAAAATGTAAAAGAGGTGGTAGTTGTAACAGTGCGGGAATAGTGGAGCTACAGTGCGTGAACAGTGGTCGCTACCTACTTTGACAGTGGGGGACAAGGGCATTTAATGCCCGTCGCCGTCGACCCCAAAAGCTCCCGCCTTTGCGTCTCCGTTTGCCACGGCGATGGCTTCACCTCCGTGGAGTGCCACCGTGTCCTCCAGGCTGCACAGCCATCCGCCACGCGTCCCTGGAATGCCCCCAGGGCGACGCGTGGGCCGATGAGCTGGAGCGCGGGTACACAACGCAACTCTCCCGGCAAGCACCTTGCCGGGGTCTTGACCTTGCCGGGCCCGGGAGCTTGCCGGGCTCTGAAGCTTGTCGCTCCCCGGGCCCTTGCCGGGACGCGTATAGCGCCGAGGCGTGTCTTCTATGATGTAATCTTCTAGTCTTCCTGGCAAACCCCTCTTGCTAGGGCCTTGCGTGAGTGAGGTAACCTAGAGCCTGGAACTGCCTTCCCGGCAAGCTCCGCTTGCCGGGGTCTCGATCTTCTGTCTTGTATACTTTGTTTTTGAATGGTTTGACATGGAGCAGGAAGGTCTCCGGCGAGCACGTGGTAAACCCTGCCGCGGGAAGCTGCAACTGCCCGTGCACAAGTTGGGGTACTGAGGTACCCCTACCTTAGTACACCGACAGTCACCATCTTCTGGGTCTTCATGTCCTCATTCCTCTAGGATGTATCTTCTGTTGGCATCGTCTTGTTGTGGTGTCGCCAATCTTGTGTTCAGAAGAGGTGGGTGAGTGTTTGGCAAGGTATACTCCTTCTAGATTATCCACAAGGATTTCAGGAAATCCAGTGGTCAGGGGCATAAGGGTTCTAGCGACCAACAGTTTTGAAGGGGGAAGAGATCAATAAGGAAAGTATAGACTAGTTTTCGAAAAACTGAGAAGGGAAGAGAAGTATAGATAGTTTTGAAAACTAGTAATAGTTTTGGAAATAGATTTACCTTAACTAACGACCATGCTAACTAAGGCTTCCTACAGTCAGGATGGCTCTGATACCAGCTCTGTGGGGACCCCGACTCATAAGTCGAGATCATCGAATACACGTGTACAGTGATCCCAGAGATCAATGCACACTGAACACACAGAAGTTGAATAACAAGAGTCTTACATCCATTCATACCGGTGTAACAAAAATTGTGACCTTTATGGTCAAGTTTTGAGTAAATCATTGCAGCGGAAATCTTCAATAACAAGTTGGACCCATGCCACCTGCCTTAACTCTACATACATTCTGACTAGGAAGCGTCCTAGCTCGCATGTTCGTCACCAAGAAATCTTCAACATATCCTGTTCTTTCATGCCTGGCCAATAAAATAACCAGTGGCAAGCCAATGAGTACTTTGAATGTACTCGCAAGCAACCCAAGTGTGATGACAGAATAATAATGCAAGGCTCTACAGCTAAATTGGCAGTTTTGCGGAAAGCTAGTTTTTCTTGTGCAAGCATGATCAACATTTATCAAAGATATGAATGCGTCTGCAACAGGTATAAGGAGGTTACAGATATCAACATCGAGAAATAGTTCCGAACAACTCTTGCTCAAGCTCACCGTGACTTTCTCACAAATCACGTCAACAGATTTACCCAAACCGTGTTGTTTTCCAGAAACTTAAGGACATAGTCTAAGCAGCACCACCCAACTGTCCTTGACCGTGGACACGGCTATTCGAATAGTTTGACATTCTGCAGAGGTTGCACACTTTACCCACAAGAACCGGGGAACTTTCGTGTCATCCATGACCCGCGGTACCTCAAGTACCGGGGTAAGCATCCGATCACTATTTTTCCCTAGACAACACTACACAGAGTCCACTCAATTGGTAACAACCATGTGCCAAACATTTCACATATTAAAAATTATGGAGCCACCCTCCCATATTCATCTCATACCACAAGCACGGGGTACCAACGGTGTGTCCGATGCCCTGTAAAGACAGTCATGGCCGCCTATCCAAGCACGACCCCGTCCCGAGAGTGACCTCATGTCACCCCCTTCACTAATAATGTGGGCACCATGCTAGTATCGGCCTAGCTAGTCAATAATGCCCTTTCCCATTTAAGGGTAGAGTGGTTGCACATGTTTGGTTGGGACGGTCGACAAATCTTAAATCTAATCCGTCTCTGTAAACAACAACTTCATCAAGCCTCGGTACACTACTTCTTCACCAAGTAGTGCCCTAGTTCCTCATCATCTCCCAGGGGCATTAGTGGCACCCACTGGGTTATTTGCAAGTATGTCAAACCACACTTGTTTCTTTCCATGCATAACGCCGACCCATTTTGCGTAGCAAACTACTATAGCATATATCTTCAACCAACCAACACAACTCTAAACATAATAGATCTATGTACAATGCAAGTATCAACGGGGTATGTAACGGAGGCAAACCTAGCAAGATTGCCATTCAAGGTATATCATGCACTCGATGAAACGAGGAAAATGCTTTCATGACATAAAAGGGTTCAACATGGTCAAAGGGCTGATTGCCTTGTCCTTCAGATTCTTAAAACCTTCTGGTCCATCTCCAAGTACTCCGTCTATTTCATCAACTAACGATGGAAGCAATCATAATAAGCAACACAACAAGGAAAAAATAAAAGTGCTCTAAAAATAGGAGTTGGACTTTTCTAGGATACATCTGGTCACATGAAAAATGACCAAGGTGGTTTCATAGGCATTGGATCAATGGATAGTTTGGAACATTTCAATATGATGGAATCAGTGGTTTAATGGATCTATAAGAAGTGTACAGAAGAATTATTTCGAAAAATGGTCAAAGCCACCCATTTAACAAGGAATGATTTTAGAAGCATCTAGGAGTTGGTTTCACTGGATTTGGAGTTCAAATGATTTTCCTATGAATTTGCAAAGTTGGCTATACATGGATAAATAGAATAATATTTGATGTGGCACAGAAAGCATTGGGAAAAATGTTCAAAAACTAAGTTATGAGCATATAAGTATACAGGAATTTGAATCATGGCATTTGGATCAACTTGAGATCTCTGTGATTTTCTAAAGTTTATCACAGAAATGGAAAAATAGGATTTGCTAATTATTTGTGAAGAAAGTTTTTCTGGATAAATGTGCAAATAGCACCATGTAATAGATCATGATTTATGGAGTCTCCGGAAATTTGAATTATCAAATTTGGAGTCCATTTGATTTATTTATGGATTTTTTAAGTTTACTGGAAAAAGAAAAAGAAAAGGGATAGGGTTTATACCCTTATACTGCGCACTGGGTGCAACATAGCGCTGCAGTGCACTGGGCCGCCCCAGCGGCTTGGCCACGCGGGCGATAGGGTGACATCGAGGACGGCTTCGTCGGAAGACGCTTCCGCCATGGAGACACGGGAGTAGCGCGGCCCGCCTCCACTTACGCAAGCGAGCTGGTGCGCGGTGGAGTTTCAAACCTGACAGGCGGGGCCCCCTGTCTGGATGTGAGGCTGACCGACAGGCCCGACGGCCGTCGTCATCAACCTCCGTCCAGAGAGGACGGCGAGCTCACTAGCGGTGATTTCGGGCACGGCGAGGCGAGCAGGTGGCACCGACGTGTTCAGCGTCGAAGCGCACTTCGGGTGGAGGTGGTGATGGTCGCCAGGAAGCAGTGGTTCGCCGGTGACCAAGAAGCCGGCGGCGAGGCTTCGGGAGGTGGATGGATAGCTCACTCCGGGCTGAAGTTGAAGCGGTGCAAGAATGGGAATGCGTCAGTGGAGTCTTCTGGCTCCAGATCGAGAGAAAAGGGGAGGCGGAGGAGGCCTATACCCCTGGATCGACGGTGACCCGAGGCGGCGGAGGTCGAGCTTGATCTCGAGCTTGGGCGGTTCTGGAGAGGTGGATGTGGTGCAGGGGGGTGATTAGGTGTGTGTGTGGAAGCGAGTGGAGTGGAGAGGAAGGCACGGGGTGTCCCTTTTATAGGCGAACGGAGGGGTGCCGTGGACCAGTGCGTCGGCGAGTTCCTGCTCGTTGCCATAGGCCTCAGGAGGAGCTGGCGCCGTGTCTGGGGTGTTGCTAGGCGTGGACTACAACCAGGGAAGCTAAGGGAGAGAGCGGGGAAAGGCCGGAGAGCATCGTGCATGTGAGCCGCGCCATTGGCGCGCTCGGGCGGCCAGCGCGCGTGCGAGCAGGGGCGAGAGAGGGGGAGAGAGGAGGGGGACAACACCTTGTCATGACGCGGACGTCGAGGGGCGTTGTTTGGCGTGCTGGGGAGGCCGGAGGTGGTCGGAGGCGGTTGGAAGGGGGTGGCTACAGTGCGGGAGAGCACTGTAGCGCGCTCCAGAGCGCCGAAATGGCCGGCATGGCCATTTTCTATACAATGTGGTGACGGTAAGGGTGTCTGGTAGCTCTAGGGGGAAGTAAAGAAGTGGGCTATGGCCTTGGATGCCCTGGGGAGCCACTTGAGTGAGGAGGGAGGTTGAGGGAGAGAGAGAAGTTGCTGTCCAGGGAGGTAAATGGGGATGTTTCACCCCTTAATCATTGAGAAATGGTCACTGGAGAGTTACTCGAGGTAGTGGAGGTCAAAAATGACATTTTGGAAAAGTGTCAGAAGGTGTTTGATAATGGTTTGGGCAAGTAGATGATTTAAATTTTCCATGAGACTACACAGGGTGAAATGACACATATAATTAGGGCCTTCCACCAATTTGGAGCTTATCTGGGCAAAGTTGCCAATGCAACTTGCTAACTGTGTTTTGTGTCTCCTACCACATCTTGAGGACCGTGGGCATCTCTTCTTTGCCTGTAACTTTAGCTAGCGAGTTTGGAATTACCTTGGAATCTCCTGGACACCAGATAGTCACCACTCCACATACTCCATGGCTTTAGCAGCTCGACAGGAATTTGGTCAACCCTTCTTCACTGAGGTAGTTTTTACTACCTCTTGGAATATCTGGAATCAAAGGAATGGCAAAATCTTCAGAAATGAACAGCCCAGCTTCAGATCCTGGAAACAAACTTTTGTATATGATATTTCTTCACTTGCTCATAGAATCAAATGTAAATATAGAGATAAGTTTCTCTCTTGGATAGCCTCCCTCCAGTAGCTTTGTTGTAAGTTAACTCTCTTCTTCTTCCTGTATTTATTTGTTTCTTTGTAACCTCACCCTGGTTGGGTTCTTTTATTAATAAAACACTGTGAGGCTGTTGCCTTGCAGTACATAGTCAAAAAAAAACTTTTGTAAACCCTAGAAATTAGCAGAAATGAACTTGTGTACATCTAGTTGAGAAAATCACTTCCCATTGATGAACCACTTGGTGTAGTGTCCTCATTTGGTCATGTGATCATGCTCACAAAAGTTGGGGTCAAGGAGAGAAAGTTGGTAGTACAAACTTGTTCAAATTTGATTCTGGTCAGAGAGGGTTTTGGGGCTCTTAGATCAAGTTATGCTTCTCCAATACTTGTGCCATTAGGTCTAGATGCATAAGTAGACCATTTTAGCATGTGCACCAAGTTTGAGAGCATTTGGACAAGTTTGGCAATGTAAAGTTGCTCAAACTTCGAAATGGACAGAAATGGTTTTGAGGGGATTTGATGATGTTTCCATGATCTTCAAGGCATGAGGCTTTGTAAGATCATCAAATATGTCATGTTTGACAAGATATAATTTCCCTGGAATTTTTAGAGAATATTTCCTTTGTAAATATTTCAAAAGCTTGAAATATCCAGAAAGGGTTTTTGAAGGATTTTCCTAATATTTTGAACATGACCATGTGTTGAAACTCTTATATATGGATAATATATGTCCTATGAGTTTCACTGAATTATTTAAAATATTTTTGAAATAGTTAAATAATTTTAACCTATTAATGACCATTTCTGGCCTAAACAAAAAGCCTTTAAATAAAATATAAAAATAACTTTTAAAATTATAATTTTGTGGTTTATGGGAGTCCTATACCTAATAGGATTCAAATATACTTTTTGAAAGATTTTTCACACCCTAAATAAGGTACTTACAGTTCAAACCTCAATTCAGGGGTTTTTGGAAAACTAATTTTAGAAAATACTTTTTGGCCAAATTATTTTTATAAGAAAATACTATACTGTTCTATACACATGGCATGATCATTAGGAAAAGGTTTTGGATCAAGGAGATGAAGTATAAGAGTTGGATGATTTATTTGATTTTTAGAGCACTTGCAAACAGCAAACAGAAAACCAATCAACCAAGGTCAAAACACTCAAAAGTTTTTGCCAAACCATATTTAACATGATTATTAGCTTAAGTGTTGTGGCATGAAAATCAGGATGTGACAACCCCGCCCCTCTTATGGGTTCTACATAGACCTTGACGTTGAGGAGTAGCTTGCTACCCAAACGGCGATCTTGAACTTGTGAAGGGCCTTGTAGATAGTTAGGCTACACCAAGCCTTCTTTCTTTCCAAGTTGTCTGTTGTCGCTGTACAAAAAGAGGGGTACACTTTTTGTACCCCTATGACTGTGCACGGGCAGTCTGAGCCACGGGCACCACCACACCAAGCACAGCAGGGGAGGTGAGCCAAGGTAAGACCGAAGCTCGATGGAACTGGAGCAACGCCAAGAACAAGACCACAAGGAGCAAAGGGACAAAGCGACTTCCCCCGACAAGAACCTTGTTGGGAGCCAGTTTCAGCAGCCCTAGCAAGATCCTTGCCGGGGGCTGGCTCTGGCAGCCCCGGCAAGACCCTTGCCGCGGCAGCTCGCCCCACGCCTACGGAGCGGATCACCTTTGAGTCCACTGCCCCCATGGGGCAATGATTCGGGAGATATCCCCGTGGTGGCATGCAGATCTTTGTGATGTCATTCAAGGACAGATACACACACTAAGAGGACGACGACCCTTGGCGGGATCCCAGCCAAGGAGGACCACAAGGCCTCCGGCAAGCACCTTGCCGGGGATGACACCAGGCACCGCGGCAAGACCCTTGCTGGGGGCCTCGGCAAGGCCTTTGCCAAGGACACCCGCAGGGCCACCGTCAGGCCCGCGTCAACCGAGTTTCCACCGCCCCATGCAGCTGCCAACCCAACGAGCTGGGCCCGCTCCTGCGTGGCAACATGCAGATCTTCGTGGAGACCCGCCGTTGCGCCACCTCAGCTGCCTGCCTGCCCACATGGCACCTCAGGCACCGCTGGCCAGGGCGCGTGTCAATACAAGGAGGAGCGGCGACGGACGTCTCCCCTCGTCCCCGATAAAGCGAGGACACCTAAGCTAGGCGCATTAAATGCACCTTGTCCTGTAATGCGAGGGATAACCTCGCATCACTGTACCCTTTCCACGTCATGTGTGCCACTGTGGCAACCCCTTTTTCCTATAAAAGGAGGCCCGAGGCGACCAGGAGAAGGATTCGGCTCTTTAAAACTCCTCACGACTCGGCTTTCGGAGCTCCTCACTAGCTGAAGAACACAAACATATAATCCACCAAAGCAGGAGTAGGGTTTTACGCATCTTTGCGGCCCGAACCTGGATAAAGGAATCGTGTGCTAACTGTTAGATCGCTCTTCTCTCAACCCCGCACCCCGCAACCGTAGTAGGGATTCTTGTGATCACATAGGTGTCGATCCAAATACACCGACATCTTTGGCGCGCCAGGTTGGGGGGGGGGCGCAGTTGTGAGAATCGGCTCCAGCAGTTGGCCCAACGCTCTTTCGTCTTCGTGGCCCTTTAAGAAGGAAGGAGGCCGAAAGATCTGCGTTCGAGCGGCTACAAATAGAAGCTAAGTTACATCGAACCTTGGATATTTCTATCCTATTATTTAAGGTTGTTATCCTCGGAGGTGTCGTTCTTTGTGCAAAAAGAAACGTGCACGTGAATGGGGCCCTTCCCGATCGGCAACGCCTTTGCTCTGTTTCGAGTCCGCTCAACAGTTCAAACGGCTACGTTGGAAACGGTAGGGTAGCCTTCCGCAATTATCAAGGCTCTCGACTCTGACTCGAGTCAAACTCGACAGTTCAAGCGGCTGTGTTAAGGGCGGCAAGGTGGCTCACCCGGCAGCACGCTCGCCCGTCAGGCCAATGGGGACCCGTCCCCAAGACGCCGCCTTGGGTTTTTCGCGCCGGCAAGCCTACCCAGCTAGCGTAGGGTGGACACACAATGAGGCAGCAAATAGGAAAATAACATGCATCATTCTAAAGATATTTCAAAGTTATATTACATCATGTCACCGCTGCGGTGCTAACTAAAGATAAAATTTGTCTTGGTCATGAACCCGCAGCGGCGAAGAAGAACGGGATGCCTAATCCCGGCGCTAGCCCTCCACCCTCTTGATTTCGTCGATGCGGCTGATGACGGGCTTGATGCACTCCTTGAGCGCCATGTGGTCAGCATCCTCCGGCAAGCTGTCCATCGCGGCTTCGAAGTCGAGGGCGGGGTTCCAGAACGCCATCTTGGTGAGGACCTTGGTCATGACCCCCCGGCGAGCGTGGCCGTTCTGTTGGAGTGAAGATCAGTCAAGGCACTGAGGACGCCCTCGAAGAACAGGGTCAGCTTGGCGTTGACGGACCCGCTCCACTCAGGGGCATACCTCATGTTTGTCATCCCCATGAGGGCCAACTGCGAGGTAACCCTGCCGGCGATGTCCTCCAGCCGGCTGATCCACCTGTTCTCGCCCGCCATGTATTCTTGGTGGGAGGCGCCCTCGTCCGCCCGCAGTTGCTTCTCCTCCTCCAGGCTCTTGGTCAAGGCCTTCTCCCGAGCCGAGCTCTCCGACAACATTCTCTCGAGATTCTCCAGCCTCAGCTTGAGATCTCTGATGGAGTCTTGCGCCTCGGAGAGCTCCCCAGCCCTGCTGATGACCACTCCCTGCGCCTCTGTCAAGGCGCAGTTGAGCCTGTTCTTTTCGTCAGACAGCTTGAGGGCATGCACCTTCAGCTTGTCCAGCTCCACCTCCAGCTCTTGCACCTTGTCGGCGTGGGCCAGAGCCTGGGCATCGAGTTTCTCTTTGTGCCTCTGCCCTAGCTCACGAGTCCGCCGCTCGACAAGGACCTCGAGCTCCTCATCCTTGCCGCGGAGCGTTGCGGCAAGCTTCGCCTCACGCGCGGAGAGATCTTCTTCCTAGGAATCGAGGGCGGCTTGATGCTGGTTCCGGGAGGCCTCCGCCGCGGCAGCCAAGTTTTCTGCCTGTTCCTGGGCCTTCTCGATGTCGGCCATCTTCATGATGAGCTCCGCATCACGGTTGGCCAATTTTTCTTGGAAGGCCATCTGCTCCTCGTGGGACTGGTGGAACTAGGTTTGCGCCTCAGCAACGCGCGCCTAGAAGTCCACCTCCGCCTCGTCCACCGCTGCCGTTCTGGACTTAACCTTGTCCAGACGGGCGCGGTAGAGCGCTTGGAGCTTCCGGAAATTGGCCCCCATGGCCCGGAAGAGCTGCCCTTCCGAAGAGCCGTCGCCGCCGGCACCCGGTTCATCAACAACCTCGAGCCCGGTGGCGGCGAGCACCTCGTCATCAAAGACTTCCCCTCCGACGGGCGCTCGGGAGCTTGACACCCCGGCAAGATGGACGAAGAGGTCGTCGCCCACCTTCAGGTACCTACCGGGGCCCGAGGTTGTGGAGGAAGAGGGCTGATCATTGATCGCCTCTTCCTCGGCTGTGGCCTTGCCAGCCTCCCCGACAGGCCCACCGTCGGCACCCTCGGCGGTGCCCCTGGCGGCGTCCTCGGTGGCCTTATCCGCGGCGGCCCCGGCAGCGTCTCTGGCGGCCTCCTCGGCGGCAATCTTGTCGGCCTCCGCCGCGGCCTCCTCAGCAACTTCCTTGATGACGGCGTCCAAGTCCTCCACATCTGTTGAAGGAGGGCCTGGGCAGTGATGGGGATGATGAAGCCAATAAATAGGATAAGGGAAAAGCAAAGACAGAAGACAAGCGACTAACCAGTGTCGGGCTATGGAGCAGAAGTCCCCTCCCCGCCGGCGTCCGGCGCCGTGACAGAGCCACCAGCGCCCAAGTTCCCCTCTTCCTCCATGCGTGTGGGCTCCATGCTTGGTGCCCTTACCGGGGACGCCCCTTGCGGCGGCGTGGTCGATGGAGGTGGTGCGTTGGGGGTAGCCCCCTGCGGCTCCTCCTGCTGCTGCTCCCGTCCTAGAAAACCGGCAAGGTCAGCACCATAGCATCAAACACCTACTGCATGTCGAGCGAGAAGAGGATGATGAACTTATGCTGGGGGCTGTGCCGGGGCTGCCGTCTAGGCTGCTCAACACCACCAGTAGTGTCCCTGAAGCCCTAGCCGGGGGCTAGCTGCTCGTCGAAGCCTTGGCCCTCTTTATCCTCTGGGCCAACGTCTCTGCGTCCCTGAAGAAGCAAGAATATATCAAGATGAGTGGCACGGTTCAGGAAAATGGAAATGGTTGTAAGGAATGGAATACTTACTCGTCGTCCATCTCCTCCTCCTCCGCCGCTTTCCTCTTCCTCTTTGGGCTGAGAGGCCCGAGATCGAATGGGAACTCTGCATCGCCATCCGAGTCGACGTCTGCCGGGGGAGGCGAAGAAGGGGGCGGAGTTTGTGCGCGCTTAGACGGAGAAAGGGCTGCTGCCTTCTTCTTCTCGGCGGCCTTCGTCGACCTCCTCGCCACTGTGGCCCTCGTGTGGTGCCCAGACCCTTCCAGGGCTAATTGAGGCTGCGCAGTCTTGCCGGGCCGGACCGGCTCGCCGGAACAGGCCCGCCGCAGGACTCGCCCTCTTCCCCTGGCTGGCGCCGGGCCGACCGTCGCGTCCTCCTCCTCCGACGACTCATCGGCCGCGTCTTCGACCAGCGGATCTCCGGTGCCGGTGTTGCTAGCCTCTCCGGCGGTCGCCGCCCACTGGTCGAGCTCCTCCTCCTCCGCAGCCATGGCGTCCTTGTCTTCCATACCCCCAGCGCTGCCGGCCTCCATGACGAGCTGCGCCTCCCTCGCCCTAGAGGCGATGTAGTCCATCTCCTCCTGGGTGGTGTCCCTGACAAGCCACTGCTCGGCGTCAAGCTTGATGCACACCTCGACCAGAGTGTCGAAGAATTGCTGCATGACCTCGTCCGCCGGCTCCTGCCAGCTCGGGACGGGGCCGTGCGCGTTGCATTCCGGCATCATGGCGACGATCTCGGACTAGCGCGACTTGTTGCACAGCGGGACCACCCCCGCTGGTAGCTTGAAGAGCTGCCCCTTGACGGCCTTGCCGGCCTTGCCAGTCCGTTCGACCTCGCCGTCGCGGCCCACATCCAGCTGGAAGAGCCGCTGGCAGAAATGGGCATGTCCCATCACTATAAGGTTGTGGTCGAAGCCAGGGCGCAGCCGCATGACGTCAGCCGGGTTCCTAAAGAGCCAGGCTGGGCTCCCCTTGTTGTGTAACGGGGCGATCCTACGGCGAATGAAGTCCGCCGCGATCATCTCAAGGGTGAGCCCGGCCTGGGCGAGCCGATTGATCCTGTTGATGGCAACGGTGAGCCTCCCGTCGGCGGCGTCGACGTCGCCCCAGTCGCTGCCACGGACCGGCGGCACCCGGCGGACCCGGCAGAATGTTGACGGCTCGTCTTCTTCAATCCAGCACCACCGGCCGCTATTCATCCCACCTCTCCTTCACGGTGCCCTCCGGGTACGCTCCCTTAGATCTCGGAATCCAGGTGATGCATCCAGAGACGGCACCCCCCGACTGGATTCGAGGGGTGAAATAGTGGCGGAAGAGCGCCGTGTTGGGCTGCACCCCGACGAAGCCCTCGCAAAGGTGCGCGAAGAAAGCCATGCACGCCACCACATTCGGAGTAAAATCCAAAAGGCAGAAGACAACGGTGTGCATGACATCACAGAAGAAATCGGAGAAGGGGGGACACAACCCGCAAGAAAAATAGTAGACGAAGAAGGGGTACCGATTTGGGCCAGGTTCGGCGCAAGCAGCCGGAACGACGCGCATCGCCGGATGACCCAAGTTCTTCCCCCCGTCTCCACCCCCCAAAGGGGTTTGAAGGCAGCCCGGAGCTCGAAGACGTCGACCGTCGACAGGATGAAGAAAGCATCCTTCATCCGGTCCCCCGTAAATGCGCCCTCCGGCGGCCCCACAGGCCCGGCGCCCTTGGCCACCCCCTTGCCCTTGGCGGGTTTGGACGCCATGGCGGCTGAGTAGGAGGGCTAAGGGAGGGAGATGGCGGAACGATGGCGGCGGGCGACGACGGAGGCTTCGGAAAGAAGGAAGAGAGGGAACGTCGGCCCTGAGATTGGAAGAAGCGCGAGGAAAATGGAGGAAGTGAGTTGCGCACCCGCGGTTATTCCTATTTATGTGGGGGATCGCGGGCCGCCTCCTTTCGCATTTACTGCGACGTGATGCATGCCTGCCGAAACCGCACCGCGCATGCCGCCCACGTCACGCACGCCCCTCCACCCCGTGCCGCGCGCGCGGATCGTGGGAGGCGCAGCGCGCGAAAGATCTTACCGCAGTAAAAACCGCCTCGCCTGCCCGCGCACCGTTCTTGGCCTAGCCCAACAACGCGTCGCGCTTATGTGTGGCCCAGGCCCGGGGGCTCCTGTTGGTGTACAAAAAGAGGGGTACACTTTTTGTACCCCTATGACTGTGCATGGGCAGTCTGAGCCACGGGCACCACCACACCAAGCACAACAGGGGAGGTGAGCCAAGGTAAGACCAAAGCTCGATGGAACTAGAGAAAAGCCAAGAACAAGACCACAAGGAGAAAAGGGACGAAGCGGCTTCCCCCGGCAAGATCCTTGCCGGGAGCCAGTTTCAGCAGCCCTGGCAAGATCCTTGTCGGGGGCCGGCTCTGGCAGCCCCGGCAAGACCCTTGCCGCGGCAGCTCGCCCCATGCCTACGGAGCGGATCACCTTTGATTCCACTACCCCCATGGGGCAAGGATTCGGGAGATATTTCCGTGGTGGCATGCAGATCTTTGTGAAGACATTCAAGGACAGATACACACACTAAGAGGACGACGACCCTTGGCGGGATCCCAGCCAAGGAGGACCACAAGGCCTCCGGCAAGCACCTTGCCGGGGATGACAGCAGGCTCCGCGGCAAGACCCTTGCCGGGGGACCCGGCAAGGCCTTTGCCAAGGACACCCGCAGGGCCACCGTCAGGCCCGCGCCAACCAAGTTTCCACCACCCATGCAGCTGCCAACCCAACCAGCTGGGCAGGCTCCTGCGTGGCAACATGCAGATCTTTGTGGAGACCCACCGTTGCTCCACCTCAGCTGCCTGCCTGCCCACATGGCACCTCACGCACCGCTGGCCAGGGCGCGTGTCAACACAAGGAGGAGCGACGACGGACAAGACAGACGTCTCCCCTCGTCCCCGATAAAGCGAGGACACCTAAGCTAGGTGCATTAAATGCGCCTTGTCCTGTAATGCGAGGGATAACCTCGCATCACTGTACCCTTTCCACCTCCTGTATGACACTGTGGCAACCCCTTTTTCCTATGAACATATAATCCACCAAAGCAGGAGTAGGGTTTTACGCATCTTTGCGGCCCGAACCTGGATAAAGGAACCGTGTGCCAACTGTTAGATCCGCTCTTCTCTCAACCCAGCGCCCCGCAACCGTAGTAGGGATTCTTGTGATCCCATAGGTGTCGATCCAAATACACCGACATCTGTACTCAGACAAGTTTAGCTTCCGCATGGCTTGTATGCTTGTATGACTTGAGTGTTGGGTCATGTGACCCCTACCTGTATGGATATGTTATGTATGGATCTTCGGGGCCTCTTATATAAAGTACTTTGAGTCATAGAGTTTTGTTGTGATGCAATGTTGTATTTGCACATATCGAGGATATTGTGTGTATGTTATTGAAAAGCTTGGTATGTGTGGGATCCGACACCTAGTTGTTTACCCTTCGTAGCCTATCTTACAGGGAAATGCCTCCTAGTGCTTCCACTGAGCCTTGGTAGTTTGCTACTGCTCCGGAACACGTAGGCTGGCCGGCAAGTGTCCTTCTTCGTTCTTGTGTTTGTCCCTTAGGGGAAATGTGACGCGTTGATCCTTTAAGAACATGTAGCTTGCTATGACTTGGGTTCATATGTTGATGACCGACACGTTCGTTGCTGGGTCATGTATGCCTGTCTCTATAATTTAGCTCCACTTTTGGTTTATAACTAGCCATGTCGGCCCGGGTTCTCTATCATATGGATGCTGGTGACACTATCATATACGTGTGCCAAAATGCGCAAATAGTCCCGGGCCAGGTAAGGTGGCACCCGTGGGGATACCGTGCGTGAGGCCGCAAAGTGATATGATTTGTTACATGCTAGATCGGTGTGACTTAGGATTGGGGTCCTGACAGCGTGCTCGTAGGGAGACGGGAGCGGATCCATAGTGGTGTATTTATTGGTGGATATGTGGACTCGTGTGCGCCACCTCAAAAGAGTTACTTGTAGTCGTAGTTCAGGATAGCCACCGAGTCAGAGCTGGCTTGCTGCTGTCAAACTCCACCACCCTTTGTTGATACTGATGCATATGTATCTAGTTCTGATGTAAGTCTTGCTGAGTACCTTTGTACTCACGTTTGCTTAATTTATGTTTTTGCAGAGAGACTTCAGTCTCACTAGTAGTTCCGCATGGACTTCGACGTTTAGCTTGTTACCTCAGCTACGATCTTGTGCCCTTTGGAGGGTCTTGTAGATAGTCTGGCTTCTCAGCCTTTTTAATTTGTAGTTGTGTGTATTCAGACATGTTATGCTTCCGTTGCCTGTGTACTCTGTATGCTGGGTCATGTGACCCCTGTTTGTAATAAATGCTATGATGGCTCTTCTGGGCCTTATCTATATGAGTTGTTGAGTTATGTTGTGATGCCATGTTGTACATCACATACTTGCATGTTATGTGTACGTGTAATGTGTATCGCTATGTGTGGGATCCGATATCTAGTAGTTAACCTTGGTAGCCTATCTTATGGGGAAATGCCTCCTAGTGCTTCCACTGAGCCTTGGTAGCTTGCTTCTGCTCCAGAACAGTTAGGATGGCCGGCATGTGTCCTTCTTCGTTCCTTTGTCTGTCCCTTAGGGGAAATGTCACGCGTTGTTCCTTTAAGTCCTTGTAGCTTGCTACGACTTGGGTTCATACGTTGATGATCGACACGTTCGTTGCTGGGTCATGTATGCCTGTCTCTGTAATTTAGCGCCACTTTTGGTTTATAACTTGTTATGTCGTCCCGGGTTCTCTGTCATATGGATGCTAGCGACACTATCATATACGTGTGCCAAAATGCGCAAACGGTCCCGGGCCAGGTAAGGTGGCACCCGTGGGGATACCGTGCGTGAGGCCGCAAAGTGATATGATGTGTTATATGCTAGACATGTGTGACTTAGGATCGGGGTCCCGACAGCTTTGGTATTAGAGCCTGACTGCTTGTAGGAGTACCAAGCCAAACTGCTATCTTTGTGCATGAGTCTCAAAAGTCTTTTCGAGCATTTATAGACGTTATGTTGTCCGAGTCATCCCAGTTTTCTAAATAGTCTGATGCATTTACAAATACCTTCTTCCCGTTTCCGATGCTCCTTTGGGCCAGATCAACCACACTAGTCGGTGTGTTGAGGTACTTTGTTGCCTCGACATAATTGTTGAAGCTATCAGGAAACTAGGACATCATAGATAGCCAGCCAGTAACCAAACTTTGTGTTGCGTTCTCAGTGTGATGATTCTGGCCACTATTCTCGAAAGCATCCCGTGATGCCATTTAGTTATTAGTCATTCTACTCCTGGGTTCTTGAACCCGAGATTCACCCTACTTACTTCATGTTGGTAGTGCTTGCTCGTTCCTTAGGATATTAGTGACCTTGTGATAGTCCTCGAGGTCCATGGTTATCATTCTTCCAATACCATGAATCATATGGCAGAAGTTTATTTGAACCAAAAGATCACAACCAGAGTGCTCTTGATGAGTTCTCCATTCTATATTGTGACTCTGCCAATTCTACCTTTCTGCATGGGTTATCCGGAAGGAATATGTTGAAAGTTCGACATGCTAATCTATGCATTCACAACTCAGAAAATCTTATGTTCCTTTGAGTTGTCCCTCTTTAGTTGTATTGCGGCCTTCGTCTATCAGCTGATGGTCAAGGGTATGTGTGCATTCGTGTTCATCGATGCCTATTATTCTGGTGGTCCGTCAAGCCATCCTATTCTGGAATGACTAGGAGAAACAAACTCCAGTACCTTATCCATGTCCAGGATTGGGTTAAAGCAGTTGTATTCCGCAGATCAAAATGCCAATCCGGCTCTTGTTCTGTTCTACCTTGGAGTGTTACCCTCCTTTATGTCAAGAATGTCATGGGAATTGCACAACCTCCTATGAACTCTTGATACATTGATACTTCTCGCCATCATCGTTCATTCTCGGTCTCCATGTTATTGTAACTGGAATACTGATAAGTGAATCATGATGTGTGAAATCAATACTCCTAGCAACTCTGTTGCTTGGTAGTTAATGGACGATAATCTCATTCTTAGCATGATGGTTACCGAATCATTATTCTAAGATTGATCGTGCTACCTTGTCCATTTTTCTGGTGCACTCTTCGATCAGTGAGTTAGGATTGTGTCAATCTCTCACTCTTTTGATCATATCGTCTTGCCCTAAAAAGCAAGATTGTCCTCGAGCTTAGTAGCATATTGGTGGTTCGCGATTTTCTGAATATCTTCTCAGAAGTATCACCAGGTTGTTCCTTGACCGTTCTGTTGAGCTCGTGATCAAGTTGGTTTACTTATAAACCACCCTATCTCCAAGAATCTGTGTTGGATATCCCGAGCTAGTTGGTTTAGCTAAACAACAACTTGGAGAGTTGGAAGATAAAAGCCTGCCTGACTTAGTTGCTTCCAAGGGATATCTTTTGTGTGTGTGTTGAAGAAAGATGATATCTTCATTAATTGATCCTCGTGATCAATTGATGGAACTATCGTCTTGTTAAAACTTTGATTTGAGTGTGGGCTATCGTCAAATTAAATCAAAACTAACGATGTTCGTAATGTTGTCTTACTCATGGTTGTCTCTCGAGCATGCCTCATTATATCTTTTGGTCTGACCAATGCTATCACCTTGTTCAGATAATTGTGGAATTCCATCTTCATGGATATCTCGATGATTTGCTGTTGAGCCCATCAACATCAGTTATCTTATCCACGATTTGTGTTGAACATCTAAGTCAGTGTTGGAAACTTTTAACCATGGCCTTCATGTTCCATTCATGAGGTACATGTTATGGTGAAAGAAGTGACTTTCTCTAATTCACGTGCATCCGATGGAAGTTACCGCCATGAATTCAAGAAAGCTTGTTTTTGCTTCCTCTGGAATCATCCCACTTCAGTCATGCATACGTGCGAAGTATTCTATGGTCTGATAGACTGATCATCTTCATTCCATATGTATCCCTAGCACACCAAGCCACTGATTGATTTGTTCAAGAAAAATGAGTCTGTTGTTCTAATCCTAGGCCATGCACATGACTTCGCTATCTTCAATGATGGTTCCCAATCTGAACTTGGTAGTGTTTCGTTGTAAGACTACCATGTGGTCATGCTTGTCTTGGACAACGTGTTCATAGGTATGTAGCAGAACCAGCTCATGGTTTTGAGCTTGCTATCGTAGTTCATATCCCGAGAATCTCGCTACATCATCTCGTCCATTTGTGTTGCAAACTTTCTTTTCCAGACATGACGTCTGAACTATCCTATTATCAACCAGAGCTGAATCTCAGGCAGATATGATGGTGGAACATTCCCGGCATTTGCATTTTGTTCCAAGCTTGCACCTCAGTAATTGTTGTCCAGGATCATTTTCAAAAGTGGACTTGCCATGGGTCCCATCCACTTCCGATGATGAGCAAAAATCATCTGTTGTGTTGTCTTCAACAAGGTAGTCCACATCATCATTCCGAGTCCGACTATGTCATTCTTTTGGACTCCTTCAAATGATCGCTTGAGTTTTGCGTTAGGCTGGTATAGAGAATTTCAATGATCTCTATATCAAAAGTAATTCTTTTTGCCACTTAAGGGAATAATTCTACGAGTCACCTTCTCTAAGGTGTCCGTCTGGTGACATTGATCACCATCTTCCTTAGGTCTGGAATTGGTTGCCTATGAAGTGAACCTTCATTATTTGTTTCACTCCATCCCTCTGGATTAGTGTTCCGTGTTTCAGCTTAAGAGATGTTCCAACGTCTCACTCCATGAGTTCATCCTGAGTTGCTCGATCTTTCACAAGATCAATTACCGCAGAGTTTCTTTTGTCGTCACCGTGTTGGACAAAGACCTCGAAAGCAAGGATGTCAAGATCAACAGGATGGAAGCAATCAACATTCTTATGATGTGCAATTGGATCAAGAAGATTGTGCTAGCATGTCTCCCCTCTGATTTCTTACCTCACGTCTTGAATCTCGGGACGAGATTCTTGTTTAGTGGGGGTGATTTGTCACATCCCTACCTTCACCCTGCACTAGGCTAGCACTTGTCTGTTGCATCATGTTTAAAATTTCAATTAAAGTTGAAATGTGGATGGAAGAAACCCTTGCACCCCCTTTAATCCAACTAGGGTTTACTAAAAATACTATTCAATGTACCCAAAATGCCCTTCACAAAATGTTCATCATTTTTGGTCTTGGCTAAAACCTCTGCCAATAATGGTTTCATAATTTTGGGGGCAATTTTGGATCTTTGAATTAACTCATAACTAATTGCATTTGGACATTTAAAATGCTATAAATGTTTTAAAGTGTCCAAATATTTCTGAAAGCAATTTTAGGCTGTTGGGAATAATCTCAAAAGTGCCTCTGATTATTTTCAGGATTTTCCAAAGTGATTGTGGGGACCCCGACTTAGAAGTCGAGATCACCGAATGCACGTGTACAGTGATCCCAGAGATCAATGCTCACTGAACACACAGAAGCTGAATAGCAAGAGTCTTACATCCATACAAATAGTCTTACACGAATTATGGCCATTATGGCCAAGTCTTACATAGATAGAGCCTCACGGGCTGAATAGCAAATAACTCAAATAGCGGAAGTCTTCGATAAACGGGTAGAACCCATGCCATCTGCCTTAACCCTACAGGCATTCTGACTAGGATAGCGTCCTAGTTCGCATGTTCGTCTCCAAAGAACTCTTCCTCATAATCATGTTCTTCCATGCCTGGCCAATTAAATAACCAGTGGCAAGCCAATGAGTACTTTGAATGTACTCGCAAGCAACCCATGATGTGGTTCAAAGTAACAGTGCATTTGAATAATAATGATCAATCTAGCAAGGCTAGAACGAATATTCTACCATCAAGTTGATGCATCAATAAACTTGCGTAACCTCGAAGACAGGTTACCGATATCAACATGAATATGATTCAACTCGTCGAGTCAAGTCACCACCTTGACTCACATACACACGCATGGTTTCACAAACATTGGACGTAGCCCAAGAGCGGTTACCCAACTGTCCATGACCCTGGACACGGCTATTCGAATAGTTTGACACTCTGCAGAGGTTGTACACTTTACCCACAAGATCCGGGGAACTTCTGTGTCATCCACGACCCGCGATACCTCAAGTACCCGGGGTAAGCACCCGGTCATTATCTTTCATTAGACGACACTAACATAGAGTCCACTCGTTGGTACACGGCCCTCGGGTACAAACAATAGATCACGGGACTTGCCCTAATTTCAATGTCACGCGTACCCGAAGGGACCAACGGTGTGTCCGGTGCCCTGTGAAAACAGTCATGGTCGTCTATCCAAGCACGACCCCGTCCCGGGAAAGACCTCAATTCTTCCCGTCACTAGTAATGCGGGCACCATGCTAGTATCGACCTAAGTAATCAATAAAACCCCGTCCCATAAGTGGTAGTGTGGTTGCACATGTATGGTTGGAATAACGGTCGCAACTTAAACCAATCCGTTTGAAAAACACACACTTGCCTTGGTACACCACTTCGTCATCAAGTGGTCACCCAACTCATCATCATCTCCCCCGGGCATGAATGGCACCCGACGGGGTTTTATGTAAAGACTTCAACCACGAAGGTTCATGTCACACATGCATGTCATCTAGCACATAGCAAGATCAAGATCATGGCATGCATCATATGGTGGAGTCAACTAGGTCACTATCGTAACCCTAACATCATGCATCGGAAACATACGGGTTCCGAAGAACAAGTGTATCATGGTCAAAGGGTTGCTTGCCTGGATTGGCTTGGTCTTCAAAGTATTCAAATCCTTCTCCTTCTTCTTCCACAGCAACTTCGTCAAATACGAGATCTACACGTCGCATAATAACCACGGGAAAATAAGAATACAAACAAAACAGAAAAATCAAAGTGCTCAGAAAAATGTCAACTCATTTTTGTAAAATACTAGAGGAATTTCTAAGATGGGGAAAAATCTTGGTTGGAGTTTTGGAGTTACAGAATAGAATCTATTGATTTTTGAACAGGAGTATTACTGCCCAAATTTGAATTTAAATTTGAACAGTACAGAAAAGTTTCATGGATTTGAGTGAAAGTAGTACCGTTAAATAGGTTGGAATATTACAAGATTTTAGGAGTTGGAGTTATTTAATTTGGACCATTATTCTTTTCTGTAGAAATGTTTAAAACATTTACAGAAAAAGAAAAAGAAAAAGTGTCCTGTGCACTGGGCCAGAGGAGGCCACAGTGCACGGCCCAGGCGGTCCAGCCCAGCCGCACGGGAGCCTGCGCGCGCACGTCAGGTTTTTAAACCTGACGGGCGGGGCCCGTGGGTCAGTGACAGAGAGGAGGGGGAGAGAGGTGTGGGGATGACAGGCGGGACCCGCCTGTCATCTCCAACCTTGCGGCCACGGCGACGGCGAGCTCACCGGCGAGTTTTCCGGCCACGGCGACGGAAACGGAGGGCAGGGATGGACTCAGTGTCGTGTCGCGGATGTAGGGGTGGTGGTGTGGCACGCCGGGGAGGTCCGGTTCGCCGGCGACGAGGTAGGACGGCGGAAGCTCGTCGCGAGGTGGTGGCTCTGGTCGTTTCCGACTGCAAACGGAGGGGGAAACAAGGGGGAAAGGATCAGTGAGGCGAGGGGGTTCCGAATCAGGTGAAAGGAAGGGCAGGGGAGGCCCGTACCACGAGATCACCGGCGGCCCGACGTGGCGGCGCTCCGGTCGATCCCGAGTACTGGGACCTCTTGGGGTCGAACTAAAGGTGCTGGGGGGCTCAGTGGAGTGGAGTGACGCTGGTGGTGCTGCTGGAGAGGCTCGGGAGGGGCTATATATAGGTGGTCGACGGAGGCCCGTGGTCCAGTGCGCCGGCGAGCTCCGGCTCGAGGCTACAGCGCACGGGAGGCCAAGGGAATGAGTCCATGGAGTTCCTGGACGAGCTCCACGTCCAGCTGAGGGAGAAAGAGGAGCGGGGAAGCGTCTGGAGCGTGCGCGCGTGTGAAGCAGCAGAGTGGCCGTTGCGGGCGGCCAGCGCGCGTGCGACGTCGGCCACTAGAGGGCACAGGAGGAGGAGGGACAGCGCGGGGAGGTTGCGGACGTCGAGAGGCCACGACTAGCGCGAAGGGGAGGCCCGAGGCTGTCGGGGGAGGCCGATTGACTGAAGCTACAGTGCTTGTCCGCACTGTTACGTGCTCCAGAGCGCGCGTTTGGCTGGCATCGCCGCGCTCTTGCCGTCCTGGTCAAAGCCAACGTGTCCAGCAGCGTCTAGAAGGTCAGGGGGAAGTAAAGAATTGGCCTGAGGCCTTGGATGCCCTGGAGATGCTGAGAGAGAGTGAGGGTGCTGGTGAATTGGTGAAAGCTTGCTGTCCAGAAAGGTAAAACAGGGTTCTTACCCCTCAATCATGGAGCTGGGGTGCTGGGGAAGTTACTGGAGGTAGCTAGTAACTCAATGATCAGGTGGTAAAAAGCACAGGCCATGGAGAGAAGTAAAAGTGATCAAGTTGGAGGTTTTAGTAAATCTGCAGAAGGTGTTTGATCAGTGTTTGGTCAAGTAAATGACCTCCACTTGACATGGCACTTAACAGGGTTGAAAGACATGAGAAAATAGGGTGCTTCACCAAATTTGGGCTCATTTGAAGAAACTAGCCAATGCAACTTTGGTGAACCCTAGAAATCAACAAAAACAGCTTCATCTTGTTTGAGTCAAGCTAATCATCTCCCCTTGATGCACCACTTGGTGTAGCATCATCATTTGGGGTATTGATCATGCCCACAAAGTTTGAATCTCCAGATAAAAAGTTGGTAATGTAAAGTTGTTCAAATTTGCATTTGAACAGAAAGGGTTTTGAGGTGATCTGATCAAGTTTCTCTATTCCAAATCTTGTGCCATTTCGTCTAGATGCCTTATTAGGTCATTCTAGCATGTGCACCAAGTTTGAGAGCATTTGGACAAGTTTGGCAATGTAAAGTTGCTCAAACTTCAAATATGGGCAGAATGGTTATGAAGGGGTTTGAGGATGTTTTCTTGCTTCCCAAGGCATGGGACTTGGCAAGATCATCAAATATGTCATATATGACATGATAGAATTTCCCTGGAATTTTTGGAGAATATTTCCTTTGTAAATATTTCAAAAGCTTGAAATATCCAGAAAGGGTTTTAGAGGGTTTAGCCCATTGTTTTGAACATGACCAAGTGTTGAAACTCTTATATATGGACATTATATGTCCTCTGAGTCTCTCTGAATTTTGGCAAATATTTTTGAAATAGTTAAATAATTTTCCCTTATTAAAGACCATTTCTGGCCTTAAGAAAAAGCTTTTAAATAAAATAGGAAAATAACTTTTAAAATTATACCTTTGTGGTTTCTGGGAGTCCTATGACTACTAGGTCTCAAATAAACCTTTTGAAATAATTTTCTCACCCTAAATCAAGTACTTGCAGTGCAAATCTCAATTCAGGGGTTTTTGTAAAACTAAATTTATAAAAATGCTTTTTGGCCAAATTAATTTTTTAAGAAAATACTATACTGCTATATAACACTTGGCATGATCATTGGGCAGTAGTTTTCGGTATGGAGATGAATTCTACAAGAGGTCATAGTTGACTTTAATGAGCACATGAAAAAGCACATGAAGAAAATTCAATTCTAAATAAAAGCCAAATGATGCTAAAAAAATTTGCTGGTCCAAATTTTCATGCTTCAAGGATACAAATAACATGTTACAAAATGTAGGGTGTGACAGACCTACCCCCCTTACAAGAATCTCGTCCCCGAGATTCCTAAACTAGGGCTTAAAAGAGGTCGGGAAACTCGGATCTAAGATAGTCTTCTCGTTCCCAGGTTGCTTCTGCTTCGGTGTGGTTGCTCCACTGGACCTTGAAGTACTTGATGGTACGACTCCGCGTACGTCGTTCTGCTCCGTCCAGAATGCGAATGGGCTTCTCGCGGTAGGTCAAATCAGGCTGCAGATCAATGGCTTGGTGATCCACATCCTTGTAGAGATTGGGCTTGTCTGGAACTTGGAGACACTTCCGGAGTTGTGACACATGGAATACATTGTGCACATCGGATAGCTCAGGTGGTAGTTCCAACTGGTAAGCCACTTCTCCTCGTCGGTCGGTGATCTTGAAAGGGCCAATGAACCTTGGCGCGAGCTTCCCCTTGACGTGGAAACGCTTGGTTCCCTTCAGAGGAGTTACCCGCAGGTACACATGATCTCCGACACGGAAACTCATGTCTCGGCGTCGAGTGTCAGCATAAGTCTTCTGCCTTGACTTGGCTGCCTTTAATCGCTCTCTGACTAGTTGGACTTGCTCTTCTGCTGCGCGGAGAATATCCGGTCCGAAGACTAGTCCTTCTCCAGTCTCCGACCAATTGAGGGGTGTGCGGCATCTGCGTCCGTACAATACCTCAAATGGTGCCATCTGAAGGCTGGACTGGTAACTGTTGTTATAGGAGAACTCGGCAAAAGGAGACAGTCTTCCCACTTGGCTCCATACGCCAGGACACAGGCTCGGAGCATGTCTTCGAGAATCTGATTGACTCGCTCTGTCTGACCTCCGGTCTGTGGGTGGAAAGCTGTGCTGAAAGACAACTTGGTTCCCAAGGCTTCTTGGAATCTCTTCCAGAACCTTGAAGTGAACTGGGTGCCCCGATCTGACACAATCTCCTTGGGAACACCGTGAAGACTTACGATTCGGTTGATATAGAGAGTTGCCAGCTGGTTGCCTGAGTAGGTAGTCTTGACAGGAATGAAATGGGCTACCTTGGTCAAATGATCGACTATGACCCAGATAGAGTCATGTCCTTTATTCGACCTTGGTAACCCAGTGATGAAGTCCATTCCGACTTTATCCCACTTCCACTCAGGAACCTTGAGTGGTTGAAGCAATCCAGCAGGTCACTGATATTCAGCCTTGACCCTTTGGCACACATCACACTTTGCAACATAGGTTGCAATCTCTCTTTTCATACCGTGCCACCAGAATCGTGCCTTCAAGTCTTGGTACATCTTGGTTCCTCCGGGGTGGATGGAATACGGAGTGTCGTGGGCTTCTTGCAGAATCAGCGTCTTTAGCTCGGTGTTGTTTGGTACGCAGATGCGACCGTTGTACCAAACAATCCCGTGTTCGTCTTCGGAGAATCCTGGGGCCTTGCCCAGCTTCATCTTCTTCTTGATGCCTTCGATGCTTGCGTGTCCATCTTGTGCCTTCTTGACGTCGTCCATCAGGGTCGGTCTGACTTCCAAATGATCCAGAAATCCAGGGGTGACTAATTCCAAACTGAATTGTTTGGTCTCCTTAAACAAGGCTGGCTGTCTTTCTTGAATAACGACATTCAAAGAGCAAGCCTTCCTGCTTAAGGCATCGGCCACCACGTTAGCCTTCCCAGGGTGATACTGAACACTGAGGTCATAGTCTTTGATGAGTTCCAACCATCTCCGTTGCCTCATGTTCAATTCCTTTTGGGTGAAAATGTACTTCAGACTTTTGTGGTCTGTGTAAATCTCACACCGTTTCCCTAGGAGGTAATGCCGCCATGTCTTCAAGGCATGAACTACCGCTGCTAGCTCAAGATCGTGAGTAGTGTAGTTCTCCTCATGGGGTCGTAGCTGCCTGGAGAGGTATGCTATGACGCGGCCTTCTTGCATCAGAACGCTTCCCAATCCGGTTCGAGAGGCATCACAATATATCACGAACTCCTTGTGGATATCAGGTGTTGCCAGAACTAGGGCGGTGGTCAATCTCTTCTTGAGCTATTGGAAGCTCTCTTCGCATTTTGGCGTCCACTCGAACTTCTTGTCCTTTTTGAGGAGCTGAGTCATTGGTCGTGCAATGCTAGAGAATCCTTCCACGAACTTGCGGTAATAGCCCGCTAGTCCGAGGAAGCTTCTGACTTCCTTGACGGTCGTTGGAGATTGCCATTGGGTCACAGCTTCGATTTTTGCAGGATCAACAGATAATCCTTCCTCGGTCAAGACATGACCTAAGAATCCAACTTTATGAAGCCAGAACTCACACTTGCTGAATTTGGCATACAATTGGTGCTCACGAAGCTTGTCTAGGACCATCCTCGGATGCTGCTCGTGCTCTTCCTCCGACTTCGAGAACACAAGAATGTCATCAATGAAGACAACAACAAACTTGTCCAAATATTCCATGAAGACTTTATTCATGAGGTACATGAAGTAAGCTGGGGCATTGGTTAATCGAAAAGACATGACCGTGCACTCATACATGCCATATCTGGTTACGAATGCCGTCTTCGGAATATCTTGGGATCTGATCTTCAGCTGGTAATACCCAGATCTGAGGTCGATCTTGGAGAATACCTTGGCTCCGCTGAGCTGATCAAACAGATCTTCGATCTTGGGAAGTGGATACTTGTTCTTGATTGTAACTTCATTGAGGGAACGATAGTCAATGCATAAGCGGATGGTACCGTCCCTCTTTGCCACAAACAGAACAGGAGATCCCCAAGGGGAGGCACTTGGGCGGATAAATCCCTTCCTTAGCTGGTCTTCCAGCTGCTTCTTCAACTCGGCTAATTCTTCCGTCCCCATTCTATAAGGCTTCTTATAGATGGGTCCTGCTCCGGGCACGAGCTCGATGATGAACTCAATGTCACGGTCAGGGGGCATTCCCGGTAGTTCATCCGGAAAGACATCAGGATACTCACATACCACCGGTACTTGATCTAGCCCAACTTCAGACAGACAGTTGACTTTAGCGGCTTGAGCGGAGGAGGAGTTGGAAGCAAACTTCACTTCGACTCCTTGGTCATTGGTCACAGTGACTGTCCAATTGGCACAGTCTAACAAGCCTTGGTGCTTACTGAGCCAATCCATCCCTAAGATCACATCCAAGCCTTGCGATCTCAGGATGATAAGGTCTGCTAGGAAGTCTACACCGTTAATGGTAATACTGGCTCCTTTACAACCTATCTTGGCTCTCATCTCGGCTCCGGGGGTTTGTACCACCATAGGGTTATTCAGGGGTGTAGGGGTCATGCCACTTTTTAATGCAAATCTTTGAGTGACAAATGAATGCGTTGCTCCAGAATCAAACAAGACAGTTGCGGGTGCTGAGTTGACAAGGAACGTACCCAGCACGACATCCGGGTCTTCCTGAGCTTCTTCAGCAGTGACGTGATTCACATGCCCCTTCCCTTGGTTGGGTGGATTGCGAGGAGCTGGGTTCCTTGGTGGCATTCCACGGCCTTGTCCCTGGTTCTGCGCATTGGGGCGCGGGGCATCAGGCTTCTTGTTGGGGCACACCCTTGAGATGTGTCCGGGCTGACCACATCCAAAGCAAGTGACTTGGTTTGGATTGATCTTGTTTCCACCACTGGTATTGGGGTTGAAAGCTGGCTTGGGGTTGGCATACCGCTGAGGCTGAGGATTGGCACGAGGTGCAGGAGCTCTTGGTTGCTGATAGGTTGGCTCGGCCGGGGCTGACTGCCACGGACGAGGCTTCTGGTTGCTAGAACTTCCCTTACTGACCAACTTGCGCTTGCGAGTGTCTTCCAAAGCACGCCGCTTGTCTTCAAGCATAACTGCCTTGTTCACCAGGTCAGGGAAGGATGGGCAGTCGCACACGACAAGCGAGTATTGCAGAGTCTGATTGAGGCCTTCCATGAAGCGCTCCCTTTTGGCAGCATCAGTGCTGACATCTTCAGGGGCATACCTTGACAGAACACTGAACTTCTGCATGTACTCCTTGACAGTGCCACTTCCTTGCTTCAGGGCTCGGAACTCGCGCTTTTTGATAGCCATGATTCCGGAAGGAATGTGGGCCTTGCGGAATTCTCCCTTGAAGCTCACCCAAGTGATGTCTTGTTCAGCATGCATGACCTTGAATCCATCCCACCAAGCTCTAGCAATCCCCCCGAGGCAGTGGGCTGCATAAGCCACCTTCTCGCGGTCTTCGGTGCATCCGACTAGTTCCAAAATTTCCTCGATGAAACGGACCCAGTCATCTGCATCCAGGGGTTCTGCAGTCTCGATGAAGGTTGGCGGTGCATGCTTCTTGAACTCTGCCAACGTGGAACGTCCATTGCCATTCCCCGCCGGCTGACGGTTGTTGGTGATAGCTTGAGCAATCAGCTGAAGAGCTGCAGTGTTGGCTTGGCGTTCCTCTCGGAAAGCTTGGAGAAGCTGAGCCATGTCCATGCTTGGAGGAGGTGGTGGTGGAGCTTGGTCGTTGGTTTGGTTGTGGCCTGCCTCTGGCTGAGAGGATGCTCCGGCTTCGGGCTACTGGGTAGAGGTACCAGTACGAGTTACAACAGGCATCCTGTTGGAGCGGTAAAAGGTCTCATGACTCGGAAGAGGGAAAAAAAGATAGATGGGTGCCTAGTAAGGGGGTGGGTGTGACACTAAATCAAATCATGCAGGGGCCGTAAGGCCAAAACACATTCATTAAAATCCAAATGGGTGATGTAGTCGTTTACACATTCCCGAAGGAAGAATACGACATACATCCAGACACAACAAAAGCAAACACTAGATGGTTTCATATGAACCATACAAGGACTCGACTGCGCATAGGGGTTACACGACCTATCCTATCGTAGAGGTCACAACTGGCATATCCGAGTAGCGAATAATGCCTAAGCGGCGGAATGCTCGGTCGCGTATTCCGGCTCTTCTGGGTCTTCCTCCTTGTCTTCATCTGTCTGGGCTCCCTTGTCGCTTGAGGGAGTGGGGGAGTGGAGGAGTTGGATACGACGGTGCTTCGTCGGTGGTGCAGGGAAAAGCTTGCGATATTCCCTTGCCGTCATCCGGCGTCGCCGAGGTGGTTCTTCACCCTTGGAAGACACATCCTCGGAGGGCCTTCTGCCTCGATATGCGATAGCGGATTGTCCAGAAGGTGCTCCTTCCTTCTTGATCCTATTTGTCTTCTCTTGAGCTTGACGAAGAAGTGCCATGAGTGCAGCAGCGTCGACAGCGAGTGGTAGTGTTGCCATCTGGGGTCCCTCGAAGAACCAACTTGTGGGAGGATTGTTTGTCTTCACGATCACTTCCACATGGTACTCCACCTCAGTATCGCTCACCCAATGCTCAAGGTAGGTGAGGATGGGTGCTCGGTGGAACTGACACTCCTGGATGCTATCCTCGAGAAGTAAGGGAAACCCAGTGGTCAGGTGCTCTTCGGGTACAGCGGCCATCTACAAAGGTGGAATAGGAGGGGTTAATAAGCTGATGAAATCTCAGGTTTAGAAAAGAAGAGAGGTTAAGAAGGTTTTTGAAAAAGGGTCTCATCTAACTAACACCCATGCTAACTAAGGCTTCCTACAGTCAGGATGGCTCTGATACCAGCTCTGTGGGGACCCCGACTTAGAAGTCGAGATCACCGAATGCACGTGTATAGTGATCCCAGAGATCAATGCTCACTGAACACACAGAAGCTTAATAGCAAGAGTCTTACATCCATACAAATAGTCTTACACGAATTATGGCCATTATGGCCAAGTCTTACATAGATAGAGCCTCACGGGCTGAATAGCAAATAACTCAAATAGCGGAAGTCTTCGATAAACGGGTAGAACCCATGCCATCTTCCTTAACCCTACAGGCATTCTGACTGGGATAGCGTCCTAGTTCGCATGTTCGTCTCCAAAGAACTCTTCCTCATAATCCTGTTCTTCCATGCCTGGCCAATTAAATAACCAGTGGCAAGCCAATGACTACTTTGAATGTACTCGCAAGCAACCCATGATGTGGTTCAAAGTAACAGTGCATTTGAATAATAATGATCAATCTAGCAAGGCTAGAACGAATATTCTACCATCAAGTTGATGCATCAATAAACTTGCGTAACCTCGAAGACAGGTTACCGATATCAACATGAATATGATTCAACTCGTCGAGTCAAGTCACCACCTTGACTCACATACACACGCATGGTTTCACAAACATTGGACGTAGCCCAAGAGCGGTTACCCAACTGTCCATGACCGTGGACACGGCTATTCGAATAGTTTGACACTCTGCAGAGGTTGTACACTTTACCCACAAGATCCCAGGAACTTCCGTGTCATCCACGACCCGTGATACCTCAAGTACCCGGGGTAAGCACCCGGTCATTATCTTTCCTTAGACGACACTAACATAGAGTCCACTCGTTGGTACACGGCCCTCGGGTACAAACAATAGATCACGGGACTTGCCCTAATTTCAATGTCACGCGTACCCGAAGGGACCAACTGTGTGTCCGGTGCCCTGTGAAAACAGTCATGGTCGTCTATCCAAGCACGACCCCGTCCCGGGAAAGACCTCAAGTCTTCCCGTCACTAGTAATGCGGGCACCATGCTAGTATCGACCTAAGTAATCAATAAAGCCCCATCCCATAAGGGGTAGTGTGGTTGCACATGTTTGGTTGGAATAACGGTCGCAACTTAAACCAATCCATTTGAAAAACACACACTTGCCTTGGTACACCACTTCGTCATCAAGTGGTCACCCAACTCATCATCATCTCCCCCGGGCATGAATGGCACCCGACGGGGTTTTATGTAAAGACTTCAACCACGAAGGTTCATGTCACACATGCATCACTATTCATTACTACTACCCACATGCATGTCATCTAGCACATAGCAAGATCAAGATCATGGCATGCATCATATGGTGGAATCAACTAGGTCACTATCGTAACCCTAACATCATGCATCGAAAACATACGGGTTCCGAAGAACAAGTGTATCATGGTCAAAGGGCTGCTTGCCTGGATTGGCTTGGTCTTCAAAGTCTTCAAATCCTTCTCCTTCTTCTTCCACAACAACTTCGTCAAATACGGGATCTATACGTCACATAATAACTACGGGAAAATAAGAATACAAACAAAACAGAAAAATCAAAGTGCTCAGAAAAATGTCAACTCATTTTTGTAAAATACTAGAGGAATTTCTAAGATGGGGAAAATCTTGGTTGGAGTTTTGGAGTTACAGAATAGAATCTATTGATTTTTGAACAGGAGTATTACTGCCCAAATTTGAATTTAAATTTGAACAGTACAGAAAAGTTTCATGGATTTGAGTGAAAGTAGTACCATTAAATAGGTTGGAATATTACAAGATTTTAGGAGTTGGAGTTATTTAATTTGGACCATTATTCTTTTCTGTAGAAATGTTTAAAACATTTACAGAAAAAGAAAAAGAAAAAGTGTCCTGTGCACTGGGCCAGAGGAGGCCACAGTGCACGGCCCAGGCGGTCCAGCCCAGCCGCACGGGAGCCTGCGCGCGCACGTCAGGTTTTTAAACCTGACGGGCGGGGCCCGTGGGTCAGTGACAGAAAGGAGGGGGAGAGAGGTGTGGGGATGACAGGCGGGGCCCGCCTGTCATCTCCAACCTTGCGGCCACGGCGACGGCGAGCTCACCGGCGAGTTTTCCGGCCACGGCGACGGAAACGGAGGGCAGGGATGGACTCAGTGTCGTGTCGCGGATGTAGGGGTGGTGGTGTGGCACGCCGGGGAGGTCCGGTTCGCCGGCGACGAGGTAGGACGACGGAAGCTCGTCGGGAGGTGGTGGCTCTGGTCGTTTCTGACTGCAAACGGAGGGGGAACAAGGGGGAAAGGATCAGTGAGGCGAGGGGGTTCCGAATCAGGTGAAAGGAAGGGCAGGGGAGGCCCGTACCACGAGATCACCGGCGGCCCGACGCGGCGGCGCTCCGGTCGATCCCGAGTACTGGGACCTCTTGGGGTCGAACTGAAGGTGCTGGGGGGCTCAGTGGAGTGGAGTGAGGCTGGTGGTGCTGCTGGAGAGGCTCGGGAGGGGCTATATATAGGTGGTCGACGGAGGCGCGTGGTCCAGTGCGCCGGCGAGCTCCGGCTCGAGGCTACAGCGCACGGGAGGCCAAGGGAATGAGTCCGTGGAGTTCCTGGACGAGCTCCACGTCCAGCTGAGGGAGAAAGAGGAGCGGGGAAGCGTCTGGAGCGGGCGCGTGTGTGAAGCAGCAGAGTGGCCGTCGCGGGCGGCCAGCGCGCGTGCGACGGCGGCCACTGGAGGGCGCAGGAGGAGGGGGGACAGCGCCGGGGAGGTTGCAGACGTCGAGAGGCCTCGACTGGCGCGAAGGGGAGGCCCGAGGCTGTCGGGGGAGGCCGATTGGCTGAAGTTACAGTGCTTGTCTGCACTGTTACGTGCTCCAGAGCGCGCGTTTGGCTGGCATCGCCGCGCTCTCGCCATCCTGGTCAAAGCCAACGTGTCCAGCAGCGTCTAGAAGGTCAGGGGGGAAGTAAAGAATTGGCCTGAGGCCTTGGATGCCCTGGAGATGCTGAGAGAGAGTGAGGGTGCTGGTGAATTGGTGAAAGCTTGCTGTCCAGCAAGGTAAAACAGGGTTCTTACCCCTCAATCATGGAGCTGGGGTGCTGGGGAAGTTACTGGAGGTAGCTAGTAACTCAATGATCAGGTGGTAAAAAGCACAGGCCATGGAGAGGAGTAAAAGTGATCAAGTTGGAGGTTTTTGTAAATCTGCAGAAGGTGTTTGATCAGTGTTTGGTCAAGTAAATGACCTCCACTTGACATGGAACTTAACAGGGTTGAAAGACATGAGAAAATAGGGTGCTTCACCAAATTTGGGCTCATTTGAAGAAACTAGCCAATGCAACTTTGGTGAACCCTAGAAATCAACAGAAACAGCTTCATCTTGTTTGAGTCAAGCTAATCATCTCCCCTTGATGCACCACTTGGTGTAGCATCATCATTTGGGGTATTGATCATGCCCACAAAGTTTGAAGCCCCAGATAAAAAGTTGGTAATGTAAAGTTGTTCAAATGCAAGGGTTTTAGGTGATCTGATCAAGTTGCTCTATTCCAAATCTTGTGCCATTTCGTCTAGATGCCTTATTAGGTCATTCTAGCATGTGCACCAAGTTTGAGAGCATTTGGACAAGTTTGGCAATGTAAAGTTGCTCAAACTTCAAATATGGGCAGAATGGTTATGAAGGGGTTTGAGGATGTTTTCTTGCTTCCCAAGGCATGGGACTTGGCAAGATCATCAAATATGTCATATATGACATGATAGAATTTCCCTGGAATTTTTGGAGAATATTTCCTTTGTAAATATTTCAAAAGCTTGAAATATCCAGAAAGGGTTTTAGAGGGTTTAGCCCATTGTTTTGAACATGACCAAGTGTTGAAACTCTTATATATGGACATTATATGTCCTCTGAGTCTCTCTGAATTTTGGCAAATATTTTTGAAATAGTTAAATAATTTTCCCTTATTAAAGACCATTTCTGGCCTTAAGAAAAAGCTTTTAAATAAAATAGGAAAATAACTTTTAAAATTATACCTTTGTGGTTTCTGGGAGTCCTATGACTACTAGGTCTCAAATAAACCTTTTGAAATAATTTTCTCACCCTAAATCAAGTACTTGCAGTGCAAATCTCAATTCAGGGGTTTTTGAAAACTAAATTTATAAAAATGCTTTTTGGCCAAATTAATTTTGTAAGAAAATACTATACTGCTATATAACACTTGGCATGATCATTGGGCAGTAGTTTTGGGTATGGAGATGAATTCTACAAGAGGTCATAGTTGACTTTAATGAGCACATGAAAAAGCACATGAAGAAAATTCAATTCTAAATAAAAGCCAAATGATGCTAAAAAATTTTGCTGGTCCAAATTTTCATGCTTCAAGGATACAAATAACATGTTACAAAATGCAGGGTGTGACAGTGATTTAGTATTTTGACTAAATCAAAACACACTGCAGAAGTAAAAGAAAAAGAAAAAAAGAAAACAAAACAGAAACCAGAGAGAGAACTCACCCGAGGCCTGGCACTGTGGCGGCCCAACTGGCCCAACTTGCCAATCATCACTGACCTCTCGCCAAAAGGACAGTGCGCGCGTGGCCACCGCGCGCTGGTAGGCACCTCGGCCACCTCCTGCTTGCCGCCGAGCCTCTGGACGCGTGGATGAACGCCTCGGTGTGGTCCCAATCCGCCCGACCTCTCTCACTCTCCCCCTTCGTTCTCCCTCGACTCCTTTCGCCATGGCCGAGAGCCGTGCGAGCTCGCCGTCGTGAACCTCGCGGCCGCAGCAGAAGCTCCATCGTGACCTATTCTCCCTCTCCGTCAAGCCACGCCCGCCCGGACGCCCTGGAGCCTCGCCAACGCCGCTGTTTCCGACCTCGGGTGCCGGCGATCTCCGCTGTCGTTTCGCCGGACCCCGTGCCTCCCCTGCCTCGCCAGCAGCACCTGAAGAACCGCGGTGAGCCTCGGTATTGTTTTCCCCATGCCATGTCGCATATTTCGTCCCCTAGCCGCATCAACCACCGGAGCCGAGTGCTCCTCACCGCTGGCCATGTCGCTGTCGTGGCCACAATTGCCGAAGCACGTATCCAAGCACTCCTTCGCGTTCAGCACACCTCCAGGAGCCCGTAGCAATCATCATCTTCTCCCCTCGTGCACCGTAGCATCGATTCCGTCGATGCACGAACTCCGGCCGCTGCACAAGTCGATGCCGCTGTCGATTTAGGCCACCGGAGATGCTGCTTCCTGCACCACTGGAAGCGGAGCACTCTAGGCTTTCTGTAGAGCCTAGTCGCGCGTCAAACCATCGCCGGATGGTGATTTCCGAAGCCTCCGCCGTGGCCTTTGTTCACCAGCGGCTAACCGCCGGTGGGTTTGACCCATGTCCACCGGGTTAGACTTCCCTGAGTCCATGACAAGTGGGGCCCGCCCTGTTAATTAACCAAGGTTAGTATTAATTAATTGGTTAGTTAGTTAGTCACTGACATATGGGCCCTGTCCTGTCTAAGTATAGTTTAGGATTTAATCAGTGCTAATTAACCCTGTTAATTAGCAGAGCCACTGACGTGTGGACCCCACACGTCAGGTTTGACCTGGACCAGTCCATGTTGACCTGCTGACGTCAGTATGAAGTCATGCTGAAGCAGTAAGTATTTTATGGGATTTTAAATAAATCAGAAATGATTTATTTATTTCAGAAAATATCCAAAACTTCTAAAATCACAGAAAATAATCTATAACTCCAATGAAAATAATTTATATATGAAAAATGATCAGAAAAATCCAAAGAATCTGTTTAAGGCATTTTCATGCATGTTTGAATTACTTACAGCCACTGTTTAGGAAAATTTGAATAAATGGCATTTGAATAATCACATATGGAGTTTGAATTTGAACCTTTGGTTCAAACCAACTTCATTTAATATGGTTGCTAGTTGCATTAGCTCAATCAACAACATATTCCATGTCATGATCATGCATCATATTGCCGCATTGCATTGATTGTGTTCTCTCTTGTTGCCGGTGTTCGTCCCCTCTCAGTAGACGATGTTCCGACGACATGAGATCGATGACACTAATGAAGACACAGTGATATCTTCAGAAGTGCCAGGCAAGCAACCCCCTTTGAACATTCCGATAAAATCCCACTCTCTCCCTCTTTCTCTCTTTTACTGCATTAGGACAACAACGCTTCAACTGTTACCTATTGCGGTAGTTCAACCCCTTTCCTCTGCATGACCTGTCCTTGCCACAGTAAATAGTTGAAACCCACTAGCATGAGTAGGAGTTGTTTGAGCCATGTTGTGCCTACTCATTCATGCTTGTTTTTCATCCCTGCTACTACTTAGAGTTGAGTCAGGTCTGATTCATCGGGGATGAATTGGAATGGTGATGAACATGTCCCACTGTGTGTGGGCTAAGTGTGTGAACACGATTTGGTAAAGGTAGCGATGAGGGGCCATGTAGGATTACATGGTGGGTTGTCTCATTGAAGCCGTCCTCAGGAACTGAGTTTTGTGTTTGTGATCCATGAAACAACTACTACCACACATTGGGCTCCGAGCACTCCAAGCTCTCTCGACACATGATCAACCTGATCACTATCCAAGAGTTGCAATTAGTTTCTGGTGTTTGTAGTATACAGGAGGTCATGCGCAGCGCTGACCCTCGGGGTGGGCTGTGATGCGGCAGGTACGTGGCCGGGTGTACCAAGCGTCGCCCGTTTGGTAGGCTTGGGAACCTTGTACACATCGCTTGGGGCCGTGAGCGACACCCCACGGATCTCCCCGCGGATTGAACCCAAATAGGCGATAAACCTGGACTAGAGACTTGTGTGGTTAGTCAGGTCGTGGCCGACACCCTCGCTAGGCTTCCGCTTGAAGGTTGCCGAGATACATGACGTGTACATGGTGGTAAGTGGCGAGAGTGTGTGTGAAGAAGTACACCCCTGCAGGGTTAACATGATCTAATGGAATAGCCGTGTCCACGGTGAAGAACTTCTGGGTTACCAGTACAGTTCATAGACAAGTGAAAGTGGATACTCTAAAATGCGCAAGATAAGCGTGAGTGCTATGGATGGCCTTCTCGTAGGGAGATGGGAGCGGATCCATAGTGGTGTATTGATTAGTGAATATGTGGACTCCTGTGCGCCACTTCAAAAGAGTTACTTGCAGTCCTAGTTCAGGATAGCCACCGAGTCAAAGTTGGCTTGCTGCTGTCAAACTCCACCACCCTTTGTTGATACTGATGCATATGTAGCTAGTTCTGATGTAAGTCTTGCTGAGTACCTTTGTACTCACGTTTGCTTAATTTATGTTTTTGCAGAGAGACTTCAGTCTCACAAGTGATTCACGTGGACTTCGACGTTTAGCTTGTTACGTCAGCTACGGTCTTGTACCCCTGGGAGGGTACTGTAGATAGTCCGGCTTCTCAGACTTTTTCATTTGTAGTTGTCTGTACTCAGACATGTTATGTTTTTGTTACCTGTATGCTCTGTATGTTGGGTCATGTGACCCCGTGTTTGTAATAAATACTATGATGGCTGATCTGGGCCTTTATCTATATGAGTCGTTGAGTTATGTTGTGATGCCATGTTGTACAACACATACTTGCATGTTATGCGTACGTGTAATGTGTATTGCTATGTGTGGGATCCGACACCTAGTTGTTTACCCTTGGTAGCCTATCTTACAGGGAAATGTCTCCTAGTGCTTCCACTGAGCCTTGGTAGCTTGCTACTGCTCCGGAACACTTAGGCTGGCCGGCATGTGTCCTTCTTCGTTCCCGTGTCTGTCCCTTTGGGGAAATGTCACACGTTGTTCCTTTAAGTACTTGTAGCTTGCTACGACTTGGGTTCATACGTTGATGACCGACACGCTCATTGCTGGGTCATGTATGCCTGTCTCTGCAATTTAGCGTCACTTTTGGTTTATAACTAGTCATGTCGGCCTAGGTTCTCTGTCATATGGATGCTAGCAACACTATCATATACGTGTACCAAAATGCGCAAACGGTCCCAGGCTAGGTAAGGTGGCACCCGTGGGGATACCGTGCGTGAGGCCGCAAACTGGTCGATGTTGAGTCTAGAAATTCTTAGTTATATGTTGGGGAATTGATTGTGGAGGGGAACGTAAGGCTCTTTTTACTCCTTTACCTGATGCCCTTCTGATCTGAGTCAGCCTATTCTTTCCACGGGGGTTAAGTACTAGGCCTCTCTTCTTTACTAGGTTCACGTGTTACTAATCCGTAGACTCTTAGGATTGTTGGTTTCATGCCTCAGTTCAGTTTCTACCTTTCCAGTATGTTGATTAGTTGGACCCGGAACCTTGATATGATGTTGTTGAGTGGCTATGCTATCATTTGTAAGATATGTTGGCACCTACATGTAGTTTACGTGTTGAGGTTTCATCTTGACTAGCTTCTGGTCAACCTTGATGATGACCACCTGGGCAGAGTTCAGTGAGGCTATCCGTGAACACCACATTCCAAAAGGTCTTATGGATCGCAAGCAGGAGGAATTTTGCAATTTCACGTAAGGCAGACTAACCGTGGATGTCTATAGCCATGAGTTTGGTAACTTGGCACGCTATGCTCCCGAAGAAGTGTCCACCGACGCCAAGAAGCAGGCGAGGTTCCGCAAGGGACTCAGCCTCGAACTTCGCCGAGATCTCCGTCTGCACGAGTGCATCTCCTTCCAGAAGCTAGTGAAGAAAGCCATCAGTGCTGAGACAGGTTAGACTGATTATGAAGCCACACGCAAGCATCCCCGTGACTTTGGTTCCTCATCCGGCTCTGGCTCTCACAAGCACCGTGTGTGGGTTCCAAACACAGATCTGCCACCCAGGTTCACTCTGAGGCCATCCTATGAGGCGCCTCGCCCAACCCAGCAGTATGCACCGCCCAAGACTTATGGAGGACCATCTGCCAATACTGCCGCACGCACTATTTCTGTGACATGCTTCAAGTGCGGAGAACCAGGCCACTACATGCAAGAGTGTCCTCAGAACCAGCCAGGAAGGTCCGTTGGTCGTGGTACGTCAACAGGAAATCTGAACTATGTCATGCCAATCACCACTGCACGTGGCCGTGTCAACTACTATGAATAATAATAACTTGGGCATGAATTTGAATCCTTGATTCAAATAAGCTCAAACATTTCTGTTTATAGTTGCATTAGCTCAAAACACATTCATCTTCCCATGTCATGAGCATGCATCATATTGTTGCATATTGTCGTGTATTGATTGTATTACCGGTGTTCTCCGTGGTAGGTTCTGCTCCCGAGGATACACCTGAGTATCCAACTAAAGTGCAGTACCCGTCAACCCATCTGTCAGGCAAATAACCCATTGATCATTCCGATACAAACCCATCTTCTCACTTCTGCTCTCTTTTACGGCATTAGGGCAACAACGTGTGAACTGCTGTTTGATGAACATTTTTTGAGGGCATTTTGGGTACATTGGAAAAGATTTTATTAAACCCTAGTTGAGTTAAGAGGGGTGCTGGGGTTTCTGTCATCCCCATTTCAAGTTTCTGGAAAGTTTAAACATGAAGAACACTCTAGCTGTCCTAATGCAAGCACTGACGAGGGATGTGACAACGCTGTCAGGACCCCGATCATTAGTCACACCGATCTAGCATGTAACACATCATATCACTTTGTGGCCTCACGCACGGTATCCCCACGGGTGCCACCTTACCTGGCCCGAGACCGTTTGCGCATTTTGGCACACGTATTGATAGTGTTGCTAGCATCCATATGACAGAGAACCCTGGCCGACATGGCTAGTTATAAACCAAAAATGGCGCTAAATTACAGAGACATGCATACATGACCCAACAACGAACGTGTCGGTCATCAACGTACGAACCCAAGTCGTAGCAAGCTACATGGACTTAAAGGATCAACGCGTGACATTTCCCCTAAGGGACAGACACAGGAATGAAGAAGGACACATGCCGGCCAGCGTACGTGTTCCGGAGCAGTAGCAAGCTACCTAGGCTCAGTGGAAGCACTAGGAGGCATTTCCCTGTAAGAAAGGCTACCAAGGGTAAACAACTAGGTGTCGGATACCACACATACCAAGCATTTCAATAACATGCACACGATATGCTCGATATGTGCAAATACAACATTGCATCACAACATAGCTCTGTGACTCAAAGTACTTCATTTAAGAGGCTTCGAAGAGCCATACATAACATATCCGTACAGGTAGGGGTCACATGACCCAACACTCAAGTCATACAAGCATACAAGCACATGCGGAAGCTAAACTTGTCTGAGTACAGACAACTTGGAAAGAAAGAAGGCTTGGTGTAGCCTAACTATCTATAAGGTCCTTCACAAGTTCAAGATCGCCGTATAGGTAGCAAGCTACTCATCGACGTCAAGGTCTATGTAGAACCCATTAGAGGGGGCGGGGTTCTCCTCTATAACAATTATTAAGCAAACATGAGTACAAAGGTACTCAGCAAGACTTACATCAGAACCTATCATACACGCATCATTATCAACAAGGGTAGTGGAGTTTATTGCAGCAAGCCAGCTTTGACTCCTGGCTAACCTATACTACAACTCTCAGTGGTTTGCAAAGATGAGATAACACACACGATTCCACTAATCACCAGAACAATATACTACCGTGGATCCTCTCCCGTCATCCTACGGAAGGGCCATCCACGACACTCACACTTGTCTTGAGACTTTTAGGAGTAACCATTAACTTGTCTATGAACTGTATAAGCAACCAAGTGGTCCTTAACCGTGAATAGCGGCTATTCGAATAGATTGGTAACCCTTCATGGGTGTACTTTTTCACACACGCTTCCACCACTTATCGCCGTTTACTCGACGTGTACTCGGCAACCTTCAAGAGGAAGCCCAGCGAGGGTGTCGGCCACGACCTGACTAACCACACAAGTCCCTAGTCCAGGTTTATCGCCTATTTGGGTTCCATCCGTGGGGAGATCCGGCCGGGGTGTCACTCACGGCCCCAAATGATGTGTACAGGGTTCCCGAGCCACCAAACGGGCAACTCGGTACACCGGGCCACGTACCTGCCGCATCACAGCGCACCCCGAGGGTCAGCGCTGCGCACGACCACCAGTATGCTACAAACACCAGAAACTAGTTGCAACTCCTGGACAGAGGACAATGGCAGTTAATATGTCGAGAGAGCTTGGAGCGTCCGGAGCCCAATGTGCGGTAGTAGCTGATCTTAAATCACACATACAGATCTCAGATCCTATGGACGGTTCCAATGAAACAACCCACCATGTACTCCTACATGCCCTTTCATCGATACCTTTACCAAAACATATTCCACACTTCACTCTCATTACCAGACATGATCATTTCACTCTGATCCATTACCCAGATGAACCCAGACCTGACACAACTCTAAGCATAGCAGGCAGCATGTATAGCATGGTAGGAAACACATCATCATGGCTCAAACAACTCCTACACATGCTAGTGGGTTTCAACTATTTACTGTGGCAATGACAGGTCATGCAAAGGAATGGGGTTCAACTACCGCAACAAACAGCAGTTCACACGTTGTTGCCTTAATTCAGTAAAAGAGAGGAGAAGCGAGAAGATGGGTTTGTATTAGAAAGATCAATGGGTTGCTTGCCTGACAGATAGGTTGACGGGTACTGCTCTTCAGTTGGATACTCGGGTGTATCCTCGGGAGCAGAACCTACCACGGAGAACACCGGTAATACAATCAATACACGACAATATGCAACAATATGATGCATGTTCATGACATGGCAAGATGAATGTGTTTTGAGCTAATGCAACTATAAAAAGAAAGGTTTGAACTTATTTGAATCAAAGATTCAAATTCATGCCCAAGTTATTATTATTCAAAGTGCGTTATCATGTTTTGATATGAACATCAAGGTTAACTTGCTTTAACATGCATGAAACCAGTACCAATGTAAAGATTGGATTTTTCTAATCATTTTTCATATATAAATTATTTCATGTGGAGCTACGATTGAATTTATATGATTTATTTATTTTCAGAAAATGCCCTAACTTCAAAAAGTTCATATAAATTCTACCGTAGCTCCAAATGAAATAATTTATATATGAAAAATGATCAGAAAAATACAATCTTTCTATTGGTACTGGTTTCATGCATGTTAAAGCAAGTTAACCTTGGTGTTCATATCAAAACATGATAATGCACTTTGAATTATAATAACTTGGGCATGAATTTGAATCTTTGATTCAAATAAGCTCAAACCTTTCTATTTATAGTTGCATTAGCTCAAAACACATTCATCTTGCCATGTCATGAGCATGCATCATATTGTTGCATATTGTCGTGTATTGATTGTGTTATCGATGTTCTCCGTCGTAGGTTCTGCTCCCGAGGATACACCTGCGTATCCAACTGAAGAGCAGTACCCGTCAACCCATCTGTCAAGCAAGCAACCCAATGATCATTCCGATACAAACCCATCTTCTCAGTTCTGCTCTCTTTTAATACATTATGGCAACAACGTGTGAACTGCTGTTTGCTGCGGTAGTTGAACCCCATTCCTTTACATGACCTGTCATTGCCACAGTAAATACTTGAAACCCACTAGCATGTGTAGGAGTTGTTTGAGCCATGATGATGTGTTTCCTACCATGCTATACATGTTGCCTGCTATGCTTAGAGTTGTGTCAGGTCTGGTTCATCTGGGTGATGGATCAGAGTGAAATGATCATGTCTGGTAATGAGAGTGAAGTGTGGAATATGTTTTGGTAAAGGTATCGATGAAAGGCCATGTAGGAGTACATGGTGGGTTGTTTCATTGGAACCGTCCATAGGATCTGAGATCCGTATGTGTGATTTAAGATCAGCTACTACCATGCATTGGGCTCCGGGCGCTCCAAGCTCTCTCGACTTATTAACTGCCCTGGTCCTCTATCCATGAGTTGCAACTAGTTTCTAGTGTTTGTAGCATACAGGTGGTCGTGCGCAGCGCTGACCCTCGGGGTGGGCTGTGATGCGGCAGGTACATGGCCCGGTGTACCGAGTCGCCCGTTTGGTGGCTCGGGAACCCTGTACACATCGTTTGGGGCCGTGAGCGACACCCCGGCCGGATCTCCCCACAGATGGAACCCAAATAGGCGATAAACCTGGACTAGGGACTTGTGTTGTTAGTCAGCTCGTGGCCGACACCTTTTCTGGGCTTCCGCTTGAAGGTTGCCGAGTACACGTCGAGTAAACGGCAGTAAGTGGTGGAAGCGTGTGTGATAAAGTACACCCATGCAAGGTTACCAATCTATTCAAATAGCCGCTGTTCGCGGTTAAGGACCACTTGGTTGCTTATACAGTTCATAGACAAGTTAATGTTTACTCCTAAAAGTCTCAAGATAAGTGTGAGTGCCGTGGATGGCCCTTCCGTAGGATGACGGGAGAGGATCCACGGTAGTGTATTGTTGTGGTGATTAGTGGACTCGTGTGCGTTGTCTAATCTTTGTAAACCACTGAGAGTTGTATATAGGTTAGCCATGGGTCAAAGTTGGCTTGCTGCAATAAACTCCACTACCCTTGTTGATAATAATGCATGTATGATAGGTTCTGATGTAAGACTTGCTGAGTACCTTTGTACTTATGTCTGCTTAATAACTGTTGCAGAGGAGAACCCCGCCCCGTTTGATGTGTTCTACATAGACCTTGACGTCGATGAGTAACTTGCTACCCAGACGGCGATCTTGAACTTGTGAAGGGCCTTGTAGATAGTTAGGCTACACCAAGCCTTCTTTCTTCCCAAGTTGTCTGTACTCAAACAAGTTTAGCTTCCGCATGTGCTTGTATGCTTGTATGACTTGAGTGTTGGGTCATGTGACACCTACCTGTATGGATATGTTATGTATGGCTCTTCGGAGCCTCTTAAATAAAGTACTTTGAGTCATAGAGTTCTGTTGTGATGCAATGTTGTATTTGCACATATCGAGCATATTGTGTGTACGTTATTGAAATGCTTGGTATGTGTGGGATCCGACACCTATTTTTTTACCCTTGGTAGCCTATCTTACAGGGAAATGCCTCCTAGTGCTTCCACTGAGCCTTGGTAGCTTGCTACTACTCCGGAACACGTAGGCTGGCTGACATGTGTCCTTCTTCGTTCCTGTGTCTGTCCCTTAGGGGAAATGTCACGCATTGATCCTTTAAGTCCATGTAGCTTGCTACGACTTGGGTTCAAGCGTTGATGACCGACATGTTCGTTGCTGGGTCATGTATGCATGTCTCTGTAATTTAGCACCACTTTTGGTTTATAACTAGTCATGTCGGCCCGGGTTCTCTGTCATATGGATGCTAGCGACACTATCATATATGTGTGCGAAAATGCGCAAATGGTCCCGGGCCAGGTAAGGTGGCACCCGTGGGGATACCGTGCGTGAGGCCGCAAAGTGATATGAGGTGTTACATGCTAGACCTGTGGGACTTAGGATCGGGGTCCTGGGACAGACACAGGAATGAAGAAGGACACATGCCGTCCAGCCTTAGTGTTCCAGAGCAGTAGCAAGCTACCAAGGCTCAGTGGAAGTACTAGGAGACATTTACCTATAAGATAGGCTACCAAGGATAAACAACTAGATGTCAGATCCCACACATAGCAATACACATTACATGTACGCATAACATGCAAGTATGTGCCGTACAAGTTGGCATCACAACATAACTCAACGACTCATATAGATCAGGCCCAGAAGAGCCATCTGCATTTATTACAAGCAGTGGGTCTCATGACCCAACATATAGAGCATACAGGCAAGGGAAGCATAACATGTCTGAGTATAGACTACTACAAATGAAAAAGGCTGAGAAGGCTGAGTATCTACAAGACCCTCCCAAGGGTACAAGATCGTAGTTGAGGTAACAAGCTAAATGTCGAAGTCCACGCGGAACCACTAGTGAGACTGAAGTCTCTCTGCAAAAACATAAATTAAGCAAACATGAGTACAAAGGTACTCAGCAAGGCTTACATCAGAACTAGCTACATATGCATGAGTATCAACAAAGGGAGTGGTGGAGTTTGACTGCAGCAAGCCAACTTTGACTCGGTGGCTATCCTGAACTACGACTGCAAGTAACTCTTTTGAGGTGGCGCACACGAGTCCACATATTCACCAATCAATACACCGCTATGGATCCGCTCCCGTCTCCCTACAAGAAGGCCATCCATAGCACTCACACTTATCTTGCGCGTTTTAGAGTATCCACTTCCACTTGTCTATGAACTGTACAGGTAATCCAGAAGTCCTTTACCACGGACACGGCTATTCGAATAGATCATTTATAATCCTGCAGGGTGTACTTCTTCACACACGCTCTCACTACTTACCGCCGTTTACATGACATGTACTCGGCAAGCTTCAAGAGGAAGCCCAGCGAGGGTTTCAGCCATGACCTGACTAACCACACAAGTCTCTAGTACAGATTTATCCCCTATTTGGGTTCCATCCGTGGGGAGATTTGGTCGGGGTGTCGCTCACGGCCCCAAATGATGTGTACAGGGTTCCCGGGCCACCAAACGGGCGACTCGGTACACCCGGCCACATACCTTCCGCATCACACCCCACCCCGAGGGTCAGCGCTGCGCACGACCTCTAGTATACTACAAACACCAGAAACTAATTGCAACTCCTGGACAGAGATGTCACACCCTGCATTTTGTAACAAGTTATTTGCATCAATGAAGCATGAAAATTTGGACCAGCAATTTTTTTTGGCATCATTTGGCTTTTATTTGGAATTGAGTTTTTCTCCATATGCTTTTTCATGTGCTCATTAAAGTCAACTATTCCCTCTTGTAGAATTCATCTCCATACCCAAAACTTCTGCCCAATGATCATACCAAGTGTTATATAGCAGTATAGTATTTTCTTACAAAATTAATTTGGCCAAAATGTATTTTATAAAATTAGTTTTCCAAAAACCCCTGAATTGAGATTTGCACTGCAAGTGCTTGATTTAGGGTGAGAAAATTATTTCAAAAGGTATATTTGAGACCTAGTAGTCATAGGACTCCCAGAAACCACAAGAGTATAATTTTAAAAGTTATTTTCCTATTTTATTTAAAAGCTTTTTCTTAAGGCCAGAAATGGTCTTTAATAGGGAAAAATTATTTAAGTATTTCAAAAATATTTTCCAAAATTCAGGGAGACTCATAGGACATATATTGTCCATATATAAGAGTTTCAACACTTGGTCATGTTGAAAATAATGGGCTAATCCCTCTAAAACCCTTTCTGGATATTTCAAGCTTTTGAAATATTTACAAAGGAAATATTCTCCAAAAAATCCAGGGAAATTCTATCATGTCATATATGACATATTTGATGATCGTGCCAAGTCCCATGCCTTGGGAAGCAAGAAAACATTCTCAAAACCCTTCATAACCATTATGTCCATATTTGAAGTTTGAGCAACTTTACATTGCCAAACTTGTCCAAATGCTCTCAAACTTGGTGCACATGCTAGAAATGCCTAATAAGGCATCTAGACCAAATGTCACAAGATTTGGAGAAGAGCAACTTGATCAGAACACCCCAAAACCCTTTCTGTTCAAATGCAAATTTGAACAACTTTGCATTACCAACTTTTTACTTGGAGCTTCAAACTTTGTGGCCATGATCAATACCCCAAATGATGAAACTACACCAAGTGGTGCATCAAGGGGAGATGATTAGCTTGACTCAAACAAGATGAAGCCATTTCTGTTGTTTTCTAGGGTTCACCAAAGTTACATTGGCTAGTTTCTTCAAATGAGCCCAAATTTGGTGAAGCACCCTATTTTCACATGTCATTCAATCCTGTTAAGTGTCATGGCAAGTGGAGATCATTTGCTTGACCAAACACTGATCAAACACCTTTTGCAAAATTACCAAAACCCTCTTCTTGATTACTTTTACCATTTACCTTGGCCTCAACTTTTCACCACACGTTCATCAAGTTACTAGCTACCCCCAGTAACTCTCCCATGTCTCCAGCTCCATGATTGAGGGGTAAAAACCCTAGTTCACCCTGCTGGACAGCCATTTTCTACCAAGTCACCAGCTCCTCTTCTCTCTCACAGCATCTCCAGAGCATCCAAAGCCTCAACCGTAGTGCTTGCATCACCCTGGACCCCCAGACACGATGGACGCGTCCAGAGGGCCAATGGCATGCCATGGCATGCGATAAGGGCGCTCCAGAGCGCGCTACAGTGCGCCCACGCACTGTAGCTTCGCCCAATCGCCTGCCCCCGACAGCCGCGAGCTCTCCCCTCGCGCCTCCCAACGCGCCTCGACGTCCGCAGCCTCCATCGGTGCTGTCCCCCTCCTCCTGCGCCCTCCAGTGGCCGTCGCCACACGCGCACCGGCCGCCCGCGACGTCCACTCCTCGGCCTCACACGCGCGCACGGTTTGGAAGCCTCCCCGCTCCTCCTCTCTCCTCTAATGGGCGTAGGGCTCGTCCAGCAACGCCGCAGACACACTCCCGTCGCCTCCCGTGCGCTGTAGCGTCGAGCAGAAGCTCGCCGGCGCACAGGTCCACGGGACCTCGCCGTTCCCCTATATAGGACCCCCCCGAGCCCTCCACTCAGCACCAGCAGCCTCACCACATCCTCTTTACTCCTGCAGCACTGCTAGTTCATCCCCGAAGAGCCCCAGTGCTCGGGATCGACCGGAGCTCCGCCGCGTCGGGCAGCCGGCGATCTCGCAGTACGGGCCTCCTCCGCCCCTCCTTTTGCTCGATTTAGAACCGCCATGCATCACTGATGCGTTCCCCTCCTTTTTCCCCTTCTGCAGCTGCCGGAAACAAGCTGGCCAGCAGCTCCCCGACGACCCTCCACCGTCCCACCTCGCCGCCGACGAACCCGACCTCCCCGGCGAGCCGCACCACCACCACTACCTCCGTGACTCGTCGCTGAACCCATCCCTGCCCTCCGTTGCCGTCGCCGTGGCCGGAATCATCGCCAATGAGCTCGTCGTCGCCGTGGCCGTGAGGTTGAAGATGACAGGCGGGCCCCGCCTGTCATCCTCACCCCTCTCTCCCTCCCTCACAGCCGCTGACCGCCGGGCCCCGCCCGTCAGGTTTGAAAACCTGACGCGCGCGTGCTGGCGCCCGAGCGGCTGGGCTGGATGCCCTGGGCCGTGCACTGTGGCCACTCTGGCCCAGTAGCACAGGGCCATTTCTTTTTATTCTTTCTGTAATTATTTCAAATAATTTTACACAAATGAATATTAGTCCAATTGAAATAATTCCAACTCCAAAATCTTGTAATATTCCAACCAATTTAATGGTGTCACTTTCACACATATCCATGAAACTTTTCTGTTCTGTTCAAATTTAAATTCAAATTTGAGCAATAAAACTCATGTTCTAAAATTCCTAGATTCCATTCTACAACTCCAAAAGTCCAACTAAGAATTTTCTCCATCTTAGTTTTCCCTCTAGTATTTAACAAAAATAAGTTGACATTTTTTTGAGCACTTTGATTTTTCTGTTTTATTTGTGGTCTTATTTTCCGTTGTTATTATGTGGCGTATAGATACCGTATTTGACGAAGTTGCTGAAGAAGGAGAAGGAGAAGGATTTGAAGACTTTGAAGACCAAGCCAATCCAGGCAAGCAGCCCTTTGACCATGATACACTTGTTCTTCGGAACCCGTTTGTTTCCGATGCATGATGGTAGAATTACGGTGGTAACCTAGTTGGATCACCACATGATGCATGCCTTGCTCTTAATCTTGCTATGTGCTAGATGACGTGCAAATAGTAAGTAGTGATACTTAGTGGTGCATGTGTGATATGAACCTTCGTGGTTGAAATCTTTGCATAAAACCCATCGGGTACCCCTAATGCCCAAGGGTGATGTTGAGTTAGGTCATCACTTGAGGAAGAAGTGATGTGCCGGTAAATCTTGAGCATGGGTGAAATAATGGATTAGATTTATGTGTGACTACCGTCCCAACCAAACATGTGCAACCACACTACCCCTTATGGGACGGGGCTTTATTGATTACTTAGGTCGATACTAGCATGGTGCCCGCATTACTAGTGATGGGAAGACTTGAGGTCTTTCCCGGGACGGGGTCGTGCTTGGATAGACGACCATGACTGTTTTTACAGGGCACCGGACACACCGTTGGTCCCTTCGCGTACGCGTGACATTGAAATTAGGGCAAGCCCCGTGATCTATTGTTTGTACCCGAGGGCCGTGTACCAACGAGTGGACTCTATGTTAGTGTCATCTAAGGAAAGATAATTACCGGGTGCTTCCCCCGAGTACTTGAGGTACTGCGGGATCGTGGATAACACGAAAGCTTCCTGGATCTTGAGGGTAAAGTGCGCAACCTCTGCAGAGTGTAAAACTATTCGAATAGCCGTGTCCACGGTCATGGACAGTTGGGTGGTGCTACTTAAACTATGTCCAAAATTTTACTTCATCGGTGAAAGTGTGTGTGTGATGAGTCAAGGAAGTGACTTGACTCGATGAGTTGAATCATATTCATGTTGATATCGGTAACCTGTTTTCAAGGTTACATGAACTCGTTGATGCATACACATGATGGTAGAATATTTATTCTAGCCCATTGCTAGATTGCTCATTATTGTTCAGTTTGCATTGTTATTTTGAACCACATCATGGGTTGCTTGCGAGTACATTCAAAGTACTCATTGGCTTGCCACTGGTTATTTAATTGGCCAGGCATGGAGGAACAGGAATATGATGAAGAGTTCTTTGGAGATGAACATGCAAACTAGGATGCTACCCTAGTCAGAATGCCTGTAGGGTTAAGGCATATGGCATGGGTTCTACTTATCAACGAAGACTTCCGCTATTTGACTTATTTGCTATTCAGCCCGTGAGGCTTTATCTATGTAAGACTTGGCCATAATGGCCTTAATTTGTGTAAGACGATATGTATGGATGTAAGACTCTTGTTATTCAGCTTATGTGTGTTCAGTGAGCATTGATCTCTGGGATCACTGTACACGTGCACTCAGTGATCTCGACTTCTAAGTCGGGGTCCCGGCAGAGCTGGTATCAGAGCCATCCTGACTGTAGGAGGCCTTAGTTAGCATGGGCGTTAGTTCGATGAGACCCTTTTTTCAAAAACCTTCTGAACCTCTCTTCTTTTCTAAACCTGAGATTTCATCAGCTTATTAACCCCTCCTATTCCACCTTTGTAGATGGCCGCTGTACCCGAAGAGCACCTGACCACTGGGTTTCCCTTGCTTCTCGAGGATAGCCTCCAGGAGTGTCAGTTCCACCGAGCGCCCATCCTCACCTACCTTGAGCATTGGGTTAGCGACACTGAGGTGGAATACCATGTGGAAGTGATCGTGAAGGCAAACGATCCTCCCACAAGTTGGTTCTTCGAGGGACCCCAGATGGTAACACTACCTCTCGCTGTCGAGGCTGTTGCACTCAAGGCACTAACCCGTCTCTGCGAGCTTCGTCCGGAGATGGCAGCCAAGATGACAACTCGCTTCTTACCTTACCGGAAGGAAGGTGAAGAAGAAACCAGCGCACTAGCCCCTCCACTGAAGGAAGGACTCTCGCTTCGGTTCCAGACCTACTTCAGTCTATGTGCCGACAGCTTGGCACAAGACTTGGCCTCGGAATCAATGAAGCTTCGAGAAGAACTTCACAAGACCAAGGCACTACTTCGTCGAGATCAAGAGAAGACTAATAGGATCAAGAAGGAAGGAGCGCCTTCTGGATAGTCCTCTATCGCATACCGAGGCAGAAGGCCCTCCGAGGATGTATCTTCCAAGAATGAAGAACCACCTCGGCGACGCCGTATGACGGCAAGGGAATATCGCAAGCTTTTCCCTGCACCTCCGACGAAGCACCGTCGTATCCAACTCCTCCACTCCCCCACACCCTCAATTGACAAGGGGGCCCAGACAGATGAAGACAAGGAGGAAGACCCAGAAGAGCCGGAATACGCGACCGAGCATTCCGCCGCTTAGGCATTATTCGCTACTCGGATATGCCAGTTGTGACCTCTACGGTAGGATAGGTCGTGTAACCCCTATGCACAGTCGAGTCCTTGTATGGTTCATATGAAACCATCTAGTGTTTGCTTTCGATGTGCCCGGATGTATGTCGTATTCTTCCTTCGGGAATGTGTAAACGACTGCATCACCCATTTGGATTTTAATGAATGTGTTTTGGCCTTACGGCCCTTGCATGATTTGATTAGTGTCACACCCACCCCCCTTACTAGGCACCCATCTATCTTGCTTTCCCTCTTACAAGTCATGAGACCTTTTACCGCTCCAACAGGATGCCTGTTGTAACTCATACTGGTACCTCTACCCAGCAGCTTGAAGCCGGAGCATCCGCTCAGTCAGAGGCAGGCCGCGACCAAACCAACGACCAAGCTCCGCCACCACCACCTCCTCCGAACATGGACATGGCTCAGCTTCTCCAAGCTTTCCGAGAGGAACGCCAAGCCAACACCGCAGCCCTTCAGTTGATCGCTCAAGCTGTCACCAACAACCGCCAGCCGGCGGGGAATGGCAATGGACGTTCCACGTTGGCAGAGTTCAAGAAGCATGCACCGCCAACTTTCATCGAGACTGCTGAACCCCTGGATGCAGACGACTGGGTCCGCTCCATTGAGGACATACTGGAACTAGTCGGATGCACCGAAGACCGCGAGAAGGTGGCTTATGCAGCCCACTGCCTCGGGGGGACTGCTAGAGCTTGGTGGGATGGATTCAATGTCATGCATGCTGAACAAGACATCACTTGGGTCAACTTCAAGGCAGAATTCCGCAAATCCCACATTCCTTCCGGGATCATGGCTATCAAAAAGCGTGAGTTCCCAGCCCTGAATCAAGGAAGTAGCACTGTCAAGGAGTACATGCAGAAGTTCAGTGTTCTGTCAAGGTATGCCCCTGAAGATGTCAGCACTGATGCTGCAAAAAGGGAGCGCTTCATTGAAGGCCTCAATCAGACTCTGCAGTATTCGCTTGTCGTGTGCGACTGCCCAACCTTTCCTGACCTGGTGAACAAAGCACTTATGCTTGAAGACAAGCGGCGTGCTTTGGAAGACACTCGCAAGCGCAAGATGGTCAACAAGGGAAGTTCCAGCAACCAGAAGCCTCGTCTGTGGAAGTCAGCCCCGGCCAAGCCAACCTATTAGCAACCAAGAGCTCCTGCACCTCGCACCAACTATCAGCCTCAGCAGTATGCCAACCCAAGGCCAGCCTTCAACCCCAATACCAGTGGTGGCAACAAGATCAACAATCCAAACCAAGTCACTTGCTTTGGATGTGGTCAGTCCGGACACATCTCAAGGGTGTGCCCCAACAAGAAGCCAGATGCCCCATGCCCCAATGCGCAGAACCAAGGACAAGGCCGCGGGATGCCACCAAGGAACCCAGCTCCTCGCAATCCACCTAACCATGGGAAAGGGCGTGTGAATCACGTCACTGCTAAAGAAGCCCAGGAAGACCCGGACGTCGTGCTGGGTACGTTCCTTGTCAACTCAGCACCTGCAACTATCTTGTTTGATTCTGGAGCAACGCATTCATTTGTCACTCAAAGATTTGCATTAAAAAGTGGCATGACCCCTACACCCCTGAATAACCCTATGGTGGTACAAACCCCCGGAGCAGAGATGAGAGCCAAGATAGGCTGTAAGGGGGTCAGTATTACCATTAACGGTGTAGATTTCCTAGCAGACCTCATCGTCCTGAGATCACAAGGCTTGGATGTGATCCTAGGCATGAATTGGCTTAGCAAGCACCAAGGCTTGTTAGACTGTGCCAATCGGACAGTCACTGTGACCAATGACCAAGGAGTCGAAGTCAAGTTCACTCCCAACTCCTCTTCCGCTCAAGCCATTCAAGTCAACTGTCTGTCTGAAGTTGGGCTAGAGCAAGTACCGGTGGTATGTGAGTATCCTGATGTCTTTCCGGATGAACTACCGGGAATGCCCCCTGACCGTGACATTGAGTTCATCATCGAGCTCGTGCCCGGGGCAGGACCCATCTATAAGAAGCCTTACAGAATGGGGACGGAAGAATTAGACAAGTTGAAGAAGCAACTGGAAGAGCAGCTGAGGAAGGGATTTATCCGCCCGAGTGCCTCCCCTTGGGGATCTCCTGTTCTGTTTGTGGCAAAGAGGGACGGTACCATCCGCTTATGCATTGACTATCGTTCCCTAAATGAAGTTACAATCAAGAACAAATATCCACTTCCCAAGATCGAAGATCTATTTGATCAGCTCAAGGAGCCAAGGTGTTCTCCAAGATCGACCTCAGATCTGGGTACTACCAGCTGAAGATCAGACCCCAAGATATTCCGAAGACGGCATTCGTAACTAGATATGGCCTGTACGAGTGCACGGTCATGTCCTTTGGGTTAACCAATGCTCCAGCTTACTTCATGTATCTCATGAATAAAGTCTTCATGGAATATTTGAACAAGTTCGTTGTTGTCTTCATCGATGACATTCTTGTCTTCTCGAAGACGGAGGAAGAACACGAGCAACATCTGAGGATGGTCCTAGACAAGCTTCGGGAGCACCAATTGTATGCCAAATTCAGCAAGTGTGAGTTCTGGCTGCATAAAGTTGGATTCTTAGGTCACATCTTGACCGAAGAGGGATTATCAGTTGATCCCGCAAAGATCGAAGCTGTGACCCAATGGCAATCTCCAACGACCGTCAAGGAAGTCAGAAGCTTCCTCGGACTTGCGGGGTATTACCGCAAATTCGTGGAAGGATTCTCTAGCATTGCACGACCAATGACTCAGCTCCTCAAGAAGGACAAGAAGTTCGAGTGGACGCCAAAATGCGAAGAGAGCTTCCAAGAGCTCAAGAAGAGATTGACCACCGCCCCAGTTTTGGCAACACCTAATATTCACAAGGAGTTTGTGATATATTGTGATGCCTCTCGAACCGGATTGGGAAGCGTTCTGATGCAAGAAGGCCGAGTCATAGCCTACCTCTCTAGGCAGCTACGACCTCATGAGGAGAACTACGCTACTCACGATCTTGAGCTAGCGGCGGTAGTTCATGCCTTGAAGACATGGCGGCATTACCTCCTAGGGAAACAGTGTGAGATATACACAGACCACAAAAGTCTGAAGTACATTTTCACCCAAAAGGAATTGAACATGAGGCAGCGGAGATGGTTGGAACTCATCAAAGACTATGACCTCAGTGTTCAATACCACCCCGGGAAGGCTAATGTGGTGGCCGATGCCTTAAGCAGGAAGGCTTGCTCTTTGAATACCGTTATTCAAGAAAGGCAGCCAGCCTTGTTTAAGGAGTTCGAACAATTCAGTTTGGAATTGGTCACCCCTGGATTTCTGGATCATTTGGAAGTCAGACTGACCCTGATGGACCAAGTCAAGAAGGCACAAGATGGACACGCAAGCATTGAAGGCATCAAGAAGAAGATGAAGCTAGGCAAGGCCCCAGGATTCTCTGAAGACGAGCACGGGATTGTTTGGTACAAAGGCCGCATCTGCGTACCAAACAACACAGAGCTGAAGAACCTGATCCTGCAAGAAGACCACGACACTCCGTATTCCATCCACCCCGGAGGAACCAAGACGTATCAAGACTTGAAGGCACGATTCTGGTGGCACGGGATGAAAAGAGAGATTGCAACCTATGTTGCAAAGTGTGATGTGTGCCAAAGGGTCAAGGCTGAATATCAGCGACCTGCTTGATTGCTTCAGCCACTCAGGGTTCCTGAGTGGAAGTGGGATAAAGTCGGAATGGACTTCATCACTGGATTACCAAGGTCGGATAGAGGACATGACTCTATCTGGGTCATAGTCGATCATTTGACCAAGGTGGCCCATTTCATTCCTGTCAAGACCACTTATGATGGCAACCGGCTGGCAGCTCTCTACATCGACAGAATCGTAAGTCTTCACGGTGTTCCCAAGGAGATTGTGTCAGATCGAGGAACCTAGTTCACCTCAAGGTTCTGGAAGAAGTTCCAAGAAGCCTTGGGAACCAAGTTATCTTGCAGCACGGCTTTCCACCCGCAGACCGGAGGTCAGACAGAACGAGTCAATCAGATTCTCGAAGATATGCTCCGAGCCTGTGTCTTGGCATATGGAGCCAAGTGGGAAGATTGTCTTCCTTTTGCTGAGTTCTCCTATAACAACAGTTACCAGTCGAGCCTTCAGATGGCACCATTTGAGGTGTTGTACGGACGCAGATGCCGCACACCACTCAACTGGTCAGAGACTGGAGAAGGACTAGTCTTTGGACCGGATATTCTCCGCGCAGCAGAAGAGCAAGTCCAACTAGTCAGAGAACGATTAAAGGCAGCCAAGTTTAGGCAGAAGAGTTATGCTGACACTCACCGTCGGGACATGAGTTTCCATGTCGGGGACCATGTGTACCTGCGGGTAACTCCTCTGAAGGGAACCAAGCGTTTCCACGTCAAGGGGAAGCTCGCACCAAGGTTCATTGGACCCTTTGAGATCACTGCACAACAAGGAGAAGTGGCTTACCAGTTGGAACTACCACCTGAGCTATCCGATGTGCACAATGTGTTCCATGTGTCACAACTCCGGAAATGTCTCCAAGTTCCAGACAAGCCTAATCTCTACAAGGATGTTGATCACCAAGCCATTGATCTGCAGCCTGATTTGACCTACCGCGAGAAGCCCATCCGCATTCTGGACGAAGCAGAACGACGGACGCGAAGCCGTACCATCAAGTACTTCAAGGTCCAGTGGAGCAACCACACCGAAGCAGAAGCAACCTGGGAACGTGAAGACTATCTTAGATCCGAGTTTCCCGATCTCTTTTAAGACCTAGTTTAGGAATCTTGGGGATGAGATTCTTGTAAGGGGGGTAGGTCTGTCACACCCTGCATTTTGTAACAAGTTATTTGCATCAATGAAGCATGAAAATTTGGACCAGCAATTTTTTTTGGCATCATTTGGCTTTTATTTGGAATTGAGTTTTTCTCCATATGCTTTTTCATGTGCTCATTAAAGTCAACTATTCCCTCTTGTAGAATTCATCTCCATACCCAAAACTTCTGCCCAATGATCATACCATGTGTTATATAGTAGTATAGTATTTTCTTACAAAATTAATTTGGCCAAAATGTATTTTGTAAATTTAGTTTTCCAAAAACCCCTGAATTGAGATTTGCACTGCAAGTGCTTGATTTAGGGTGAGAAAATTATTTCAAAAGGTATATTTGAGACCTAGTAGTCATAGGACTCCCAGAAACCACAAGAGTATAATTTTAAAAGTTATTTTCCTATTTTATTTAAAAGCTTTTTCTTAAGGCCAGAAATGGTCTTTAATAGGGAAAAAAATATTTAAGTATTTCAAAAATATTTGCCAAAATTCAGGGAGACTCATAGGACATATATTGTCCATATATAAGAGTTTCAAAACTTGGTCATGTTCAAAATAATGGGCTAATCCCTCTAAAACCCTTTCTGGATATTTCAAGCTTTTGAAATATTTACAAAGGAAATATTCTCCAAAAATTTCAGGGAAATTCTATCATGTCATATATGACATATTTGATGATCTTGCCAAGTCCCATGCCTTGGGAAGCAAGAAAACATTCTCAAAACCCTTCATAACCATTCTGTCCATATTTGAAGTTTGAGCAACTTTACATTGCCAAACTTCTCCAAATGCTCTCAAACTTGGTGCACATGCTAGAAATGCCTAATAAGGCATCTAGACCAAGTGGCACAAGATTTGGAGAAGAGCAACTTGATCAGAACACCCCAAAACCCTTTCTGTTCAAATGCAAATTTGAACAACTTTGCATTACCAAATTTTTACTTGGAGCTTCAAACTTTGTGGGCATGATCAATACCCCAAATGATGAAACTACACCAAGTGGTGCATCAAGCGGAGATGATTAGCTTGACTCAAACAAGATGAAGCCATTTCTGTTGTTTTCTAGGGTTCACCAAAGTTACATTGGCTAGTTTCTTCAAATGAGCCCAAATTTGGTGAAGCACCCTATTTTCACATGTCATTCAATCCTGTTAAGTGTCATGGCAAGTGGAGATCATTTGCTTGACCAAACACTGATCAAACACCTTTTGCAAAATTACCAAAACCCTCTTCTTGATTACTTTTACCATTTACCTTGGCCTCAACTTTTCACCACACGTTCATCAAGTTACTAGCTACCCCCAGTAACTCTCCCATGTCTCCAGCTCCATGATTGAGGGGTAAAAACCCTAGTTCACCCTGCTGGACAGCCATTTTCTACCAAGTCACCAGCTCCTCTTCTCTCTCACAGCATCTCCAGAGCATCCAAAGCCTCAACCGTAGTGCTTGCATCACCCTGGACCCCCCAGACACGGTGGACGCGTCCAGAGGGCCAATGGCATGCCATGGCATGCGATAAGGGCGCTCCAGAGCACGCTATAGTGCGCCCACGCACTGTAGCTTTTCCCAATCGCCTGCCCCCGACAGCCTCGAGCTCTCCCCTCGCGCCTCCCAACGCGCCTCGACGTCCGTAGCCTCCATCGTTGCTGTCCCCCTCTTCCTGCGCCCTCCAGTGGCCGTCGCCACACGCGCACCGGCCGCCCGCGACGTCCACTCCTCGGCCTCACACGCGCGCACGGTCTGGAAGCCTCCCCGCTCCTCCTCTCTCCTCTAATGGGCGTAGGGCTCGTCCAGCAACGCCGCATACACACTCCCGTCGCCTCCCGTGCACTGTAGCATCGAGCAGAAGCTCGCTGGCGCACAGGTCCACGGGACCTCGCCGTTCCCCTATATATAGGACCCCCCGAGCCCACCACTCAGCACCAGCAGCCTCACCACATCCTCTTTAGTCCTCCAGCACTGCTAGTTCATCCCTGAAGAGCCCCAGTGCTCGGGATCGACCGGAGCTCCGCCGCATCGGGCAGCCGGCAATCTCACAGTACGGGCCTCCTCCGCCCCTCCTTTTGCTCGATTTAGAACCACCATGCATCACTGATGCGTTCCCCTCCTTTTCCCCTTCTGCAGCTGCCGGAAACGAGCTGGCCAGCAGCTCCCCGATGACCCTCCGCCATCCCACCTCGCCGCCGACGAACCCGACCTCCCCGGCGAGCCGCACCACCACCACTACCTCCGCGACTCGTCGCTGAACCCATCCCTGCCCTCCGTTGCCGTCGCCGTGGCAGGAATCGTCGCCGGTGAGCTCGCCGTCGCCGTGGTCGTGAGGTTGAAGATGACAGGCTGGCCCCGCCTGTCATCCTCACCCCTCTCTCCCTCCCCTCACAGCCGCTGACCGCCGGGCCCCGCCTGTCAGGTTTGAAAACCTGACGCGCGCGCGCTGGCGCCCGAGCGGCTGGGCTGGATGCCCTGGGCCGTGCACTGTGGCCACTCTGGCCCAGTAGCAGAGGGCCATTTCTTTTTATTCTTTCTGTAATTATTTCAAATAATTTTACAGAAATGAATATTTGTCCAAATGAAATAATTCCAACTCCTAAAATCTTGTAATATTCCAACCTATTTAATGGTGTCACTTTCACTCATATCCATGAAACTTTTCTGTTTTGTTCAAATTTAAATTCAAATTTGAGCAATAAAACTCCTGTTCTAAAATTCCTAGATTCCATTCTGTAACTCCAAAAGTCCAACTAAGAATTTTCTCCATCTTAGTTTTCCCTCTAGTATTTAACAAAAATAAGTTGACATTTTTTTGAGCACTTTGATTTTTCTGTTTTATTTGTGGTCTTATTTTCCGTTGTTATTATGCGGCGTATAGATACCGTATTTGACGAAGTTGTTGTAGAAGGAGAAGGAGAAGGATTTGAAGACTTTGAAGACCAAGCCAATCCAGGCAAGCAGCCCTTTGACCATGATACACTTGTTCTTCGGAACCCGTTTGTTTCCGATGCATGATGGTAGAGTTACGGTTGTAACCTAGTTGGATCATCACATGATGCATGCCTTGCTCTTAATCTTGCTATGTGCTAGATGACGTGCAAATAGTAAGTAGTGATACTTAGTGCTGCATGTGTGATATGCACCTTCGTGGTTGAAATCTTTGCATAAAACCCATCGGGTGCCCCTAATGCCCGAGGGTGATGTTGAGTTAGGTCATCACTTGAGGAAGAAGTGATGTGCCGGTAAATCTTGTGCATGGGTGAAATAATGGATTAGATTTATGTGTGACTACCGTCCCAACCTAACATGTGCAACCACACTACCCCTTATGGGACGGGGATTTATTGATTACTTAGGTCGATACTAGCATGGTGCCCGCATTATTAGTGACGGGAAGACTTGAGGTCTTTCCCGGGATGGGGTCGTGCTTGGATAGACGACCATGACTGTTTTTACAGGGCACCAGACACACCGTTGGTCCCTTCGGGTACGCGTGACATTGAAATTAGGGCAAGCCCCGTGATCTATTGTTTGTACCCGAGGGCCATGTACCAACGAGTGGACTCTATGTTAGTGTCGTCTAAGGAAAGATAATGACCGGGTGCTTCCCCCGGGTACTTGAGGTACTGCGGGATCGTGGATAACACGAAAGCTTCCCGGATCTTGTGGGTAAAGTGCGCAACCTCTGCAGAGTGTAAAACTATTCGAATAGCCGTGTCCACGGTCATGGACAGTTGGGTGGTGCTACTTAAACTATGTCCAGAATTTTACTTCATCGGTGAAAGTGTGTGTGTGATGAGTCAAGGAGGTGACTTGACTCGATGAGTTGAATCATATTCATGTTGATATCGGTAACCTGTTTTCAAGGTTACATGAACTCGTTGATGCATACACATGATGGTAGAATATTTATTCTAGCCCATTGCTAGATTGCTCATTATTGTTCAGTTTGCATTGTTATTTTGAACCACATAATGGGTTGCTTGCGATTACATTCAAAGTACTCATTGGCTTGCCACTGGTTATTTAATTGGCCAGGCATGGAGAAACGGGAATATGATGAAGAGTTCTTTGGAGACGAACATGCGAACTAGGACGCTACCCCAGTCAGAATGCCTGTAGGGTTAAGGCAGATGGCAGGGGTTCTACTTATCATCGAAGACTTCCGCTATTTGAGTTATTTGCTATTCAGCCCGTGAGGCTTTATCTATGTAAGACTTGGCCATAATGGCCTTAATTTGTGTAAGACGATATGTATGGATGTAAGACTCTTGTTATTCAGCTTCTGTGTGTTTAGTGAGCATTGATCTCTGGGATCACTGTACACGTGCACTCGGTGATCTCGACTTCTAAGTCGGGGTCCCGGCAAGAGATCAGGTTGATTAATAAGTCGAGAGAGCTTGGAGTGCTCGGAGCCCAATTTGTGGTAGTAGTTGTTCATGGATCACAAACACATAACTCAGTTCCCGAGGACGGTTTCAATGAGACAAACCACCATGTACTCCTACATGGCCTCTCATTGCTACATTTACCAAATCGTGTTCACACACTTAGCTGACACACAGTAGGACATGTTCATCACCATTCCAATTCATCCTCGATGAATCAGACCTGACTCAACTCTAAGCAGTAGCAGGCATGACAAACAAGCATGAATGAGTAGGCACAACATGGCTCAAACAACTCCTACTCATGCTAGTGTGTTTCAACTATTTACTGTGGCAATGACAGGTCATGTAGAGGAAAAGGGGTCCAGCTACCGCAGCAAATAGGAGTTGAATCGTTGTTGTCCTAATGCAGTAAAAGAGAGCAAGAGCGAGAGAGTGGGATTGTATCAGAATGTTCAATGGGTTTTTGCTTGCCTAGCACTTCTGAAGATGGTATTGTGTCTTCACCAGTGCCATCGATCACATCGTCGGAACAACGTCTACTGAGAGGGGACAAACAGCGACAACAGAGAAAGAACACAACCAATGCAATGCGACAATATGATGCATGATCACGACATGGCAATATGATGTTGATTGAGCTAATACAACTAGCAACCATATTAAATGAAGTTGGTTTGAACCAAAGGTTCAAATTCAAACTCCATATATGATTATTCAAATGCCATTTATTCAAATTGTCCTAAACAGTGGCTGTAAGTTATTCAAACATGCATGAAAATGCCATAAATAGATTCTTTGGATTTTTCTGATCATTTTTCATATATAAATTATTTTCATTGGAGTTATAGATTATTTTCAGTGATTTTAGAAGTTTTGGATATTTTCTGAAATAAATAAATCATTTCTGATTTATTTAAAATCCCAGAAAATACTTACTGCATCAGCATGACTTCATACTGACGTCAGCAGGTCAACACGGACTGGTCCAGGTCAAACCTGATGTGTGGGGTCCACACGTCAATGGCTCTGCTAATTAATAGGGTTAATTAGCACTAATTAAATCCTAAACTATACTTAGACAGGGCAGGGCCCACATGTTAGTGACTAACTAACTAACCAATTAAATAATACTAACCTAGGTTTATTAACAGGGTGGGCCCCACTTGTCATGGACTCAGGGAAGTCTAACCCGGTGGGCTTGGGTCACCTTAGTTAGTTAGCTCTGTTAGGCTGACGTGTGGACCCCACATGTCAGGTTTGACCTGGACGAGCCCCTGTTGAATTGCTGACATCACCATGAAGTCATGCTGACGCAGTAAAGCTTTTTCTCGAATTTCGATAAATCTAAATGATTTATTTATTTTCAGAAAATGCCCTAACTTCTAAAATTCATATAAATTCAACCGTACCTCCAAATGAAATAATTTATATATGAAAAATGATCAAAAAATCCAATCTATCCATTGGTACTGCTTTCATGCATGTTAAAGCAACTTAACCTTGATGTTCATATCAAAACAAGAAAATGCACTTTGAATAATAATAACTTGGGCATGAATTTGAATCTTTGATTCAAATAAGCTCAAACCTTTCTGTTTATAGTTGCATTAGCTCAAAACACATTCATCTTGCCATGTAATGAGCATGCATCATATTGTTGCATATTGTCGTGTATTTATTGTATTATCGGTGTTCTCCGTGGTAGGTTCTGCTCCCGAGGATACACCTGAGTATCCTATTGAAGAGCAGTACCTGTCAACCCAACTGTCAGGCAAGCAACCCATTGGTCATTCCTATACAAACCCATCTTCTCGCTTCTGCTCTCTTTTACTGCATTAAGGCAACAACGTGTGAACTGTTGTTTGCTGCACTAGTTGAACCACATACCTTTGCATGACCTGTCATTGCCATAGTAAATAGTAGAAACCCACTAGCCTGTGTAGAAGTAGTTTGAGCCATGATGATGTGTTTCCTACCATGCTATACATGCTCCCTACTATTCTTAGAGTTGTGTCAGGTCTGGTTCATCTAGGTGATGGATCAGAGTGAAATGATCATGTCTGGTAATGAGAGTGAAGTGTGGAATTTGTTTTGGTAAAGGTATCGATGAAAGGCCATGTAGGAGTACATGGTGGGTTGTTTCGTTGGAACCGTCCATAGGATCTGAGATCTGTATGTGTGATTTAAGATCAGCTACTACCACGCATTGGGCTCCGGGTGCTCCAAGCTCTCTCGACTTATTAACTGCCCTTGTCCTCTGTCCAGGAGCTGCAATTAGTTTCTGGTGTTTGTAGCATACTGGTGGTCGTGCGCAGCGCTGACCCCCGGGGTGGGCTGTGATGCGGCAGGTACATGGCCCGGTGTAATGAGTCGCTCGTTTGGTGGCTTGGGAACCCTATACACATCGTTTGGGGCCATGAACGACACCCTGGCCGGATCTCCTCACTGTTGGAACCCAAATAGGCGATAAACCTGGACTAGGGACTTGTGTGGTTATTCAGGTCATGGCCGACACCCTCGCTGGGCTTCCGCTTGAAGGTTGCTGAGTACACGTCGAGTAAACGGCGGTAAGTGGTGGAAGCGTGTGTGAAGAAGTACACCCCTGCAGGGTTACCAATCTATTCAAATAGCCGTTGTTCGGGGTTAAGGACCACTTGGTTGCTTATACAATTCATACAAGTTAATGGTTACTCCTAAAAGTCTCAAGACAAGTGTGAGTGCCGTGGATGGCCCTTCCGTAGGATGACGGGAGAGGATCCACGGTAGTGTATTGTTGTGGTGTTTAGTGGACTCGTGTGCGTTGTCTTATCTTTGCAAACCACTGAGAGTTGTAGTATAGGTTAGCCAGGAGTCAAAGCTGGCTTGCTGCAATAAACTCCACTACCCTTGTTGATAATGATGCATGTATGATAGGTTCTGATGTAAGTCTTGCTGAGTACCTTTGTACTCATGTTTGCTTAATAACTATTGCGGAGGAGAACCCTGCCCCCTCTGATGGGTTCTACATAGACCTTGACATCGATGAGTAGCTTGCTACCCAGACGGCTATCTTGAACTTGTGAAGGGCCTTCTAGATAGTTAGGCTACACCAAGCCTTCTTTCTTTCCAAGTTATCTGTACTCAGACAAGTTTAGCTTCCGCATGTGCTTGTATGCTTGTATGACTTGAGTGTTGGGTCCTGTGACCCTTACCTGTATGGATATGTTATGTATGGCTCTTCAGAGCCTCTTAAATAAAGTACTTTGAGTCAAAGAGTTCTGTTGTGATGCAATGTTGTATTTGCACATATCGAGCATATTGTGTGTATGTCATTGAAATGCTTGGTATGCGTGCGATCCGACACCTAGTTGTTTACCCTTGGTAGCCTATCTTACAGGGAAATGCCTTACTTATCGAAAGAGGCTACAACTGATCCCCTACACTTGTGGGTTATCAAGACCTTTTTCTGGCGCCGTTGCTGGGGAGCGATAGCGCGGGGTGAATATTCTCGTGTGTGCTTGTTTTCTTTATCACTAAGTAAATTTTATTTGCTGTTCTAATTTGTTCTCTATCTTTAGTTATGGATATGGAACCCAAAATACCAAATAAATTAGGTGTACTTGTTACTCATGGAGATGGGGAACCTCCTAAAACCCTCGATGCTCATTATGTGAAAGCTATAATGTACTACTTTGATAATCCTGAGAAAACCCCATTCAACTATATAATGGGAGTAACATTGGATCAACGTGAATACTTTAGGGATTATCGCTTGACACAAAAAGGGAAACTATTATGGGATCAAATTTATTTGTTGTGTTGGTATGCTCGGGAATTATGCTTGAGATATGATTATACTTGTTGCTCTAGGATGAAGGATCCACACCTTCCCTTTTCATGTGAATTTAATGATGATGAAGCTGTAGCTTCTTATGCTAATGGTATATATGATTATTACGATCTGGAACAAATAGAAGAATTCGTTGCTTTTAAGGGTGGTTATGAAATTGAATCTCTGTTTAAAAGGTTTGAAGCTTTTGATGATGATGTTTATAGGCCTGAAAATTTTGCTATATTGAAATATTGCTATGAGAATTATGAATACAATGCCAATATTGATGCATTTATTTAGAACGTCTCCGTTGTCCAAGAAGAGACTAATATTTTGCAGGAAACTATGGAAGAAGGAATTGATCACACTGTGAGCTCATTAGATGAAAAAGATGAGGAGGAGAGAGAAAAACAAAAGGAGGAAGAGCGGATTAGCTACTTGTGCCCACCTATTAATGAGAGTAACTCTCCAACTCATACATTGTTTAGTTTCCCTTCGTGCTTACCGAAGGATGAATGCTATGATGATTGCTATGATCCCTTGGATTCATTTGAAATATCCCTTTTTGATGAAATTGATGCTTGCTATGCTTGTGGCCATGATGCCAGTATAAATTATGCTTATGGAGATGAACTTGCTATAGTTCCTTATGTTATGAATGAAATTATTGCTATTGCACCCACACATGATAGTCCTATTATCTTTTTGAATAGAATTATTAATAGAATGCTTCATGTGCTTCACTTATATCATTTGAAGTTTGGATTGCCTGTTTCTCCTCACATAGAAAACCACCATTTTTAGAATGCTCTTTTTCTTTACTTATATTTGTTAGAGCGTGGGCATATCTTTTGTAGAAAGAATTAAAACTCTCTTGCTTCACTTATATCTATTTAGAGAGTTGACAGGAATTGGTCATTCACATGGTTAGTCATAAAATCCTACATAAACTTGTAGATCGCTGAACATCATATGTTTGATTCCATGCAATAGTTTTGCGATATAAAGATGGTGATATTAGAGTCATGCTAGTGGGTAGTTGTGAATTGTATAAATACTTGTGTTGAGGTTTGTGATTCCCGAAGCATGCACGTAAGGTGAACCGTTATGTGATGAAGTCGGAGCATGATTTATTTTTTGATTGTAATCCTTTGTGTGGAGGTCGGTATCGCGCGATGGTTAGCTCCTACCAACCCTTCCCGTAGGAGCATGCATGTAGTACTTTGTTTCGATGGCTAATAATATTTTTCAATAAGTATGTGAGTTCTTTATGACTAATGTTGAGTCCATGGATTATACGCACTCTCACCCTTCCACCTTGCTAGCCACTCTAGTACCTCACAATTTGCGCCGGTGCATCAAACCACCTTATACCCTTCCTCAAAACATCCACCATACCTACCTATTATGGCATTTCCATAGCCATTCCGAGATATATTGCCATGTAACTCCACCATTCCGTTTATTATGACACGCATCATCATTGTCATATTGCCTTGCATGATCGTAAGATAGCCAGCGTGATGTTTTCATGGCTTGTCCGTTGTTTGATGTCATTGCTATGCTAGATCATTGCACATCCCAGTACAACGCCGGAGGCATTCATATAGAGTCATATTTTTGTTCTAGTATCGAGTTGTAAGTAAATAAAAGTGTGATGATCATCATTATTGGAACATTGTCCCATGTGAGGTTATAAAAAATAAAAGAGGCTAATGAAGCCCAAATAAAAAAAGAGGCCAAAGAAGCCCACCAAAATAAAGAGGCCAAAGAGCCTAAAATAAAACCAGAGAAAAAAAATAAAAAAAAGAGAGAGAAGGGACAATGTTACTATCCTTTTACCACACTTGTGCTTCATCATAGCACCATGTTCTTCATGATAGAGAGTCTCCTATGTTGTCACTTTCATATACTAGTGGGAATTTCCATTATAGAACTTGGCTTATATATTCCAACGACGGGCTTCCTCAAATGCCCTAGGTCTTCATGAGCAAGCAAGTTGATGCACACCCACTAGTTTTCTTTTTGAGCTTTCATACACTTATAGCTCTAGTGCATCAGTTACATGGCAATCCCTATTCACTCACATTGATATCGATTGATGGACATCTCCATAATTGATTTGCCTAGTTGGTGTGAGACTTTCTCCCTCCTTTTGTCTATCACCACATTATATTCCACCCATAGTGCTATGTCCATGGCTCACGCTCATGTATTGTGTGGAAGTTGAAAAAGTTTGAGAATACTAAAGTATGAAACAATTGCTTGGCTAAAACCGGGGTTGTGCATGATTTAAATACTTTGTGTGGTGAAGATGGAGGATAGCCACGCCATATGATTTTGTTGGGATAACTTTCTTTGGACATGTTATTTTGAAAAGACATGCTTGCTTTATTAGTATGCTTGAAGTATTATTGTCTTAATGTCAAATGATAGACTATTGCTTTGAATCACTCGTGTCTTAATATTCATGCCATGATTAGACTACATGATCAAGAATATGCTAGGTAGCATCCCACATAAAAAATTATCCTTTTTATCATTTACCTACTCGAGGACGAGCAGGAATTAAGCTTGGGGATGCTGATACATCTCCGTTGTATCTATAATTTTTTATTGTTCCATGCCAATATTCTACAACTTCCTTATACTTTTGGCAACCTTTTATACTATTTTTGGGACTAACAAATTGATCCAGTGCCCAATGCCAGTTCCTGCTTGTTGCATGTTTTTTGTTTCGCAGAATATCCATATCAAACGGAGTCCAAACGGGATAAAAATGGATGGAGATGTTTTTGGAATATATGTGAATTTTGGGATGTGGAATCAACATGAGACGATGCCCGAGTGGCCCACGAGGGTGAGGGGCGTGCCCCAGGGGGGCAGGCGCGCCCTGGGTCCTCGTGGACACTCCGTAAGGTCGTTGGTGCCCTTTTTTGCCGCAAGAAATCTAATATCCGAATAAAAATCATGTCAAAAATTCAGCCCAATAGGAGTTACGGATCTCCGGAAATTTAAGAAACGGTGAAAGGCCAGAATTTGGGAACACCGAAACAGAGAGAGACAGAGAGACAGATCCAATCTCTGAGGGCTCTCGCCCCTCCCATGCCATGGAGACCAAGTACCAAAGGGAGAACCCTTCCCCCACCTAGGGAGAAGGCCAAGGAAGAAGCAGAAGGAGGGGGCTCTCTCCCCCTTGCTTCCGGTGGCGCCGGAGTGCCACCAGGGCCATCATCGTGCGACGGTGATCTACACTAACACCTCTGTCGTCTTCACCAACATCTTCATCACCTTCCCCCATCTATCTACTGCGGTCCACTCTCCCGCAACCCGTTGTACCCTCTACTTGAACATGGTGCTTTATGCTTCATATTATTATCCAAAGTTGTGTTGCCATCCTATGATGTCTGAGTAGATTATCGTTGTCCTATCGGTGATTGGTGAATTGCTATGATTGATTTAATTTGCTTATGGTTATGTCGATGTCCTTTGGTGCCCATCATATGAGCGCACGCGTGGATAAAACTATAGGGTTAGTTGTATGTTCATAGGACTACGTATTGGAGGGCAAGAGTGACAGAAGCTTCAACCTAGCGTAGAAATTGATGCATACGGGATTGAAGGGGGACCAATATATCTTAATACTATGGTTGGGTTTTACCTTAATGAACGTTAGTAGTTGAGGATGCTTGCTAATAGTTCCAATCATAAGTGCATAGAATTCCAAGTAAGGGATGACATGCTAGCAGTGGCCTCTCCCACATAAAACTTGCTATCGGTCTAGTAACATAGTCAATGGCTTAGGGGCAATTTCGCAACTCCTACCACCACTTTCCCACACTCGCTATATTAACTTTATTGCTTCTTTACCTAAACAGACGCTAGATTATATTTACCTCCTCTTTATATTCTTGCAAACCTATGCCACAAAAACTACAAAGTACTTCTAGTTTCATACTTGTTCTAGGTAAAGTAAACGTCAAGCGTGCATAGATATGTATCGGTGGTCGATAAAACTTGTGGGAATATTTGTTCTACCTTTAGCTCCTCATTGGGTTCGACACTCTTACTTATCTAAAGAGGCTACAACTGATCCCCTACACTTGTGGGTTATCACTTTCCATTGCTCTTGAGAAAGAGCAAGGTCTTCGTTTAGCTCTTGAGGAGTCACACAATGTTGATCTTTTTAAACTTCAAAAAGATCTTGATCATGCTATTGTTCTCACCCGTGTTCTTAAATCCGAGAAGCTTGCACTTGGGGTTGGCCATGATAGACTAAAGGAAGAGTTTGACACACTTGACAAGGCCCACAAGGTCTAAAAGGTTGCTCATGCCTCTCTCAAGGAGTCTCATGATCAACTCCAAGTAAATCTAACTAAGGACATTGCTACTTGTCCTCCTTTTGTTCTTATTGTTAATGAACTTGCTACTAACCCGTGTTGTGAGCATGCTCATCTCGTGGAGGAGAATGTCAAACTAGAATAGCAACTTAAAAAGGTCCTTGTGACGTGTATACAAGGTGAGAAGAACCTCAATGACCTCTTGAGTAATCAAAAGGAGGTTGTAGCCAAGGAGGGAATTGGGTTTGCACCCAAGTCCAAGAAGAAGAGCAAGACCAAGCAACCTCTCCCTCTCAAGGAGGTCTTTATCAAGGAAGGAGAGTGTGCTCATGTGGAGAAGAAGAACAAGGTGGAGGGTAACAATGGCAAGAAGGGTAAGGCCATCCCTCCCAAGAATTCCGGTGACTTTAACCCATCTTATGACTTATGTCATGCTAGTGATGGGCATGTTTATGCCAAATTTGTTAGTTATCCATATGAGTACATTGAAGGGTCTATTTGGGTTCCTAAGACCCTTGTTGCTAACATCAAAAGACCCATTACTCAATGGGTACCTAAAACGAAGTATTAATCTCTTGTAGGTGTTTGCCTTCGGTGGAGTGTCATGGTTGCTTGATAGCGGAGCAATAAATCATATGACTGGAAGCAAGGACTTGGTGGTGGACGTGCAGCCAATTCCATCTATGCCCACCCATTTCCAATTTGGTGATGCTTCAACATCTAAGGTATTGGGACAGGCAAGCTGGTCATCTCACAAGATCTATGTACTGAGAAAGTCATGCTTGTTGAGTCCCTTGCGCATAATTTGTTTTCCGTTCATCAACTTGCACTTATGGATCTATGACAATTTAGAAAAGAAAAAGATATTCCTAGACCTAAAGCGACTATAGAAGAACTAGTGTATCAAAAATGAATCTTACAGAGGCAGGATAAATCTACGACGAGTCACAGATACTAAAAACTACGGCCGCACGGTTTAAGTATTGTGTCGAGCGAAGGGGCTAATCTTTGACATGGTATTATCACATGCTATGAAAATTGTTTTGGCGAAGCCTCATATCAAATGGAGAAGAAAATCCAGCACTTGCTGTACAAATGGCCCCACTGGTCAAAAATGAGGAATTCGATGTTGTGCTCACATAGTGCACTGGATTGAGCTGAAACTTGGGGGTGATGAGTCATATGGGCATACAAATACACTGTAAATGTTTCATACCAATTGGAAATACCAAAATGGTTCTTGCTTCACAATGCTTTAATCTGGATAAAATCTTAGAAAATTGCCGAGGGAAATTGGCTAGATGAAACAAGCCCAAATTTTGTGGAGAGGGTTTATATGGATAGGATCATGTCTTGGTAAATTGTCAGAAATAATGAAGCAATATAAAATATAGTTGCTTAACAAGCTTAAAATATGACGAGAAGCAAAGATTGGAGATTGAGCTCACATGGATGGATGAAATGAGCTCAAATTTGTAGGATAGCTATGATTTGAGCATATTGAAGTTGTGGAAAAACTTCAATTCATTTGAGTATGCCGAGCTAGTACCTCCTTCACAAATTTCCATTCTGAACATAATCTTTGCAAAATTGCTTAGAAATATTCACTAGGCAACTTGAGTTGAGTTTTGGCACGAGGCAATGATATGGATAGGGAAGAGTGTCCAAAAAATTTGGAAGCAATCAAGCAACGATAATTGACAATTCCTTCACAAAGTGCCGTTTAGGGCAGAATAGGAAAATAAATTTTTTGTCAATTATTTTTGAACTAGGCAAGGATAGGTTTTAACTTATTTGTGGAACATATGACCCCAAAATATTATGAGAATTATTTGGTAATTTCAGGAGTGATGGAAATATAGGTTGCTTCACAACCTATGGCAAATAGGGTTATTCCTTTAACAGAAAAAGGAATATTCTCAATAAAAAGAATATTGGGAATGGTCCAAGATGGGAAACGACATGATCTTGGGATGGTTTTGAGGATGACAAGCCACTTTGGATACTAGGAATAGATGATCTTCCCAAGCATCTCCTAAGCTTACACATTATAGTATTATACATGTGAATATGACACGCCTTCCTATTTTGGTACATACTACATCTGCCTATCACACCATGTTCTTACGTTAAACTATTGTTATTATCTATCATGCATATATCACTTATGATGAGACAGTCATGCCCGTGGGTTAGTATGAGATGCTATACTCTTTTAAAGAGTGCACTTTCATCCTCCCCACATGATTCTCAAGAAACAACAAGTCTAAATGAAGATATTCAACATAGCTGTGTAGTTGAAGACCTCATTTCCCGTACACCACCATCGCAGGTGCTTGCTCCAACTTCGTAATGTGATATGTGGTTGCATGTTTCATATGTTGTCTAGCTTGAATTAATTCTAAGTAAATTGCATCTGATTAGTTAACATATTATACCTGTGAATATGACATGCCTTCCTGTTTTTGGTACATACTACGTCTTTCTATTTGCCATGTTCCTACATCAAACTACTTTTCTTGTGTATCCCGCATCAATCACCTTCAACTTGATAGTGTGATATCGGTTGCATCTTGCATACCATTTCAAGCATGCACTGCCTCTAATTAGTTGAAATGCAACTTATGATGATACAGTTTTAACTTGGTAGACTGTTTTGGGTTGGATCTTTCATATAGTGTCTAGCTTGCATTGCTTCTAATTTGTTGAAATTCCTTCTGCATAGCGTTTTCATACATATTCCATGATTCCATCCTCCTACAATGTGGTTGCCTTACATAAAAGTTCTGTACATTAGTATCATGCACCAACGAATTTGGAAGAGCGAATTTCATTCCTTTTTGTTGAGGGTTTGACTTGACAAGGCAAAATCTAAAAGGATGAACGCACGGGATGATGGTGGTCCTCTGGAGCAACCAAAACACATGATATTTGCAGATTCTACTGCTACTCCTACTGCAACACAAGTTCCAAATCTTATCTCCCCTACTCCACAACCCCAGGTGCTTTCTTTAACATGGCATTGTGATATGTGGTTGCATGTTGCGGTTGGGGAACGTTGCATGGGAAACAAAAAAAATCCTACGAACACCCAAGATCAAATCTAGGAGATGACCATCTATGTGAGGAGAGATTGGATCTGCATACCCTTGTAGATCGCTAAGCGGAAGCGTTAAGAGACACTTTTTATGTAGTCAAAGTCTTCGCGATCCAACCTGTCGGTGCAACAAACCCTGGATCTGTTGCCTAGACTGTGCACAGGCTCAAGAGCGAGATTGAAGCACCAATCCAAGTTATAGTACAAGAAACCAAGGGATCTGGAGTACCAGCTCAGACCAGAGAGACCAAGGCCAAGCCAGAGAAGCAAGATATCGCCAAGAGAAGGGCCTCCCTTGCCGGGAAGGTGAGCCCGACAAGGGGCGAGGCCACCACGGAAGCAGTTAGCAGAAACACCCCCACAGGGCCAGCCAGAGGCTCACGGAGGCCAAACCGTCTCACCAAGCACTCGAGCACAACCCACGATGTCAATCAATACGGTGTCAAGTCGCAAAGTGATTAAGTGGCAGCCATTGGCCACATGGCGGCCAGTTCCTACAAGAAGAACCACAGATGACACCCGTCCTACGACGTGTCATGAAGACAAGCACAGAGTTGGCGAAGAAGCCCGAAAAGCCTTGCTGGGCAGCCGTTGATGTGACACTAAGCGGTGCATTTAATGCACCCTGTCAGCCTGCCGAGTTAGGTATGATATCTCTATTTGCTATCATGTTAGTGCATAATGAATAATTTGCCACTGTGGTCGCCCCTTGATCTATAAAATGAGGCCCATGGCAACCATAGAAAGGGTTGGATACTAGAGAAACCGACACCACCATACGTGCATAGGCACTACTGACCAAGGGCAAGACTTGCCGGGCAAGTGTACTACGCTCCACCACCACCATTCCATCATCAATCCACCAAAGAAGGAGTAGGGTATTACGCCTCGCGGTGGCCCAAACATGGGTAAATTTCTCGTGTGCTCCCCGCCATGCCGCCGTGCACTGGTCTGCTCTTTGTGCAACGCGACGTCCCCCTGCCGAACCAGCAAGTGTCGGGGCCGGATTTCGGGAACACAATATTCCAGAAATTAACCCCTAGTGTCATCACCAGCCCAGGATTGCTGTTACTGGTGGACACATCCTTGTTACAGAATTACCAAGCATTTACAAGAATTTGATACAAGACAATAATGACTCCGGTGGTGGAGTTAGTTTGGAAAAAGGAGATACTTGCTAGTGCAAGTTTAGAAGAATTTCAGTCCTGGACTGAATATTCAGAGGGGTTTTTGGTGGGTCTAAGAGATGCTAATGGATCTGATCTTCTGGAGTTAAGGTTTTGGTAGGAGGAACTAGAAGATTGCAAAGGCTCAGAATTTTTGGAGCAAGAAATAATAGGGTTGTAGTAGAAACCTAGAAGATGGACAGAAATGAAAAAGAGGGTGTTTCACTCAAAATTTGCAAAACACCAAGTTGGGTTTTTGTACCAATGTGACATATAGGCATCACATGACCTCCCAGAATTATGGTGGAATTTTTAGAGAATTATTTAAAATAGAAGTAGTGCAACAGAAACATTTTAAAACACTGCAAAAGCTATTAAAAGAAAATTCTAAGGCAGAATTTTATTATGAAAATAATTTCTAATGTTATCAAACAGATAAAGAAAGACCCAAGATACAACCAGAGCCCACAAAAATAATTCCAAAAAGATTTAATATAAGAAGAGAAGATTTTCTAAGTCAGGAATAGAAAAGGCTCTGAAAATTATAAAAGAATTAAAAATTTTATTTCTAGCCAAATTTTATTTACTGAAAAAGTGGTTAAAAATTTGGGGTGTGACAAACTCTAACCCCCTTAAGAAAATCTCGTCCTCGAGATTTGTTAAGGGCGGAAGAATCAAAAAGCATACCACCCAAACAAGGCACTCATATGCAAAAATGCAGACAGGGCAATACATTCATGACATACAAACAAAACAAGATCACATTATGCAAACAAACAGTACAAGCTACGCAAACGCATTCACGACCGTCTACGGTCCGAAAGCGGGATCTACGTGGTCAAGCGGAAAACTTCCCGGCGCTGGAACACATTCTTCTTCTTCCGGAGGGAGCGGAGGAAGTGGAGGGAGCAAACGAAGAACGTGTCCCTCCTGAGTTGGCAGAGGGGGTCCGCCAATGGCGATCCGGGGATTCAGAACAGCAAGGTAGTGGAGATACTCCAGTATTTGCTGGGTGAAACGCTCCTGGGCCATCACATATTGAATGAGATAGACCAGGGCTGGATCGTTCTCCGCACGTCCACAGCGGAACGTAGCTTCTGCTCCAAAAGCAGCGCGACTTGGAAAGTAGCAGTATTCCCTTGCGTTGGCACAGGGCACCGCAAATCGAAGACGGGTGACTGCTTCATACGCAGCAGACTCAATGGCCATGCCTGGCATTGGCATGGATCTCCCGATGAAAATCACATAGGGAGGGCCTTGGTTTAAATCTGTTGGTGGAATATGTACAGCTGCCCAGTATTTCGATAGATCAGAAGTGATTCTCGATTTGAACAGCTCATACAGGGGTGGATGGGTGGAGCCAAGAGTATTGCGGGTAAAATCCCACAATAACATAACAAAACTACCAGGTCTTGCTTCGGGGTTCCTCAGATAAGCTCCGGGGTGAGACATGTGTGGATGAATGGAGAAAGGGCAGTACTTGATGCTGATGGTTGCTGGTGTGGAAAAAGAGAGTGGCCTCTTATAGAGAGCCTGGGTCATGAGACATGAAATGGTGCCGGTACGACAGAGACACCAATTCCGGCGCGGGGCTGTCTGAGTCAAAGCCTCAGGCCTCAATCCCCACAAGAAAAGTGACATGTTACTGTGCGTGTGGTTAAGGGTCACGTCCAGAGTTTACTCTGCAACCACTCATCAAGCAATAGATCACACATACTATTAGATGGTGACACACAGGGGGTCTACAAACTCACTACTCCACACAACAGCTACTGCTGAATTAAAGGAAAAACCGAGCCACTAGGGGTTGATAACGATTCTGGTGGACTCATTCCACCTGGTTGATATCTATCTTGGCGCGTCTTGCGGATGCCGAGTCGTCTCCGTGCGCTTCCGCGTCGGAGCTGGTCGGGGTGGGATGGGGAGCTACAGGGCTGGAGTAGCGGTGGTGACCTTCGCGGGGTGTCGAGGTCACCGTCCCATTGGAGTAGGCCTCCAAGAGACGACGGAGAGTTCCGGGTGAGGCGAAAGCATTGCCCGGGTAGGTGACATGGTCAGAGCTTGGGGGCTCAACCGGCCTTCCAAGCAGCACTAACGGAGCGTCGGTGGAGGGTGCAACTTCACTCCTTGCTGGGGTCAGGAGAGCAAGCGTCCTGCGGGTCTCAATCAGGTCAAGAGTGACCTGATCGAATAGTGCCTCTTGCGCTCTCAGGTAGCGCACCAGATGCACCAGGGCAGGATCCGACTCATGGTCTCCGTTGGCGACCTGGGTCGGGCTACCATAGCCTTCACGACTAGGGTAGTAGTAGAAAGGGCGGCAGTTAACCTTCGGCGACAGGTGCCGGAGTTGAACTACAGCCTCTCGGGCTGCAAGTTGGATGGATTGGGGCTCGTCGGAGGTCGTCCTCCCGGTGAATCGGTAGGGACGCTCCGATGTGGTGCCCCTCCCGTAGATGTGCACCGTGGCCCAGAAGTGATGGATGGAATTACTCGTGTGCTCTTGGTACACGACATATTCCGGTGGCTCGTTGATGCTAAAAGCACGACGGGTGAGATTGGCGAGGATGGTTACGAAGCCTTCAAGCTCGACTGCGGTGGTCTCGTTGTGCACAAGGGGGCCTGTCATCTTGGTGGTTTGATACTGAACTGGGAATGAGGCTGTGATGTGCTGAGTTTGGGGTATGGCTTCCTTTATAAGTCAGCAGAGTCTTCCATCGCACGCTTGTGGATGGGAAAACCCAGGTGTTGGCACAGGCACACGGCCTATGGATAGACTGATAGGTTGGGCACCGGCTATCACAAGATGTCGGTTGCCACTGTGGATGGGATAGACTTGACCGTGGACAGGAAAAAGATGTGGGTGGTGTGGAAACCTAGGGATGGTGACCAGGCTAAGATAGGATTAGCCAATGGTCAGCCTGGCTCTGATACCAAGGCTGTCGGGGCCGGATTTCGGGAACACAATATTCCAGAAATTAACCCCTAGTGTCATCACCAGCCCAGGATTGCTGTTACTGGTGGACACATCCTTGTTACAGAATTACCAAGCATTTACAAGAATTTGATACAAGACAATAATGACTCCGGTGGTGGAGTTAGTTTGGAAAAAGGAGATACTTGCTAGTGCAAGTTTAGAAGAATTTCAGTTCTGGACTGAATATTCAGAGGGGTTTTTGGTGGGTCTAAGAGATGCTAATGGATCTGATCTTCTGGAGTTAAGGTTTTGGTAGGAGGAACTAGAAGATTGCAAAGGCTCAGAATTTTTGGAGCAAGAAATAATAGGGTTGTAGTAGAAACCTAGAAGATGGACAGAAATGAAAAAGAGGGTGTTTCACTCAAAATTTGCAAAACACCAAGTTGGGTTTTTGTACCAATGTGACATATAGGCATCACATGACCTCCCAGAATTATGGTGGAATTTTTAGAGAATTATTTAAAATAGAAGTAGTGCAACAGAAACATTTTAAAACACTGCAAAAGCTATTAAAAGAAAATTCTAAGGCAGAATTTTATTATGAAAATAATTTCTAATGTTATCAAACAGATAAAGAAAGACCCAAGATACAACCAGAGCCCACAAAAATAATTCCAAAAAGATTTAATATAAGAAGAGAAGATTTTCTAAGTCAGGAATAGAAAAGGCTCTGAAAATTATAAAAGAATTAAAAATTTTATTTCTAGCCAAATTTTATTTACTGAAAAAGTGGTTAAAAATTTGGGGTGTGACAGCAAGGGGCCTCCTGGTCCCATAGATGGTCATGGATATCCCGCAACATCTTTGGCGCGCCAGGTAGGCGGCTCGCTTACGCGAACCTAAAAGCGTCTGCAGCGCGTCATCATCATCATCGCCATCTACATCTTCGACGACGCTCTGTCTGGGATAATCCAGCACCCTCCGGTCGCCCCCTCCACGGGGGTGAACACGATGCATGTGCCCCCTCCCGGATGAGCTTCTGCACTCAACGGAGCCGCTGATCCTCGAGCACCACCGCTGTGCAACCCCGCTACCCAGGTGGTCATTCCACAGCAGCGTGGGCGCGGCGCCACGGCAGCTGCCACCACTGGCGCCATGAGGAGTCAGGCGACGGTGCGGTCGGCATCATCAACATCCATGCCAAGCATAGCTACAGAGGCTATGGCGCGAGCTCAGCTACTGTTGTGGTTTCCACCAGCAGCCGAGCAGATGGATGAATGGTGTGCCACCATTAAAGCCTGCTTGGTTTCGCCGAAGTTGGGGGCTCTCGGTGAGCTGGCCTACCTTGGCCTCCCCAAGCAACAGCAACAACCCGTACCGATGGCCGAACGGGGGGCGCTGTTCCCATGGTGCACTCCCTGCCACGATAGCCGATGCGAGCACCACAAAATCAAGAACCCGATGACGTCTCGATGGCCTCCTCTGGCCCTTGAGCACGTCCTGGCCAATATCAAGCCCCGAAGTACAGGCGGCGGGGAGACGCACGCATCATCACAGATCGGCGCCGTGACGTCCTCCGCCAGACCAACGGGAGCGGCGAACTCAACATCGACGAGCCTGCGCTTGGTGTTGGCGGGTGCCCACCATTCGAGGTCGGTTACCCTGCCTTCATGCATGATCTGCGGCAAGTCTGTTGGTTGTCCATTCGCACATTCAAGCCAGAGATACCTATGAAGTACGATGGGAGGCTGAACCGAGCAGAGTTCCTGAGCATCTACACCATCACTGCTCAGGCTGCCGGGGGAAGAGATGAGAAGGTGTTGGCCAACTACTGCCCTTTGGCCCTCAAGTCCAACGTGAGGTCTTGGCTGATGCACCTACCAGAGGGCTCCATTTCATCATGGGCGGACCTATGCCAAGAGTTCGTCGATGCTTTCACCGGTGGCCACCAGGAGCCCGGCAGGACCAGCGACCTGCAACTCCTTCAGCAGAAGGAAGGAGAAACCCTCCGTAAGTATTTACAGAGATTCAATAAATTTCATAGAAATATTCCAAATATCCATCCGGCAGCTGTCATAACAGCTTTCCAGTCCAATGTGCGCAACCTTCGCATCTGTTCCAAGATGAACGTGCGGTTGCCCAAAACTGTGAGAGAGCTATACACACTGGTGGATAAGTGTGCTCAGATGGAGGAGGGAAGGAAGTTGCCCTGAGAGGAAGATTGTGCTGATGTTGATTCAGAGGATGAGGATGAATCAACCAGTCAGAAAAAGGGCAAGAAGCGCAATAAGAAGCCAAGAGACAAAGCCGTGATGACTGTGGAAGGACCAGGCACACCTAGTACTGGCAAGAAGGCCAAGGCAGAGCCTCCCGACAAGGAAGCCGCCGGTTGCACTGCCTGTCGGGAAGTCGTTGCCGCTGAGAAAGATGGGCAGGGTGATGGGTCATACTGCAAGATCCATCGGACCAAGGGCCATGACCTTCGTGAGTTTTACCAGGTTGAGCAGCTTGTCAAGAAGTAGAGAGCAGAATATGATAAGCGTGACAAGGAAAAGGGTCAGAATGTCGTTGGTGGTAAGGGTCGAGGTGGTGAAGCAAGCCGCCCCGGCAAACCCTTTTGGAACCAAGGAAAACCCACCAGAGGTCAAGAGAAGGAAGTCTGTGATAATGTGAGTGATGGAGGGGATGAAGAGGAAACCAGTGAGCAGGAGTTTCAGAAGGCCACTGATTCCCTATGTGTTGATGGGGGTGCATCTTTGCACAGCTCTCATCGCTATCTCAAGTGATGGATGTGAGAGATCAGTCATGTGGAGCCAGCGCCAGAGGCCCGGAAGCCACTCAAATGGTCTCGCACGCCCATCATCTTTGACGAAGAGGATCACCCTGGCCGCACCACTGCGGTAGGGTGCTTTCCATTGTTGGTCTCCCCAACATTCGCAACCTCAAGGTCACAAAGATGTTAGTGGATGTCGGGGTTGGGTTGAATATGCTCTCCCCGGCAGTCATCGACAAGCTTCAGATAGGAGAAGAAGAGCTAGAAGTTACCAGCACGTTTCAAGGAGTTAATCCCAGCATGAGCCATCCCAAGGGAAAGATAACACTGCCGGTGACGTTTGGGGAGAACTGAACTATCGTACTGAGAAGATTGTGTTTGATGTGATCGATCTCCCCTTGTCGTACAATGGGATTTTTGGACGCTCGGCCTTGGCCAAGTTCATGGCAGCATCCCATTATGCTTACAACACTTTGAAGATGCTTGGGCCACTAGGGGTCATCACTATCCCATCAAATGAGAAGGATGAAATTAACTATGTGGACAAGATGTACCGGGATGCAGCTGCGGCAGAGGCAGTGGTAGCAACAGTTCTCGCCAAGGAAAATAAAGGAAAGGGAAAGGATGGTAGGACCTCCGGCAAGGAGAACAGGAAGTGTGCCCCCTTCGAGTGAACGGCACCTGTTGACGACATGTGTGAATACATAGACAACCAAAGTGTCACTAGTATGCCTCTACTTGACTAGCTCGTTGAATCAAAGATGGTTAAGTTTCCTAGCCATAGACATGAATTGTCATTTGATTAACGGGATCACATCATTAGTAAATGATGTGATTGACTTGACCCATTCCGTTAGCTTATCACTTGATCTTTTAGTTTTACTGTTATTGCTTCGAGTGAACTGTTCCTATGACTATGAGATTTTGCAACTCCCGAATAACGGAGGAACACCTTGTGTGCTATCAAACGTCACAATGTAACTGGCTGATTATAAAGATGCTCTACAGATGTCTCCAAAGGTGTTTGTGGTGTTGGCATAGATAAGGAATAGGATTTGTCACTCCGAGTGTCGGAGAGGTATCTCTAGGCCCTCTCAGTAATGCACATCACTATGAGCCTTGCAAGCAAATGCCTAATGAGTTAGTCACAAGATGATGCATTACGGAACGAGTAAAGAGACTTGCCGGTAACGAGATTGAACTAGGTATTGAGATACCGACGTTCGAATCTCGGGCAAGTAACATACCGATGACAAAGGGAACGACGTATATTGTTATGCGGTTTGACCTATAAGGATTTTCATAGAATATGTAGGAACCAATATGAGCATCCAGGTTCCGATGTTGAGTATTGACCGAAGATGAGTCTCGACCATGTCTACATAGTTCTCGAACTTGTATGGTCTGCATGCTTAACGTTCAGTGACGATCGGTATTATGAGTTTATGAGTTTTGATGTACCAAAGGTAGTTCGAAGTCCAGGATATGATCACGGACATGACGAGGAGTCTCGAAATGGTCGAGACATAAAGATCGATATGTTGGAAGCCTATATTTGGACATGGGAATAGTTCCGAGTGAAATCGGGATTTTACCGGAGTACTGGGAGGTTACCGGAACCCCGCGGAAAGTGTATGGGCCTTATTGGGCCATAATGGAGAGAGAGAGAGGAGACGAGGGCAGGCCGCACGCTCCCTCTCCCTCTAGTCCGAATTGGACTAGGAAGGGAGTGTGGCGCCCCCCTTTCCTTCCTCCCTCTCTCCCCCTTCCTTCTCTCCTAGTCCAACTAGGGTAGGGGGAATCGGGAGTAGGACTCCTGCAAGGGCGCGCCATAGAGGGCCGGCCCTCCCCCCTCCTCCACTCCTTTATATACGGGGGAGGGGGCACCCCATAGACACACAAGTTGATCATTGATCTCTTAGCTGTGTGCGGTGCCCCCTCCACCATAATCCACCTCGGTCATATCGTAGTTGTTCTTAGGCGAAGCCCTGTGTCTGTAACTTCATCATCACTATCATCACGCCGTCATGCTGACGGAACTCTCCCGCGAAGCTCTACTGGATCGTGAGTTCGTGGGATGTCACCGAGCTGAACGTGTGCAGATCGCGGAGGTGCCGTACGTTCGGTACTAGGATCAGTTGATCGTGAAGACGTACGAGTACATCAACCGTGTTGTCATAACGCTTCCGCCTACGGTCTACGAGGGTATGTGGATGACACTCTCCCCACTCGTTGCTATGCATCACCATGATCTTGCGTGTGCGTAGGATTTTTTTTTGAAATACTACGTTCCCCAATACTTTATGTCCAAGGAAGCTGAAGATAAGACCTCATTCATTACTCCATGTGGTACGTATTGCTTTATCCGCAAGCAATTCGGATTAAAGAGTGCCGGACCAACTTTTGCAAGGGTAGTCCATATTGGTTTCGAACCACAGTTGCACAGAAACAAAGAAGCTTATATGGATGATATCATGGTCAAGACCAAGGATAAGGCCACCCTTATCCAAGATTTAGAGGAGACATTTTCTAATCAGCGCAAGATCAATTTGAAGCTCAATGCAGAGAAGTGTGTGTTTGGTGTTCCCTCCGGCAAGATGCTTGGGTTCTTCGTGTCCCACTAGGGCATCGAAGCCAATCCCGACAAGAGAAGTGACATTGAGCAGATCCAAGCGTCAAGGATAGTTATGGATGTGAGGCGCCTAACAGGATGCATTGCCGCGCTAAGCAGATTCATCTCCAAGTCTCCCGAGCGTGCTCTACCCTTATTTAAAATTTTGAAGAAGGCAGGGCCTGTGAAGTGGACCCCGGAAGCGGATGCAGCCATGCAAGAGTTGAAGGATTACCTTTCCTCTGTTCCCACTTCGGTTGCTCCCAAACCCCAAGAGTCGTTGTTGCTATACTTGGCGGCAACCAACCAAGTGGTCAGTGCATCCTTAGTAGCACAATGAGAAGTGGAAGATACAGAGAGCAAGCACAACACGACAGGGTCAGAAAAGAATCAGGACAACAATGAGCACGGCAACGAGAGAAACCCCAAGGACGCGGCAAGGAAGAAAGTGGTGCAGCGCCTAGTGTACTTCGTCAGCTCCTTGTTGCAGGGGGCTAGATCAAGGCACTCTGGTGTGGAAAAGTTGATCTTTGGTCTCGTTATGACCTCAAGGAAACTGCACCACTACTTCCAAGCCCATGAGATCACGGTTTTCGCTCATTTCCCGTTGCAAAGGATACTCCGAAACCCTGAGGCTACTAGCAGAATAGTGGAGTGGGCTTTGGAGTTATCCAGTTTTGGATTGAAGTATATGAGAGCACATCAACTATTCAGAGCAGGGCATTGGCAGAGTTTATTGCAGAATGGATGCCAACACCTGATGAGGAGATAACAGAGACAACTATCCCCGGTAAGGAATCACCCCAAGAATGGATTGTGTATTTTGATGGTGTATTTTCCCTACAAGGTGCTGGAGCTAGCGTGCTTCTTGTTGCCCCCTCCGGGGGCACTTGAAGTACGTCGTACAAATGTATTTTGCCCGGGAAGAAGCCACTCAATACATCAGAGTATGAAGAGCTCCTTGCCGGGCTCAGGATTGCAGCCAAATTGGGAATTAAGAAATTGATTATCCGAGGAGATTCACAGCTTGTGGTGAGACAAATCAACAAAGATTACCAAATTCCATTGATGGAGGCATACATTGAGGAAGTGAGGAGATTGGAGGAGCACTTTGACGAGCTACAAACAGAGCACGTACCCCATGCAGAAAACAGCATAGCTGATCACCTGTAATGTGTGCTGCGCAAAAGCTTCATGTGGGACCAGGAACTTATGTTCTTCGTCTCTCTCAGCCTTCCGTATCTGTAGGATCGAAAGTATGTCTAGAGGGGGGTGATTAGACTACTTGACAATATAAAAATTCTGCCTTTTGATCATGAACAGTTTTTGGCAGTTTCACAACTATGATCAATTCAAGTATCACCCTACACATGCAATTCTAGAGTATAAGCAGCGGAAAGTAAATTGCACATGTAGTAAAGAGAGGTGGAGAAGATCAAATGCAATTTGGAGACACGGAGATTTTTGTCGTGGTTCCGATAGGTGGTGCTATCGTACATCCACGTTGATGGAGACTTCAACCCACGGAGGGTAACGGCTGCGCGAGTCCACGGAGGGCTCCACCCACGAAGGGTCCACGAAGAAGCAACCTTGTCTATTCCATCATGGCCTACGCCCACGGAGGACTAGCCTTACTCGGGGTAGATCTTCACGAAGTAGGCGATCTCCTTGCCCTTACAAACTTCTTGGTTCAACTCCACATCTCAAAGACGGAGGCTCCCAAGCGACACCTAACCAATCTAGGAGGCACCACCCTCCAAAAGGTAATAGATGTTGTTGATGATGATGAACTCCTTGCTCTTGTGCTTCAAATGATAATCTTCCCAACACTCAACTCTCCTCACTGATATGGCTGTGGTGGAAAAAAGGATTGAGTGGAAAGCAACTTGGGAAGGCTAGAAATCAAGTTTCATATGGTAGGAATGGAATGACTTGATCTCAACACAAGGGTAGGTAGTTCTCTTCTCAGAAAGTGTAAGGTAGAAGTGGTAGTACTTTCTGATGGCTCTCTCCACGAATGAAGAGGGGGTGGAGGGGTATATATATAGCCTCCACACAAAATCCAACCGTTACACACATAATTGAGCAAACTCGGTCAGACCGAAGTGAAAACTCGGTCAGACCGAAAGTTCAAATATAGTGAACGTTGGGGTTTTCGGTGGGACCGAAAATACCATCTCGGTATGTCCGATATGAGTCAAAGGTAGGAGCTTGCCAGAATCGGTGGGACCGAAATCAACAACTCGGATATTCCGAAATGATGACAAACGGTTACAGAAGGTTGGCAGTCCAGTTACGGTGAGACCGAACTCAAAATCGGATGGACCGAAATTTCTAGGGTTTGGAAAAATAACTGAGGTGGTTCATCTCGGTGGGACTGAGTTGGAAGAATCGGTTTGTCCGAGATTACTTATGAGTGTGTTAAGTAGTGGAAATTGCTGATAGTTGAAGGAGCTAAATCACTAAGCACTTGAGCAACCAGATCATCAACACAACCTCATCCCCTTTTAATAGTATTGGCTTTTCCTATGGACTCAATGTGATCTTTGATCACTAAACCTAGAATGGAGTCTTGAGCTTTTGCCAATGCTTGTCTTAGCATTTTGAGGGGTCCACTTCTTCAGACATTTCCATACCCATATCATCGAACTTCTCTGAAATGATTCTCAAGTAGCTATTAGTTCAATGATATATATGTTGTTATTAATTACCAAAACCACCCGGGGATTAGTTGCACTTTCAATCTCCCCCTTTTTGGTAATTGATGACAACATATAGATCAAAGCTTCGACAAAAGATATAATCAATGAATAATATCGTCGCTTTGAGAAGTATGTGATAAACAAGAGCTCCCCCTAAATTTGTGCATTATTTAAAATTTGCGTTTGAATGCAAATGCACAATCGATTAGGATTATGGGTCACTCTTCCATGTCACATACATCTTGGTGGAGCGCACAAAATGATAAGAATGAATAACATGCACTCAGTCACCAAGACACGAGTAAATGATCATACAAGAAGGAATAGCATATGATAAGCATTAAGCACACATTAAAGCATAGTATGACCAAGCACTCATTAAGGTGGCATCAAACGTAGTAGCAAGCACACTGAAAGTATCGAAAGACCAAAAGAACCAAATGTATCTCAAAGAAAACCGGCAAAAGAACGAAAGAGCACTCTCTCTCTCGAAGCCCTATGATCTATACAATTTCTCCCCCTTTGGCAACAAGTTACCAAAAAGTTCGAAAAGGTATAGAGCTAAGCGTCACTGTGGGCTCTGCTGGCGGCTCCCGTCTGGGTAGATGTCGGTGTAGAAATGACGGCATCGGCGAAGACTTCTGCTGATGTCTGCGCTGGAGGAGTGGATGCTGGAGCTGGAGCTGGAGTAACTGCTGGAGCTGTAGCTGGTGCTGAAGTGGTAGCCCTGGAGTCAGTCACTGGGATAGCTGCAGATCGAGATCCTCTGGAAACCTGAGCAGTCTGGCGATGAGAGTCCTGGACTAGATCATCCTGCATGAGCTCTGCTCTCTCCTGCCTTGCTTCCTCCATGTCTTCCACAAGCTTGTTGACGGTCACCTGAATCTCTGTCAGCTTCACGTCCAGAGCGTGGATCTTGTCCTCAACAATCCTCTCTAGGCTTTCCTGAGATTGTTCAATGCTGGCCAGGCGTTGTTCAATCCTCTGGGTAGCTTCAAGAATCTGCTCTCCAAAGCTCTTTGGTTTAGCTGCTGCTGCTGCTGCCTCTTTATCAGCTTTGGCTTTCTTCGCAGCTTCAATTTTGGCTTGACCTTCAACTGAGGTTGGATCCTCCTCATCCATCACAACTACGTTATCTTCATGCTCTGGCTGCAGTGGTAAGTGCTTCCTATCCAACATGAATTTGCCCATGCCAAACTTGGCATTGATGAGCATCTGAATTTGTGGGGCAAATCCGCACGACCTCTTCTGGTCAGCTGCAGTCCTCTTAATGGTCTCTACCATTAAGTCCATCACCTTAAAAGGTGCCTTCTCATCAAGAATGTGCAGCATGTTGATAGAATAGCCTCGAATCATGCGGTGGTCTCCAGACTTGGGCATCAATGTATGCCTCAAAATAGTGTTTGTGGTGGTCAGACCTGCCTGGAGATAGTACACTGAGCCAAGCTTCCACCCTTCCAAATTATCTGCGGGGATCTCCTTGTACATGTTCTTCATGGAATCATGGTTCTTCTTAGGAATCCCATAGACATCAATGTCGTCCTCTCTCTGCACTGGAGCATTCAGAAGTTCTGCCCATTCTTCAACAGACGAAGAAAACCTTTGACCTTCAGTCATCCAGGTGATCTTGCCATCAGGATAGAAGTGGGCTGTGGCGTAGAACTGCATGATCATCTCGTCATTCCAATCTGTCAGCTTCTGACCCACGAACTCATCAACTCCACATGCAGTGAAGCTCTCATGCACATGGGGAAAGAAGTCTCGGTGCTCTTCACTGTCAATGTACTCCCAGTCAACATACCTGGTGTCAGCAACGATAGGCTTCTTATCCATCAACACGGTCTCATAGAAGTCCTGATGCTCTCTGGTGTGGAATCTTGGGTCCACAGCAGTCCTTCTCCTCACGGCATATGGATCAGACTGTCTCCATAGCCTGAGACCTCTATCCTTCCTTGCCTTCATATCCTCGGCTTGAGGATGAGCATCGTTGTGGAGTGGCAACTTAGGACGGAGCTTCAGCAACACATGTTCTTCATCAGACTCAGACGGTGGCATCTCACCTTTGTTCTTCTCAGAAGCTGGAATGCTCTTGGTTGTCCTCTTGGGCTTGGCTGGAGCTGCCTTGGCTTGAGCAGGCTTCTTGGGCTTAGAAGTGGCTTGAGCCCTAATAGCATCACCCATGAACTTAGCCTTCTGAGGAGGAGGCTGGGGTGCATCTTCTTCTTCTTCTTCAGCAGCTGCATCAACATGAGGTTCAGCATATACTACCCTCTTCCTCTTGGAAGTTTTCTTCACCTTACTTGGAGCTGGCTCTTCCAAGTTTAGCTTCTTTGCAACAGCTGACTGCTTGACCTTGCTGGTGCCTTTCTTTGACTGCTGCCCTTCGTGCTCTTTGGCAACAACTTTTCTCTTGGGCTTGGAGGTAACTTCCTCAGCAACGAAGTCAGAGTCCTCATCATCAGAATTCCTCTTCTTTCTGGTCCTGGTGGCTGCAGGAGGCAAACCAATAGGGGTGCTCCTCTCACCATCATCACTGGAACTACTAGCCTCGGGACTAGTATCTGCCTCAGGGATCTCTGCAAAAGGTGACTCAGACCTGTTCTGGCTGTCACTGACATCTGACATGGCTGACAACCTGTGAAAAGATAAGGTATAGGCAGAGTAGAAGAGTTATCACAACTGCAGAGGTTTTTGCAGAAAAATGAGTTCAAATCTTAGTTTTGAGTTTTCACAGAATGCATTTCGGTCAAACCGATTTTCAGTTTCGGTGAATCCGAAGTGTATAACAGAAACCTACACACCACTTTCGGTCAGACCGAAATGGGTTTCGGTCCTACCGAAACACTAGGGTTTCACTGAGACTCTACATCGGTCACACCGATTTGCACGAATCGGTTAGACCGAATGGTGCAGTGCAATGGCCAGAGGCCAAATCGGTCATTCCGAGTTTTCAACATCGGTTTCACCGAGATGTGTTCCGTGGAAACCTAAACCTAAGAATTTGGCTCGAAACTAAAAGGATCTGATCTGATGTTTAAGGAATATCTCAAACGTGGATAGATACGTGGCAAAACAATCGTGCAAGAATCAGATGGGGAGCACGAGAGGGATCGGGACTCACCCTAACTTGGTGGAGTCCCTCTACGGCGGCAACGGCGCGGAGAAGAATACCGTTGACGGCGGCGGAGACCTGCGGCGAGGGCGCACAGGCGACGACGGCGACGATCCGAAGACCAGTGCGACGGCAGCAGGGGACTTGGGGGCGAAACGGTTTGAAGAATTAAATCGCGCGCTGCCCTCAGTATATATATCCCCATACTGTCGGTGGGACCGAGTTGAAAAACTCGGTGACACCGAAATGGCTAACTGCTGTGCAGTTACACATATCGGTCACGCCGAGATTTTGAACTCGGTTTCACCGAGATGAAACCTAGATCAGTCTAAGCGTTTCGGTTGGACCGAGATGGAAAAGTTGGTCAGACCGAAATGGACTTAGAAGGTTTTGGAAGTCAGCCTTAGACGGATCGGTGGCTCCGAGTGCTCCTCACTCGGAGGGTCCGAAAATGACTTGTTCAAAGTTGTGATATGAGCATGAATGGAATTTGAGACAAGAAAGCATAGATAGCTAGGGAAGGTGCTTAGGCATTCTTGTCCATCCATTTGGCCAGAAAAATCAAAACAATCAAAACAACAAATGGATGTCCTTGAATGGATAAAATCATGCATTCAACATGCTCACACAATAAGATAGCAAATGAAATATGTGTCAAACATGCACAACCAAAACTCTAGCTATTAGCACACAATTTGTCGATGACTAGGTCATCTATATATGAGTATTTTGACTTAGGAGTCAAATGAGAACATTTTATCATAGGTCATACTCATCGTTTAAGCACAAGTGGGGTTACCACTTTTACATAAAGCATTGATGTGTTCACATCATTTGAAGATGCTTTAGCTCAATTTTTAGAGAAAAGCTCCCCCTAGATGTGAGAACCCCTTTTAAAGGGTCAAACTAACCTTGGGTTGTCGTAGAAGACTTCATGTAGATGTTGAAGATGTGGATGCTCAAAGTTGATGTGGATCATCAAGAGTTGGGAGCTATCCTTTGGATTAGGGCACTTTCAATACCTACATGGGTTAGTCCCACAAGGGACAAACAAGGATATCCATAGACATATATTGAAGTTCACAAAAGATGATGTCCATGAAAGCAATGATTACCTTGTCCCTTGACTTACCAACAAGAGGGTTTGTGACTCCATGAACTAGTTCATGATGTGGAAGTTGATTGCACAAGTTCTTGCCAAAAAGAATATGAGTGAAGTATGTTGGCGGAGTCACCCTCAAGAACCTTCTAGTTCTTCTTCTTTGGGATCCACATCATCTTGATGGGAATCCTTGGGGTTGTAGTTGAGCTTGACGAAGTAGAACTTGATGTGTCCTTGGGAACCCACTTGACCATGGCTTGAGGTGCTTCAATGAATGCATCAATCTCCTCTTGAAGCTTGTCCTTGGCCTTTAGCTTGTGGTCTTGTGGTGGAAGGTCATCTTGAGCTTGTTCCACATTGGAAGAAGTAGGATCATACTTCTCCTTTTGAGAAACAAACTGTGGAGTAGGGTATTGACCTTCTTCCCACTCAACACCTTCGGCGTTGAACTTTCGCTCAAAACCAATCCCTTGATTCTTCCGGTGCCTTCCTTGTTTGCGAACAATTTCCTCAAAGTTCTTGCTTCCGGCAAGACTTTTGTAGACACCTTTCTCTATGATTTCCTTCAATAGGCTATTTTCTTGCTCAAGTGTAACTTGGCTTGAAACATTGTTAGTGGAATCAAGAGAACTACTAGAAGTAACAATATTGGTTTTAACATTGTTATTTTTACTACTAGAGGAAGAACTTTTCTTATGCTTGTAATGCTTAGTCTTAATAGGTGGCAAGAAATTAGACAAGAGAAGTCGTTTGGCAAGATATGAAGAACTCTTCTTTCGAAGATCGTCATTGATCGCTTTTAGAAACTCATGTTCTTGCTCTAGAGTGAGCTTCTCGAAGCGTAGCTTCTCATGAGATCTTAGGAGCTCTCTATGATCTTCTTGAGTTGTTTCATGAGCTAACTTAAGAGTGTTTAGTTCTTTAGTTAGACGCTCAATCTCCTTCATAGCATTGTCATTCGACTCTTCTCGACTATAAAGACTACTAGCATTTTCATCATTACTAAGCTC